>CAESWR010000428.1:276290-290209 GCA_903171835.1 Mullus surmuletus | reverse complement strand
TGTCTATCCATCGCCCGGCTTCCTTTTTTTTCCTTCTCTTTCCTTTTTTTCTCTCTCTCTCTCTTCCTTTCCCTCCTTCTTCCAGGCCCGCTCGCCCCATTTCCAGCCAGCGCCGGCGTGCTTCAGCTTTCACTGCACTCGGAGTGGAGTCACAAATCATAGCCGGTCCAATCAGGCGGCGCCCGGGCACCAAAGAGTCAGTTTGTCCATCCAGAGGACGGAGGCGGCGGTGGTTTCATCTTTCTCTCGCTCGGCTTTTTTCACCCCTCTCTCTCTCTCTCTCTCTCTCTCTCTCTCTCCTCCTCCTCCTCCTTCACTCATCTATTTTCAGTCCTCCGTTTTGCCCATGTCTGCCATTCTGACTGGAACCTTTTTTTTATCTTTATTTTTTTCAAAGGCCCCTTCGGCTGATGGAGAGTTAGCAGCTCAGGCGACGAGCTTGGACGAGATCGCTGCAGGGTCAGAAAGATCAGAGGTCAAAAGGTCATCCCATCCACTGTTTTTGAGGAACTAAGGGAACAAATATTAGCATTGAAAAAAAGATATATTCAATTACTCAGGTTAAATATATGCAAATATACCACGTATGAGCTCAGAAATGTGAATGTCACTGTATTAACATGATATAACAGTTATTAGACCAAGAAGCAGATGTTAAAATACACGAGAGTGAAAATAATAAATACATTTAAATATTCCAAGAATCCTATCAGGTTAAATTAAAGGGTAATTAAAGGGTAATCAGATTACCCGGTGGACCACGGGGTTATCTCAAAAATCTATCAATCCCAGCATAATTTCGGAACCCGAACCAATTTTTTTTGGAATCAAATTTTTATACACATCACATTCTTACCTGACTGCAGATTTGGTCAAGTGAGGAAATGAACAAAAATGATAGCTAGACCAACGTTCAGCAGCATCACGAGAGCCACCAAGATGGAGTTAGGACCCTGCGGATACAACAACACGGGATGGATATTTACATTAGGTTCTATTTTTTCCCCCATTATTAAAAAAAAAATTACATTGTTTCCTCAAACTATTGGATAAAATATCAGGAAATGGCGAGAATGTTCATCTGGTAAACCAACAAAAGATTTCCTCAAATGGCCAAAAGACTATTGGATTGAATTGGTGACCATCATCATCGTAACTTTGATCGACTAATTGGTTTTATTTCTACCCTCAAAGCAAAGCAGGAAACCCCGCCCATGAACTAGCCCCGCCCATTAACACTCAAATCCACATCAGACCACTCACCGTCTCCTCCTCTACAATCTCAGGGCCGATTTCTATACTAGCTTTCTTGGTGTCTGCCAGGCTCTTTGGCTTGTTTGACTCCTGCCTCTTTGGTTTGGCAGCTTCTGGAGCTTTGACAATCTCTTTAGGCGGGACGGGCGAAGGGTTCGCGGCCGGAACTGGCGTCCAATTCTGTTTTGCGGGCGGCGGCAAGCGTGCAAGACTCGATGGGTGGAAATCGTCCTCCACGCCAATCGGGTCCTCCGGCGGCGGCACCTTTACGTCCGCCTTCACGTAGTAACCGTGGTACTGGGAGTGGATTTGCCCGTTGCTAGGGTAACTGCTAATTGTTGCGGCTGGCTTTACTGCTGGAGGAGCTTCCTGTTGCCTCACTTCCTGTTTGAGAGAAAGTTTTGACGCTGCTTTTGTTATACCTGTCGAGGAGAAGAAAACACATCAAGCAATGACAAAAGAAAACCAATCCACCGGGATTCCCTTCACACCGGTTTGGACCATTTTTGTTCCTTTTCGAGAGAGTTTTTAAAGGGATGGTTCACCCAAATTTGAAAATATCCCCGTGGTCACCAACTGTTTCCGTTACATTAGATTTGTGTTGTTTCCCCTAAGAGTGTTCCGTGGACCCAACGATGGTTACCTGTGCTCAAGGCCTCGGGTGTTGGAGCTTTGTTTTCTTTCCCAGCAGGTTTCATGGGAGTGACGGTGGCGGACGCTTTGCTGCTGAAGAAGCTCTTTTTAACGGGGGCCGGCGAAGGGGTGGGGCTGGCTTCGCGGCTTTCGGATGGCGACTGGGAGGGGGTGGTGCCTTTCCGGTAGAAATGAGGACTCCCCGACGGAGACTTCTCTTTTTTCTCCTCCTCAGGAACCTCCTTCACCTCGATCGGCTCGTTGTACTTCTGCCGGATGTAGTCGGGGCCTACGGTGTCGGCAAACAAACCACACCGTGAGTACCATGGTGCGGAGTGGACTGGGAGAACTGGGAGAACCCCCCAATAGACAAATGGTATAATCCTGATTCAGTAGTAAAAATCTAAGTTTATGAAAACCTATTTCCAAAGGAATGGTCATAACTGGCGGTCAGATACTAAAACAGGCTGTTAATGTGTTGAGTTTTTAACAACACATTTAATAGTATCCATCAGTGGGCTATTTGAGGCCAAAGCAGCTGTGCATGATTTAGTCCCAAACGGAGTGGACGTGTATCTGCTGTGTGAGATGAACTGCATGTGTTGATTTTCAATCACGGGTCCACGTTAACGGGTGAGATGAAACGCCCCGGTCACGTGAAACCACACGCTCAAAGGCTGTCTGTTCAAGCTGCAACACTGCAAGACTAGACCGAATTTACATGTACATTTACTAGCTAGCATTGATTAGCTTGGTTAACGTTCATTACAACAAAACAGCTTTTTCAGTACATACACACTGATAACTGGTACAGCATCACTCTTGTTTATGAAAGAGATTACTTCTTCTTCATCTAACCAGAAGCATGGCAACTATCGCTATTGACAACGGCACATGGTGCCCCGTTTCTTAGGGTAATGTTTGTTCCCTCTTGCCACTCCGATTTGAGGGACAAGTGGTAGCCGAAGGGGAAGGGGGGGAAGGAGAACTGGGATTCAGCCTGTGCTGTTCAAGTTGGTCCCTCACGTCTTTGAAGGCCTTTTTAGACTTGATTGATGTTTGCCAACTGCCAGTCGATATGAGGGGCATCAAGTGTGACCTATGCTCTAAGTATCCTGATGGTTGACGCTGCTGTAAAGCAGAGTGTCGCTCCCCAACCTTCTTGTGGCCTCCTCCCACCACACAGAACACTATTTCCAGCTAATTATGAGTGTTTGGCACTGAAACTGTAAACAGAGGGAGAATGACTCTCCGCAGCATGTTTCCGAAAGAGAAGCCTTAGCCATCACAGGTGATCGCAGCGAGCAGAGCCGCGTCCTGACCCCACTGAACCCCGACCCTTTCCTTACCTGGCTGATGGAAGCTCGGGGACAGCTCTCTGGCCACGGCTCTGGCGATATCCGAATCCTGACTGGCTGACTGCGCAGCCTGGTCTGCTGCCTCGGCTTTGGCCCGGGTGTGAGACGTCCTGCGGAAACATCCAGCAAGTAAACAAACGTCAAATAAGAACCCTGGTAGGAGAAAAAAAAACACACAGAAATTGGAGCGGCATCCCTGCAAATGCAATCACAGTGTGGATGAGAATGGGAGCCTAAAGAAAGCTGTTTGTTGCATTATTTCGAAACTAATACATCCCCGTTTTGCAGTTTTTCGATCATGCGGGGGAGTTGTTTTCACTTCTGTGTACATCTATGTGTACATCTTTGAAACCTAACTGAACTGAGCCCAGCTTGTACTGCCAATTCTGAGACCTGAGCCCAACCACAGGCTATATTTAATTTTATTTCATCCATTACTGACTATCAGCTTGCCAGGTTTATTGAATTCACTGGCTGCATTCGCTCTCTTTCCTCCTCCACTCAAGGTATCGAGTATGTTCTTGGAACAGACGACACCAAGAGCGTAATTCCTACTGGGCACGGAGGCTGCAGAGAAATGTCCCTCTCACTTTTGAAAACACCATTTCTACCCTGTAAATTTGAGAGTAAATCCCTGCAACTCCCCCAAAAAACAGAAGCTGATAGGAAAGCTGACACACAATACATACAGGTGCAGATACACTTTAGCTTTAGCACAGAGCAGACTCTACTCAACCCTATAAATGTAGTTGGTGTGAGCCACATTCTTTCTGCAGTGTGTGTGAATGTGACCTCGGCCACAGCGAATGAGTGGCTACTCAACCCATGTCTTGTGCGTAAGCAGAAGTGTGCACTCATTCATGCAACAACATGCCTTGCCAGTGTTGGCATGTCACGCCTGCACGCTCATCCTCTGTGCACCACCTCATAATGTCAGTGCTGTGCATCTTTATGTCTGACGTCGATGCATATTTGGTCACATGCAAGACTAACTCAGCAGGAAGAAAAAACCTAATTAAGTCAGAAAGTAGTACTTTGCAATACTTTGTGACTCTGAGTACTCATTGTCATGTATTGGACCAGGCTGCTAATACTCGTATGACATACAAAGAGATGTTCATTAGAGCCACAACAGAGACCAAATGATTGAGGTCCAAAGGTCAGCTGGCTCGGTCATCAACAGTTGAGACCACTCTTCCACATTGCCGACCCAAGGAGAGGCCCCCGATAAAGCCCAGCATGCTGACGAGCTGTCTGAGTGTGTGTGTGTGTGTGTGTGTGTGTGTGTGTGGACGTGGGGGCGGGTTAAAGTGGTGAGACATTATTCCTGTCAGCTGTTGATAAGCGTCCACCTCGCCGGCCTTATTTAGACCAGCGCTCCTGACGCACACATACACATAAACACACACACTCAGGTAACACTTGAGGTTTTTGCAATATTTAGGTGCTGCTATAGGATATACATCATACTTTGATTGGATGTTTTGAACAAATCTACATTGACTTTTAGTCTACATTGTACACCAGACAAGTTGAAATACTCTCAATACATTTTATGATACCAGCCATTCTACTGGACAGACCAGATATCAAATGCACGACTGGCAAAGTTGTATATTTAGCCAACATATCTCTTCTTGGTGACCAAAACCTCATATTTAGGCATAAAAATGGACTCCCGGCATCTCAGATTGGTTTCCAGTGATTACTTCAAAGGAATAATATACAACCGGGATTTGTCAGGAATAGTTGAGCGAACAGTCAGTTGTCCTCCACACATTCACAATTACCTGGACACAGCGATCTCCACTTTGGTTCTGGCAATGGCTGCTGCTCTCACCGCTCCCTCAATGGCTCGATCCACCTTCTGTTTGGTCTTGGTGTTCCTCAGTGGGATCAGCTGCTTTCTGATCCCCCGGCTCAGCGCGTTGTTCTTATACTTCCCTTCCTCCTTGGTGCCGTCGGGAAAGATGGTGCAGCCGTAGCCGTGGCGCTTATTGTTCAACCACTCGCCTTCGTACTTCATGCCATTGGAGCGCTCGGAGACGCCGAAGCCGCTGCGCTTGTCGTTCTTCCACTCGCCCATGTAAGACTCGGTGGTGGTGGCGTCCACGTTGTCCTCCAGAGGCAGGTAGTCGTCGCCGGCGTCTCCGTCTCCAAAGCTGATGGTGGAATTGGCATCACTCGAGCTGATGCGGCTCATGGTGGTGTCGCTGTGTGCCGAGCTGCGCTTGCTGGAGATGGACGAGCGCGAGTCCGATTTGCGTAGTCGCTGTAGGCTGCCGAAGAGAGATCCGCGGCGGAAGAGACCCTTCTTCTTCTCCGAACCTTCTCCGTCCGAGTGGAAGTTGAGAACAAAGCCGCCACGCGTGCCGGCGGGGCTGTCGGAGAGACTGTCGCGCAGCACGGTGCCGTTACTCTGCTCACTGCGGAGGGAAGCCAGCGAGGTTCGGAGGGGCGACCGGATGACCGAGGCCATCCCGTACGGGACGCTCTGACGGACGCCGTAGCCATGGCGCATCCCGCCAGTCCACTGACCCTGGTACGTACCTGCAGCAACGACAGAGGGCCAGCAAGAGCTTAGTTTGGAAGATAATCTGAAAAAGTACAAAGTTCAATAAGGGCTGGTCTAAAGGACTTTTTGGACAGATAGGACTGCTATGAGGTGGGGTTGTGGGTTGTGGAGATACATGGACAAAACCACCAACAAGTAGCTATGAAATGCCACTGCAATTAAATCAGCTTGACGTGTCTTTAAAGGCTTTTTGAGAACCCCCAGAAGTCCAAAAAGCAATTAAAAACTGATCCACTCGAGAGACTGGCAGAGAAAGACAGAGTGACCACCCTCAGGGAGAACATCTGACTGGCTCTCCACCAGTCAAGAACATGGACTGTGGTCAAGCTATCAGTGCTACTAAAACATGGAGGTGGACATCATGTATTCATGTACCAGCTCTCAACGCACTGATGATGTAACCATGGAGAAGTAGAAACAGCAGAATGTTTGACATCATCAGTGAGTTTAATACCATAATGTGTCGTATTATTATTTCATATTTCAGATTAGTTGTTCTAGTCATTGGTGATGTTGCTATTGCAGCAGTTTATCAAAATAATGGACTCTGTGTCCAGTCACTGTGATCGTGACCAAAACCATGTAAAGAGGATCGATGGGGGGGGGGGGGCAGAAAAGATGGACATGTCCTCTTTAAGACGACCCCGGGGACACAGCTGGACAAATCCATCTTCAACAAGATACCACAGATATCAGCAGCTTGCTGTTCTCCTCTCATTCCTGACTACAGTTCCAGGTTTCCCCGCCACCCGTGTGTGTGTGTGTGTGTGTGTGTTGGCTGACCTACTTCCCCTCTTGCCACTCCACCTGCGCACCTCACAGCAATTACTCTGATTGCCACCCTCCCCTCATCAGCTGCAGCTTGAGTGGCGAGCTCATCACCAGGACGCCGCCACTTTGGCCCAAGCTCAGCTCGCGCTCGGCATGTTTGCTCGCTATCTGACCCGCTTTCACGTCTCAAACCAGGTCGGTCAGTCACTTTAGGTTCATGCAGCGCGTTCTGATCTGCTCCAAATTACCAACCTCACAGAAAACACTGCCAACTGAAGTTTTCCAACAAGTGCACTGAAGATGGACAAAGATATACCAACGTCTGTGTCTATATGTCTGTGTCATAGACCTGAACGGTGAGTAAACCTGAAGGTTTGCCTGTGCTCATTTCACACACATAGAAAGGGCTTCACTGTAGCACTTGAAAACACACAAAAAGCTACATTTCAAGCACTGAAGAAATGCTCCCCTTTTTAATAATACAAATACAGTAGTCCATGTAAATAAGTCATCTAGTCTGTTCTTCACAACATTTTCACAACCAGTTATTGGCACCAATTTGATTCCAATTTCTCAAAAAACATTCATATGTTCTAATCATTAAGAGTTCACGACCTGATTTATACCACTTCATTATAAACCCTTCCAAAGATACAAGATAAACTTCTTGAAATCCTTCATGAAACATTTCTATTATCAAGCTGTTTCAAAAGTGTTTTCATAAACTTTGTAAGGTTCAATATGCAGAAACTCAAGACATGCAAACAGCTTGATGTTCAGCTGAAGTACAAAAAGGAAGATATGGACAGATTAACCTTAGGGGGAAGTACTTTACATCTTCTAGACTGGAGAACAGAAGCCCGACCAACATTCTATGGGGTCAGGATTACATAGTCGGTCTGCAAACTGTGTTACTCAGTCTGAGAAAACGGATTCAAGGCGTAAACCTTGAGATATTCAGAACTATGGAGACCCAAACCACACATCCAGCACTTGATAGAATGGATCTTTATTTGAATGAAGAACCAATGACACGATAAAGAGTAAAAAATGTCAAAAGAAAAGACAAACAAACACAAGACCAGACGGCTGCTTCCATCTGGTTTGTGAAGTCGATCATGACCCCAGAAGGGTTACAGAGGCAAGAGACTACATTTAGAAAAAAAACCACAATCCACAAAAAACTGCCTCTACCAAAACGTCATATGTAGAACTGGGGGTCGACCTGGGACCTGGGACCCGGGGCCGGGGCCGGGGCGAGCGTCACCTAAGGAGGCTGAGTGACAGACGAGCGCGCCCGCCTGGCACCTGAACGCCTCTGGGTCGGGGAGGTATTTACACTGCGAGGACACGGAACAGTTGTGGTCCTAAAAGCACCAGCAGCGAGCGTCATCAGGTGATAAAACTGTTAGCTCGCTGGCCTGGTTAGGGCCGGCCCGGGCCCCGGCCCGGCCCCCGGCCCGGCCCCGGCCCCACCGCTTCAGCTGGAGAATGTGAGAATGTGCTATTTTAAAAGATGGAAGTAACTGGAGACACTGGGAAGTCTGCTCGCTGGCCAAACATAACTCCCAGCACCTATCTTGCGATGTGAAGGCGGCCTTATCTGCGGGTTGACTGAGGAGCGCCGACCAGATGATGAAAGATGACTCAGTCGCAGATTTACTGGATGTTACTACAAAGGAAATTTAAAAGAACACTTGCTTCAGACCCAATGGGGGTCCTCGTCCACATCCAACCAGCATGCCGTTAATGTACTGGATTAATGTAACGTATTCATGTCTTCATTAGCTGGCGGCACAGACTAAGAAACTACGAATTCCATGATGACTGGGAGCTTTAAATGGAAGCCCACCACTGTTTTTGGTTTTTCTTTTTAATCCAATATCATATAGGATGGAACCATTTTCCTACCAATTCCTTGGCTATAATATTATTGTTTGCCATATCTACAAATCATGGCATCCTATTATTGTTAACATGATGAAAAAAAATGGGAGTTTCATTAATTAGATGTTAATCAGAAACCGACACGAGATATCAGATAAGTGAGCGTCCCTTTAACAAACGACTTCTTCTACTGATTGGACTGTGCCGATTATTTTAAAGGAAGTCAAAGAGCTTATTTTCTGCGTGGTCCAGGTGCAGTGGCGGGCTAAAGATAAGAGCGGGGTGAGGCCCCTCAGCTGGGAGCCAGAAACGGTTTCATGTAACCGGTGGTGGGTAAAAGTAGCCGCACTAACCCTTTAGTGCACCAGATGGAGTACCCTGATCTCACAGCGTTTCCTGATGACATCCCACCGCAATAAAAGCCTGAAAATAAACTACAATCAATGTTTCTGGCTGTCTCGGACCCAGAGCTCCTAATATAAAATGGGCAACGTCAATTAGTGACTTCAGCCAAATGCTTGAAGACTGTAAAGATAAACAGAAGCGAACCTGACTCGGACCAGAGTCCATTTTGAGAGTTCAGTGTTGAGGATTGCGAGTTCACCTGCTGCTCAACAGGAGACAAATGAACCATTTTTAACTCAAAGAAGCAGCGTGGATATAATTATCTCGGCGCGACACATTCCTGCACTGGGGCTGAGGCTAATTGACCTCACTTTGACTTTTTCTTTAGAAGATGCAGCACGACAGGTGGAAATATTCCAGACCGGCAAGTCATATTTTTTTGCCAACAAAATGCAAAAAGAGAAGATGGCACCGCCAAGAGCGAGGACTCCACAACGCACTCAGAGACCCGTCAGGATGTTGTTGTGATTTAATTGATTACTGAAGCCGCAACGACAGCAAACACAGCCAACTAAAATAAAAACCTGCCAAGGGTCCGAGCAGCTGTTGGTGTCCCTCACCAAAACATCTACAACCAGCAGACCTCCACTGATACTCCACTGATGACTGTAGTGGGTTTGACACCTGGGACCTGGACGGGGGTTCATGGCAGGTCTGGATTTCAACATCAGAGTCAGCACGGTTCCAAATTACAAGTCAGGGGTCAAGAGTTCTTTCTGAGGGCCCTACAGAGTCGCTTACATCTCTAAACACGCAGTGCATCATGGGTAGGGTTTGTACAACAGGTCCAGGGAGCCGTTAAAGACCTCTTTGAGGGCTCTGGACGTGATTCGGACTGAATTCTGATTGATAGTTGCACATTTTGATAGTTGCAGTATCACTAGTCAGCAGACTCTGGTCCCATCCAGGTGATACTGTGAACATCTGAACCACAACGATTCCAAACACAAACAGGTGCATCTAAAAAGGTAGAATCTGCTGGGAAAGGTCCAACCCACTGGTGCATCATGGGTGCTAATGCGGCTCTGACCAGGTACCGATGCATGTAGGAAGATTTCAGAAGGTTGACATTTCTGTCATAAATCCCTTTTTCCAAAATTGGTCTCCTGTGATGTTGATGGATGTTGGTGGACCGTGATGACCTACAACACCATCTTATCCATGATCAGCTGATTGATGGCTCCAGGCTCCAGAAGCCTTCCCACCTTTACTGGTCTGCTGCGCTGTGTTTACTGGTGTTGTCTGAACCCCCCCCCCCAGCTTCCCTGGCTTCCTTTTTTTATATCGCCCGTATTTCACGCCTCAACAATCGCTGCTAAATGTGCGGCGGGTTTTCAGCGTGCTGTCCCTCCTCTGGTTAGGACCTGATCTAAGTTTGGAGGCGGAGCAGGTGTTTCCAGGGGGGTTTCTGTTTACATCCAGCGACACATTTGGGCTCTTCAGACAGACAGACAGAGACACACTTGACAGGATGTAACAGAGTTTAGAGCCTCTAGAAGCCGGTCTGAAGGAGGCCGGGTGGGACACTTAGACCCTGAGGCCCCCCCGCCCCAGGCTCCACCTGAGACCATCTGAATACGTGAACATTTCTAATGTGGGTCCGAGTGGTCCACATGCATGAGTCTCCCTGGGCTCATGTCTCAGCGATACCGTGGGTTTCTAAGAATAGTCACATGAATAGTTCCAACACGGACTTGCATCAGCACCGTGCCTCTGCGACCCCCACCCCCACACCCCCCTCCCACCCGCCTCCCACCCCCCACTGCCCCACGCCTCACCTCCGTCCCCGTACGTCTCCACGCCGTAGCCGTCCTGCAGTCCGTTACTCCAGGTGCCCTCGTACCTGGCCGGCGTGTTCAGGCTCTGCCGCACTCCGTAGCGGCCCTTGAACCCGTGTGCCCACTCCCCACGGTAAATCCATCGGCCCTTGGTTTCCACACCCAGTCCGTGGCGTTTCCCCTGCGCCCAGTAGCCCTGGTACTGGTTCCCGCTGGGCCAGGTGTAGACTCCCACCACCTCGAACCCGTTGGACCAGGAGCCCGAGTACTCGCCCTGGCCCTTGGGTCCGGTGCACACGCCGTGGCCGTGGGCTTTGCCGTCCTCCCAGCCTCCGCAGTAGGTGCCACCATCGTCAAAGTCGAACCGACCGCCCGTCATTCAGAAACGGAGTGTGTGTGTGAGTGTGTGAGTGTGTGTGTGTATGTGTGTGTGTGTGTGTGCAGGGGAGGGGGAGTTCTCCTCGGCGAAGTCCAGAGTTTTCGGAGTTCAGGAGCGCGGTGCTGCTGCGGGGGAAGCCCCGGTGAGGACGCGCGAGGTCCGCGGAGGTGTGACGGGGCCGAGCGGGCGGGCGGCGCGGAGCATCGGCGTCTCAGGCCGGTGAGGCGGGAGGCGGGATGCGGGAGGCGGGGATGCGGGATGCGGGAGGCGGGAGGCGGGGCGCGCGGGGCTGCGTGGGTGTGAGGAGGCGGCCGCCACGGCTGCCAGTGTCGCTCCACTGGTGTCTGCGGGGACGCGCTCCACACACACTTTCTCAAGAGGAGCGCGCCAAGTGCCCTTAGATAACGATGCTTCCGGCGTGGCCTTTCAGAATAAAACGTACATTATATTATACACCGGTATATTATATTGTATTATATTATATGTATATTACTATATTATGTAAGCAATAAAATGACATACTCTTAAAGCTTTGACTAATTTCTAAAGTTGGAAATAAATCACTGTTGCTCCTTATAGCAGTGTAATAAATGTTGATTTTTAATTTATTTATTTATCTTTTGCTGTTTCTGGACGCCTTCGATGTGCTTTTATTTTGAAAACAGGAGCGTCACTTGCTTTGTACCGACACAACTTGACACCGCTGAAAGCAAAGCCCTGAAAGTCGGTGTTCATCACTTTTTCTCGCTGTGTGCTTCGTTTTTTTAATCATTAATTGGCATCACTGAAATCCGAATGATTTTCCAAAACCAAGTTCATGAAAAAAAGTCTCGCTCCCACACTTCTACTTTCACACCTGTTGTCAAAGCTGTGTGTTGTATCTTGTGTAACGCTCTGCTGTTGTATCTGATTCTATAAAAAAAATCCATGGACTTTAGTTAGAAAATTCTTCAAATGATCCAGATGAAAAACAGACGCATGAATCAACACTGACCTCTAGTGGAAGCCGCTCGTCCTGCTGCTCTCTCTCTCAGAAACTCTCTCCAAAGTGCCAGTAAACTCCTTAACATTCGATTCTCTTCCACCCATAACTCACCTCGACGTCTACTTACATAAAAAGCAGGAAAAAAAGCTCATTACAGGCTGCAGCGAAAGTGTCTGATGCACATTTCTGCACTAAAACTGCTTTGCGCAGCTTTAACAGCGACCATAAACCATCTCCTTCCTGCATGTTTGACCTGCAGCAGCTCCGCAGCTCTGCCAGGGAGGGAGAGAGTGTGTATCGCCATTGGCAACGGGAGTGTGTGTGTGTGTGTGTGTGATGAGCTGGGGCCTGGACGGGCTCCAGGACGTTGCTGGTATGAGTAAGAACCTCAAAGCTTGATTGCATCCTGACTGTGGAAGGTAAAAAAACACTCCAGCGGGGAAATATTACAATGCTGGGACGACAGAAACATGGAGGCAAAAAAAAGAAAGAAAG
Source organism: Mullus surmuletus (assembly GCA_903171835.1). NCBI lineage: Eukaryota > Metazoa > Chordata > Actinopteri > Syngnathiformes > Mullidae > Mullus > Mullus surmuletus. Next base: position 277,689 of record CAESWR010000428.1, on the reverse strand, counting down.
AAAAGAAAAACGCAGATGCAGCTGCCAACTGGGCTCAAGGTCGGCAACCATCAATCACTGACACTTCAAAGTTCCTTATTTTGGTTTGACCATTAAAAGTTCCATTTTCAACCATTTAGAGGCTCAAAATCCCTCAACATATTTGATATGTGTCTTTCAGGCTGAAGCTGATTCACAAGACTGAATCATTTACAGTTGAAAAAAATAAAATAATATATGATATTTTTACAGCAGTCTTATGGAAGGAGACACTTTTTGTCCCCAGGAACTAATAAGAGAGTTTGCGATAAGAAAAAATCAGAATGCCTCAAATTCAATGTTGCTGCTGATCATTGACCATCTGAGGCTCTGATAATAGTTATAACAATAACAATAACAATAACAATAATAACGATTGGTGTTGTTGTTGTTGTTGTTGTTGTTGTTTTTGTTGTTGTTATTACTATTATTATTGTTATTATCATAATTATTAGTAGTAGTATCATGCTAATGATAATTAAATCCTCCTTGAATTGCATTTTATGGAAATTATTTCTGGATGAAAACACTGTGGAGTTACGTAAACAAACTGGCATTTAGAGGGTTAAAATCCCCCCAAAATAATCAATATTCGACTATACATACATATATATATGTATATATATTTCAGGCTGAAGTTGATTTAAAAATGGACTCATTCAAAGTGGAAACACTACTAACACACATGTCATTTTTATAGCAGTTTTTATGGAGGGGACGTTTTATGTTCTCAGGGACGATTGAGAAAGTTTTTTTTAAGGAACTCTGAAGGGTTAAAGACGGAGGCGGCCTGATCCCATTTGTCATCTCAGACTCGCTCTTTATTTTATTTATTCTTTCTCTTTTTTTTCTCGGCCTTCAGCCCTTTAAAACACGCACTGCATCATTGCCCTTTTATAGAAACGGCAGCGCATGTGTGTGTGTGTGTGTGTGTGTGTGTGTGTGTGTGTGTGTGAGCTCTTGAACACACACACAGCTTTGGAAGCCCGTGCAGGCTGACACGCATCATCTGCAGCGACTCGGCTGTGAAGTTGACGAGACGCTCGTTCCTTCTTTGCACAGAAACCTGATTTTGCGTCTCTTGTTTTGCTCTCCGAGGCCCGACGCTCTGTTTGCTTTTCCTCCATCTGATTCCACTCGGCAGGGTTTTTCAACAATAATAACGAGAGGATGACACATTTGAAACATTTCCACACTGATTTGTGACGTGGATAAAAAGTAAACACTGATAGAAATCACTTTTTTCTGGGATTTCTTGGAATTCTCAGAATTTAGGTGGTGTGATTTTCTGCTGTGGCCTCTGCTGCCGCCATCCTGTAACCTGCGACACGTGTGTTTGTGTGTGCATCTGTGTGTGTGTGTGTGTGTGTGTGTGTGTGTG
>CAESWR010000427.1:2711-13408 GCA_903171835.1 Mullus surmuletus | reverse complement strand
ACACACGGCGATCATCGGTAAAGACAAAAAAAACCCATCTTGACTGGTAAAAGCTGTTGTGTAATATCCTGCAGGGCTCTGGAGGGAGCTGTTAGACAAACTTCCCTGATTTAATGCGTTCAGCAGACAGTCTGTGTAAAAATAAAAGGAAAAAAGAAAAAAACGGTCCTATGGAGTTTGAAAAACACAGCAGGGGGAGTTGAAAGATGCCAGAATGGCATCATGGGAAATGTAGGACCAAGGCTTTTGGAGACTCACAGCTTGGAGAGACTCATTGCGGCATTCCAGAGTGTCCTCCAAACCGCCACTCATTTCATAAATAATAAGTGTAAAGAATTTTTCCGCGGGATCCGTCCGCGCGTCCCTGCAGCCCTTTGAGTCGCAGAACAATGTAAAGCTCTCTGGCGTGTGTCGTGGTGAAGCACTCCTCCTCCTGGTTGCATAGTCTTCACTGCATGTGCAGACTGCCACGTAGTCCACCAGACTGCGTGTGTGTGTGTGTGTGTGTGTGTGTGTGTGCGCACAGGCCGTACCTCGGTGCTCCAAGAGTAATGGAAACCCAGTATTTATGAAAGAGAAGAAAATATTTGAATTGTCTGTGTCAGTGGTTGAACTTCAAGCGGCAGGCTGGATCTTTAGGAAGCGGTGAAGTAAATGTAGGCGAGGTGAGGAGATGCAGAGATTGTTTGGTGTTTGCAGACGTGCTCTCAAAGCCCAAACAGATCACAGGAAGTTTGGGGTTTGCGTTGACGTGTGTGGTCTCCTTTCACTGCGATGACATCATGCTCCTCAAATTATGCAGAATCATGCAAATGAGGTGAGAAAACTCAACATGTGTAATGTAATGTAATGAAATAGCATTTTTTAGAGGTTTGTTTTCAATATAGATATATATCTGTAGCTGCTGTAAATGCTTAAAACGTGGACCTTGCTTCTCAAAGTGGCAAATGTCTGCCAGATGTTGACTGAGTGATGCCACTGAAGGTTTGGTGTTGGCTTTATGGTAAGTTTAGCATCATGAAAGGATGTGGATTTTTTCCCCCCCCCCTCCCTTCTTAACCCAGTGACGTGTCCTGCAGAGGGAGGTGGGGGGGCTCGTCACTCTTTCTTCCCCTCCTTATTGTTCAGAGCAGATTTTCGATTTATTCAAAAATTCTTTCAGCTCAATCGAGTGCCCAAAAATCAGGAGCAGGGACGGATTCCAATGATGCGGACAAAAGAACTCTTGCTAATTTCTTGCAGATGTGTCTCTGGAGCTGCGCGAGGGAACGCCGCGCTGCCCTTTGCTGGAGAGAAAGAGAAAGGAGGCTGCACGTAGAAAGCTCAATGAATTATGAGCAAAAAAACAGGGGTGACCCGGTACAGCTGGTTCTGACTGTCTGTCTGGTGTTTCAGGGAAAAGAAAAGAGGCAACCCGGGAACATGTGCACATAGTTTTTCACTTTTTGGACGGAATGCTGGTATGCAGAAGTGCTCTGACTCTCAGATTAAAAAAAAGAGACAACAACAGCCGTTCGATTGATTGCAGGGTTTTTCTTTTATTCACTATCTCCACTTCCTCCCTTTTTCCTCTTATTTTTTTTCGCCCATTATCAATCACTCATCAGTTCATCCAGATTTATGAGGAGCCTGCTTATCTTTAACACATGACTTTGAGTCTGGATGAGGGAGGCAAATTCAGCAGCTCACATAACTCCACTTGGACCAAAATCAGCCTTTATGCAAGCTGAGGAGCAGCGTCACGTGACTGCGACAGATGACGTGTTCCCTCCCTGAAAAAACAAGTGGCCTTGCTTTAATTTGCACTTGATTAGTTGAGTCTGACATCAAATAAAGCCCATTTTCTTGCGAGTGTTTTTAGTCTGACCCCTTTCACCCCACCCCTCCCCCCCAAATGGACCAAAAAAGAGGTTTTGAAATGAAAAAGGCAAAGTCAAAGTCAGCTTTATTGTCAATCAACCATGTGTACAAGACACAAAGAGGATCGAAATGACACACTGGTGCACGCAATAAGAAACAATGAATGTATATTAAAAAAACAGCAATATATCAAACGAGCCGATAAACATATTCAGTCAAAGTCCTGAGTTAGTGTTGCCTCAAAGCAACAAATCTCTGAATTTTGTCCGACCCAGATGTGGATTTGCATATATGGAGACTATCCGATTGCTTTTCTCTGGTCATGATTTACGTGGTCACTAGAGGGCGTCTGTCCTTTGAATATTGGAGGCCAAGTAGGGCCGTGCTTACCCCAAATATGTCCTCTAATTATGACTGGATTAGTGCAAATAAATGGGAAAATACTATTGATATTGGTTCTTCTTCACTGGAGCTTCCTGTAAACAAAGTAACATTATAATACTGGTGCACCTTCGCCAGTAGGACCCCGTGATTTGTTTAAAGAATGTCAAACTTGAATAGCTTTTTGCTTCTGTATGAGTTGTTCAATCACTCTCACCCTGGAAATTACACCACATGACACCACAGGGACGACTGATGGCCACACAATTGGATTACAGTTGCAATGAATCCAACAAACGGGACCTTTAATTTTTCTCACTCCAACCATTGCTGTCATAACTCTTATTTCCCAGAGAGAAAGGAAAGAGTCATTCATTTCACATTTTCCAGAGACTTTGGCAAACGCGCCGCCTCGTCTTTTGTAACCGGGCTTCTGTCTGTCCACCAAAAAAAGACGCTGGTGCGGCTTTGCGATTTGTCACACGCTTCATTTTTAACGCTGTTGTGTTTGCAGTGTATAATTTTCCCCTTCTTCTGTCTCTTTGTTCCCCCGAGTTGTGGGCTGCGGCGCCGTGGGTGTGGTCGCGCCAATCACTTTTAAAGGTGTCACGGTTTTGCGGTGGCACCATTTTTATTAGTGAGGTGGGGCTTTACATGATTTAAATTATTGGTTTTTTTTCTCTATATATATTCCTCTCCACATGCAGGGCTGCCACAGCTGATTGGTCCCTTCCATGATGCTCCGGTTTGACCTCTTCTTCTCTTCGGAGAATTCAGCCACACTGGGAATCATGGCCTCTTCGTTGGAGCTCCGGCGCTTCCGTTAGTTTGGGGATTTGTGTTGTCCACAGTTGTCGATGGCACGTATCCCCCATGTTTTACCACCCCATTGAGCTCTGGCTCTTTCCTGTAATCCTGAAACACTTCTTCTACTGCGGTTGCTTGACATCAAACAGTAGTAAAGTACCGAGAGCTGACCACACTGTCCCAAAACACCCGACATGCGGCCAGACGAATCCTTTTTTTGGTTTTTTTACAGATGATTTCTCTCTCGGCCGCTGCTACCACTGCTGTCTCAATTACCGTAAGAACGCCGTTTGAGGGAAAACCTGCTCAATTTGGGGAAACCGACGTCGGTGAAGTGACTCGCTTTCAGCCCGAATGCCCGTGGCGGTTAAAAACAAGGTGCACAAACTGGGACAGAACTCATTCTGGGTCGATAGAAGAAGAAGAAGAGAAAGAAAATGGCTTGTGTGAGGGAGGTGCGTTTCAAATTCGCTTTAGCTGAATCATATGGGAGTGGGTTTACGGGCAGAGCCGCTGCATCCGTTGAGCAAGGCCGAATCCACTGTGAACATGGAAGAGCACGGAGGGGATTTCGCAGGAAGCCTCCAAATCTGCGAGAGGTCAAAAGGTCAGCACGGAGGTGGGCCGCGGCATCTCGCAGGTGGAACCGGAGCAGATAAAGGCCGATACACTGGGAATAAGTCTCTTCTCATAGGTCGAAGGCAAGAAATGTGATAATCCACGGTGGTTCTGCAGCAGCACGCTGTGGTTAGTGGACGGCAGAGATTATTTTTGGTTTTCTTTTCAACGTTTTCAGTTGAGAAGAAAGAAAAAAAAGAAAGAGCCTCGGTTTCCCAAGCCATGCATTATAGCGCTGGCGTTCCCATCGCCGCGCTGCATGAAATAACTTATCAGAGCAGCTTGGGGTCAACGTGGCCGCGCTGCCAGATCTCAAATATCACCGCAGACTGCTCGTGTTTATTGCCCAGAATAGACTAATTATGACTTTATTCTGGGTGACGGCGGGACGCATGTGACGAGACTTTCACGTTTTTAAAAAAGCTCCAGAGTGGACGGGAGGAAAAGGCACAGCTGGGGAGGAAAGTGTGTGTGTGTGTGTGTGTGTGGGGGGGGGTGGATGGTGGGGGAGTGACATGTTGCAGGGCCTTCACACACAGTCATGTTTAGGTTTGGGAGATCCTCCTATGAGAACGTGCATGAGTGTACAGGCTGCTGGCAACGCGCTCCTGCAATTTGGTTGGGAGTTCATCCAGCAGTCGGAGAAAAAGCCATTTATCATGACGTCTTGTTGATCTGGCAGAGAATTAAGACAATATACAGCAAGTTCTAGGAAATGACTCATATTATTCATAACCAAAGTGGATTTCACAAGAATGATTTTAAATGTCAGCGGCTTATTCTTGACAGGCTGCTGCGGATCAAAAACCCCAGCATCTGTTCTGTGTGACGCGGACGACAGGTCTCAATGTTTGTCATTAGAATTAACACACATCTATTTCAGAGGTCCAGACCGAGCAGTTATCAAACACACTTGGCAGAGCCTCATCAGACCCCGCTGCGGTTATATGAGAAGCAGCTCCAGACTTGTATGTTGGCCTCAGAAAGTCCACATGCTGGACTCCTCCTCCTCCTCCTTCTCATCATCACCATCATCATCTTCTCCCAGGACTCATCTGCAGGCTGCAGCAGAGGAGCGATGTGAGTGCTACACGGAGTTAAACACTTTTTCCCCTTCTCTTGCTCTCCTGGAGTTCCTTCTCATAGTCATGAGGGATTTCTAAAAGGCACGCCAAACCCCCGGGGGCTCATTCGAAACACTCGCTTTTGTCGCGTTTCAACTTCCCTCCATTGAATTCACGATGGGATTACGCACACTTGGCACGCCGCTTTGCGCGTATGCGTGCGTCTGCGTACTCGCCTTCATCCTGCACGCTGCGCGCTCCCAGAGGACCCCGGGGGCGCAGCAGGGGACCCCCGGCCAGAGGGCGGCTCTCCGGCAGACGCTGCAGTGGTCGCACAACGGCAAGATCTTTAGCATTTTGAGCCACGGCTCCGAGTACCAGCCGGCGCGGCGGCGGGGCGCGCCGCAGGAGCAAGTGCAGGCGCGTCCGCTCACCATCATCCGGGACGCACACGCGGAGAGCCAGAGCCAGGCGGAGCCGCAGCCGCAGCCGCAGCCGCCTCCGTCCTCCCCGCTCCCCGCCGCCCTGCAGAGGCTCGTCAGGGGCCACGAACACCGCCGGCATCCCCACGGCCACGGAGGAGAGCGCGCAGAGACGCAGAGCGCAGCAGCAGCAGCCAATGAGACCCGGGAGAAGCTGACCGTCAGCCCGCCCCCGCCGCGCCGAGAGGACATGATGGTGGGAGATGACCCCTACGACCCCTACAAGTCCATCGACAGCGACAACCCCTATTACAATCATTACGATGTTTATGAGAGACCCAGGCCGAGGTCCAGACCTGGATATGGGACAAGTTATCATCAGTACGGTAAGAGTGAGGAGGGGGCTTTTTGATCATGATCATAGAAATCACCGGAAATCCCCGGGTTGCCTTTAATTTCTGTCTCTCTCTTCATGCAAGTGCACTTTTATTACTTTTTTAATCATTATTAGTCTCTTTCTGAGCTCTTCTGACCACGATCTGCCTCTGGAGCAGGTCTGCCCGACCTTGTGCCAGACCCCTACTACATCCAGGCGTCGGCGTACGCCCAGAGAGTGCCCATGTACAACCTGAGGTGTGCAGCCGAGGAGAACTGTTTGTCAAGGTAGGCTGCTGTCAAAACTAATCCACTGGGGAGGGGAAAAAAGACTGGAGGAAAAAAAAATCACAGGGTTTCGCAGACAAGTCTGAGTGTGATTCAGGGAGCTCTGAGCCATAACAACCACCTCAAGTGTTTGTGGGCGAGAGCTGCTGCTGCGTGGAAGCGTGAGACGGGGTCAAATTAAGCCGATCCTTCCACCGGCGGCTGACGGGCGGAGCGGCAGATTTAATCACAGTTTGCCCCGAGGAGAGAAAGCACGAATGGTAAACACATTATCGAAAAGTAACCCCAAACAACCAAAGCGTTTTTTTCCACCCAGTACTTTACGTGTTTCCACTCATGTCTGCCCCACTCGGAGGCCGAGGAGGAGGAGGAGGAGGGGGGGGGGCGGGGGCGGCCTCCTGGTTGCATTCTCTCACCGGCTCTTCTCTTCTCTCTCAGCTCGGCCTACAGATCCAGCGTGCGGGACTACGACACCCGCATGCTGCTGCGCTTCCCCCAGAGGGTGAAGAACCAGGGGACGGCCGACTTCCTTCCCAGCAGGCCGCGCTACTCCTGGGAGTGGCACAGCTGTCACCAGTGAGTACCGCTTCCATCGCCTCACCGGCCTCTTCTAGAACCAATAGCAGCTCTGAAATTGTTCCGCCCGCAGCTGTGTGTGTGTGTGCGTGTGTGTCAGTGTGTGTGTGTGTGTGTGTGTGTGGCACCCCCTGTTGAACCAAACACTGGCTCTTTTCGTGGAATTTCTCTGCAAAGGTTTTCACATCAAATATGACGGCATGACATGTGTTTTATATGTCTCTTTGGACTTCAAATGATGTCATCTTGTTTCTTAAAGCCCCCCCCCCCCAACCCCTACCCCGGCCCCCTACACACTATCACCACCTCTACACACAAACACACGCACACACAAAAGAAGATGTTTTGCAGCTTTCATAAGATGATGTGACTGAACTCCGCACGACCCATCGATCCTGATAATTTACGAGCGCGCTGCCAGACGCTGTAAAAGTGTGCTGAGCGCTCTGAGCCAAAAAGGGAAACTGTCGTGTGTGTGTTTTCTTTTTTTCATTCCCCTGCCGAGCTTATGGAAAAGTGCCGAGTTCCTTGATTCCACAGAAACTACCTCAGTCCATAGTTATGTTGTGAAACCAGCAGTCCATTGTGCTAATTCCCTAGAAATGGAGTGTGTCGGGCAGAGGCCCAACAAAGTGCTGATATGGTCCCTACAGAACTCTCTGTGTGTTTTGAGAGCCAAGCGGCCCCTTTTTCTAGCATTAAACAAAATGTGCCTCTCTGGAAAACAGCGTGAATGCATCCTGCCTGTGTCAAGAAATTATGTGTTTAGCAAATGTCCTCCATTTCACAAGAGGGAACATCATTTAAAGCCATTAACCCTTAAGAGTTCCTGGGGACGTTTTTTGACCATTGACCAAAATCCCTTAAGAATATGTGATATTTGAGATGTATCTTTCTGGCTGAAGCTCATTAACAAGAATGACTAATTTAAAGTTGGAAAAAATATCAATATATGATATTTTACAGCAGTGTTTTGGAATGAGACACTTTCTGCTCCCAGGGACTAATAAGAGAGTGTGCTATAAAATCTGTCACTGCTGAGAAAGTAAAGTGCCTCACATTCAATGTTGCTGCCAATCATTGACCCATCTGAGGTTGTAATGATAATAATAATGATAATAATTAAATCCCCTTTTATTTGAGTTTTTGTATTTTATTCGATTAAAATACTGTGGAGTTACATAAACAAACTGGCATTTAGAGGGTTATAATCCCCACAAATAATTAATATTTCATATATTTATCTCAGGTTGAGGTTGATTAAAAAGATTCACTAATTTAAAGTGGACAAAAATACTAATATGTTATTTTTACAGCAGTTTTTACAGAGGGTGCGTTTTTGTCCTAAGGGACGATTGAAAAAGAATTTTAAGGAACTCTGGAACATTGTGTGTGCGCGTCTGCAGGCACTTCCACAGCATGGACGAGTTCAGCCACTACGACCTGCTGGACGCCTCCACGCACCACTCGGTGGCCGAGGGACACAAGGCCAGCTTCTGCCTGGAGGACACGTCCTGCGACTACGGCTACTACAGACGCTTCGCCTGCACCTCACACACTCAGGTCTCACACTGCTCTCTCATATCCACAGCAAGGATGATCAGCATCCACTCATTCATGGCGTTTTAGTCTCTTTCAGCTCATGTTTTTGGTGGCAGGTGTGTATTCTCCTCAGCACTGGGACCAGAGTTGTTGCACAATAAGGCTGCTACATTAATTCGAATCAGCAGCCGACACGCTTCAGTAAACCCTCTGACCAACAAAAAAAGAGATGAATTTTTCAGTGACTCGCTGAATTAGAAGCTGGATTGGGTCTGATTTTGGAGCGCAGAGTCTTTTCCCTGCAGCAGTCCTCGTTTCGAGAGCAGCCCGGGTATTTCCTTTCTTGCATGAGTGAGCCAGCAGTGATTGAGTGATTTCCTGTTTGTCCTGTAAGATGACCCCACCTGTCTGTGATCATTTGTTTAGCACACCATTTCTTTTTCTTTTTTTTTCCTTCCCCTTTTTTTGCTTTCTGTACTTTGACTTTAATCGCTTTTTTCCCCTCTTTCCCGCTGCATCCAAAAAACACAGGAGCGGGTGGAAAAACAGGCTTTATTTATTCAATATTATTCTGCTAATAACATTGCATATGAAAATCTTTGTTTAAATTGGAGTTTCTGATATGAAATGCTTTTTTTTTTTATTGGCCCTCTCTGATCTGCAGGGTCTGAGCCCGGGATGTTATGATACCTATAACGCCGACATCGACTGCCAGTGGATCGACATCACAGATGTGAAACCTGGAAACTACGTCCTCAAGGTTTGCTGCAAATACCAGATGATGTTTTGCTGCCTCCCGAGAAAGGGAATAACACGTCGCTGGTGGCGTCTGCAGGTATCTGTGTGATTAATGGCAGGTGTTGTGTCTCTGCAGATCAGCGTGAATCCTTACTACCAGGTGCCCGAGTCGGACTACAGCAACAACATAGTGCGCTGTGACGTTCGCTACACCGGCAACTACGCCTACGTGTCAGGATGTCACATGTCGACGTGAGTATCTCTCACATCACGGCTCGCCTGTGCTGGTGGGACACAAGTAAACATAGATAATAGTCATAATAAGTAAGTATTGTTGCATTTACAGATGATATTGCAGATGTTCTTAGATTGTTTTTGGCTTTCTACCCCCTTTTTAAGGTATTAATGGAGGACAGTCATTCTGTAAATGACAGTGAAGAGGACTGCATATGAAAGTACATCATAAAATCATGTTTTTTTAATTGTTTTCCTTACGTTTTATAATTTAAAACACTACCAACTTAGAAAAAAAAGTAGACATTCTCTGACGATATTGCATGTGATGTGCACTTGTTTTTTCTTTAGGCCAGTTTGTGCTAAATTCTTCCTGATTTCTACCCCTTTCTGTCTTACCTCAAGTGTCATTTTCTCAAAATTGATGAACATATTCGTCTTTTACATTTCCTTGTTTTTTTTCTCCTATTCTTTACTCTATCGAAGCTTTGATACTGTACGCTTGTAAAGAATAAAAGCCATGAAAATGATCTCTATCTGGCAAATAACAAAAACCAGCTTGTCCTTATTGTTAAGCCCACACCAGCATTACAGGTTCAAGGAAAGCCAACTGTTTCCAGAAAAAAAATGTGTTTGTTATGTTTATATGCAATGAAAGAAAATTTACTCCGGAGCTTTTGATGAATCATACTTGAATAAATATTTGTGATATTCTATCATTTTTAAGAAGGATCAGTTTGCAGTGACTTACCTGTCTTTCCTTTCCTCAAATGCTTCCTTAATGCCTTTGTTTGGAGTAATCTAAAAGCTGTCAAAACATATTGAAAAATGCCCAACGCAGCCTCCCATTGGTCCAAGGCGGTGCCCTGATTTGTCCAATGGAAGGCCAAGGATTCAGTCCACAGATGTAAAATGTCTTTCACACTCCACAGCGCAGGCTCTCTGTTCAAAATTAGTCTCCAACCTGGAGCTGAAATCAGAGATGACATCACTGTGACACCAACGGGGTTATTTTATCATTGACAAAGCTCCTCCAGCGCCAGAGATGACATCACATTGTTGTGCGACCGAGTACCAGCTGAAATTTGTGGATTTCTCGGTTCCTAATCAACTTCAGAGTGACTCAGATTCGCAGGCGATAGATGAGAGTTTGAAATCTTGGCTTCGACCACATTTCACCGATGTAGTCATGGGAAGAAACCAAGTAAGGTACACACACGCAGTGGACAGTTTTAATAGGTTAGAGTGAATGTCAAAAAAACAAGCAAGCAGTTACCACACGTGAACTGCTGTTGAGCAAGGAGTCGGCAAAGTGAAGTGATTCCATCTGTTAAAAACGATAAGCTGCTGCCTTTTGAACAAACTCCAGAAAAGTAGTCAAATCTTTAAAAAAAACAAAAAAAAACTAGAATGAAATGTTGCTTAATAAAATCCCTCTTGTCTCATCAAAGAAAAAAGATCTGGAGATTCAAGAATGCATCAGAACCTTGCAAAATTCCCCTCCATGCCAACAGCCTCCAGCTGCAGCCATCCCTCCCGCCTGCAGTGCAGTGCAGTGCAGTGCAGTGCGTCCTCCGCGCCACCAGAGGGCGCCAGACACGCCGCGTTCCGCTTGTTTTGAACCCAGTGATTTTTATCTGGCTGTCAGTGCAACTGGAGTAAACCACCAGCAGCAGCAGTGCGTGTATGTGTGTGTGGATGTGTGCGTGTGTGTGAGAGAGCGACAGGGAGTGTGTGTGTGTGTGTGTGTGTGTGTGCGCCACCACCGAGGGAAAAAAAAAAACACACACAC
>CAESWR010000426.1:709954-725778 GCA_903171835.1 Mullus surmuletus | reverse complement strand
ACTCGTATACACACACACACAGACGCTTTGAGTCCTTTCAGCCCAAACACCCATGGGGGGAGAGCGTCTGGTTGCTGGAAATGTCAAACTGCTTTGTCATGTCCAATCTCATTCAGGGAGCCGAACCGTTGTGTGTTTGTGTGTGTGTTTGTGTGTGTGTGTGGTGTGTATTCTGCACAAACAGGCCACCCCGAGGCCAAGCGGCTGTGCTGGCCCGACCCGACCCGTCTCACAGAACCTGGCGACATGAAGAGAAGCTACAAGAGCAGAGGGAGGAGAGGAGCCAATGTGGCTCTTTAAAGGGAGGAAAAGACTCTTTGCAGGTTTTCTAAATGCTCAGATTTGGGGAATCTGAGGTGACCTTTGACCCCGAGCCAGAGCGTAGTTAATAAACCTTCACCTGAAAACTGAACCAGACGTATGAAGCTCAGTGGTCACCAAACCAAAACACTGGCCCGCATGGACTACATTTCCATGCAGTCAATAAGTCTTTTCTAAGCAGAATATTAGCAATGACCTGGTTGTACGTGGCATATTAACACCAATGACACATTTGAAATTTTAAAACCCCTCATCTCCCCCTGGTTCCTCCTCCTCTGAGGTGAACATGTGATGATGTCTCCTCCTATCAGGATCTCCCTATCAGAAGGAAGATGAATCAGTGTTGTGTTCATGTTCTATCAGCAAGGAATCTTGGTCTTTGGAGTCCAGGAACTCCTTGTAAACATGGCCAAAGGCGAGAGCGACACCACGCCACACTTTTGGAGTGAGGAGGAAACCAATCACTTCATCAGTGTGATGAAAGACACAAACATCCTGGCATTTGGAGACGCTAGAAAGTAGCGGGATAGAAGATCCACAAAAAGGGGAGCGCAAAGTTACGCCAAGCAGGGTTTGTAGCAGACCTTCTCCGTGCGTGGCTGCTTTGATCGCCATATCACCATTGATTACATCATCATGGAGACAGGAACAACCCTGTTTGATCACCATGGACACTCCTTATTCACAATGTTTCACCTTAACCCCAATATTGACTGATTGGAAACGTAGCCACTGACAGAGGAGATCATCTGCCGTCATGGCTTTGATGCTGCTGTTGGAACCATCATGGCACCGAATGGCCTCCTAAGCAGCTACTTCAGAGCTGGAAATCATGGTGTGAAGGTGATGGAGAGATTGTGGCTGAAATAAAACAACTGTGGACGCTGGGAGGAGGGACGCATGAGGGGACGCAGAGGATGGAACAGAAGTAGAAGAAGATGGTGGACTTCTTCAGGAAGCAAGGCTCACTAAACTGCTCGTGGGCAGGTTGGCATCTTCAATGGCGGCCTCCAACATCAGTGTGTGAGTGTGTGTGAACGGGGTTGTGCAGTGTGTAAGTGCTGAGGCTGCAAGAATCCATCCCTTTATCCATTTATTTCTGTGGAAGCAGGTGAAGAACCAGAGGAAGAACTGAAAGATGGCAGAACAATGATATCAACACAGAAGATCATACAGAAATATAATTCCAAGATGAACTACAAGAACAAAAGGAAGCAGATGGTGGAATAGAAGATGAACTTAAGGAGATAGAAAACCAAAGAACCAGAAGAAGAACTGAAAGATGGCAGAAGGATATCAACATAGAAGATGATACAGAAATGTAATCCCAAAAGAACCAGAAGAAGAACTGCAGAACGGTTCCACGATAGAAGGTGAGACGTGGGAACTAAGAACAAGATCAGAAGATGAACCAAAATAGAAGCTGACACAGGAATAGAACTTGAAGGAGAACCGGAGGAAGCAGAGGACCGAGCAGGAGGACGCGCTGAAGCTCCTGTTTGTGCTGAAAGTGAAGCTGAAGCTCTCGCCGTCGCCCCTCGCCTTGACCTTTGACCTCCATCAGACGGGGGGGTTTAATTTTATCTCTTCATCTCACTTTCTCCTTCCAAACACGCTTCCAGATTGGCCTCACTCGCTGCGTCCGTGTGTGTGTGTGTGTGTGTGTGGGAGGCGGGATGATGGCAACGCTCCCACTTCCTGCAGTGCGTTTGATTTCATCGGCAAATGTTACAAACACGCTTCATCTGTCTTTAAAAGTCTCAGTGCCCCCTCCCCCTCCCATTGCCGCCGTCTCACGTCTTTTTTTAGGCCGAGCGTTCCCGCCCACTCACCGGCTGCTCGCTCCGACGCGTGCACTGCGTTCGTGGCTGCCGACACATCTGTTATATTGTCTCGTGGAGAAGCCGCCGTTTGTCTCGGCCGGGGACGCCGCTTTTGTCCCACTTTTTTTTTTTCTCTTCCTTCTTCTTCAGGATTCATGATTGTTTTCGGCGCTGCGATGTTGTCGTAGGCGTCGTAATTCCGCCGCTGTTCCCACGAGAAATAACATACATTTATTGGCCTTTTCTCCTCTCCTGCGCGGCGGTTTGAATACGCGCTGATTTGGCCGTCCGGGCGGCGGCGGCGGCGCTGAAAGGCTGCTGATTGCTCTGAATTGCTGCCGCGTGTTTACAGCGCTTCGTATGGATGGAAACCATTTTCCCTCCGTCTCTGCAGATACTTTCCTCCATCGATGCCCGGCTGCAACAAAGGGCCGGCCAAAAACACGATGAAAGCACAAAATCTGAGGGAAAAGGTTCTCAAAGGAAGTGAAATGATCTGAATTTAGATTATTATATCCATAATTAAGCATCTATAGATGTATTGAGAAGGCTTCGAACTAGCAGAAAATGTTGTTTTCTTAAAAAGTAACTTTTTGCAGCCCCAAAATAAGTGAAACTACATATAAGCAGAAAATAAGCAGAAAATTCTGGTTTTAAATTTTTACAGACCCCAAATAAGTGAAATATGTTGAATGTAAGCATGAAATAAGCAGAAAATAGTGATTTGAAGATGAGATTACTTAAATATTGAACTTTTTTGCCTCAGATAAGTGAAAAATACTAAAGATAAGCAATAACGTATTGTATTTTCTTACATTTAGCAAATAAAGATTAGTAAAAAAAAGTGAAAAAATACTCAGTATTAGCGAAGAATGACTAAATCTGAGTTTGTTTATCTGGAAACAAGGCAAACTTCATCTGGAAACTAAACCTTCAAACCTGAAGCCTGCACTTTGGGAGGCTTTGGTTTGAATCAAACATCATTCAACAAGATCATCTCATCTTACTTTTTGCCTGACAGATAATTGATGGTTATCTCTCCGTGGTGTTTACGGTGAACAGATGCTGAGACTGGTTTCAAACGTGTCCCAGCAGGATTTATTTTTAAACGCAGCGCAGAACACAAAGCACAAACTGTTTCAGCAAATAGACCAATCAAGTCGCTGGTGCTCCAAACAGCTGCTCTGCTTCTCTTCCTGATGCCGAAAACAAAGAGGTTCAGGGGGGCGGAGTCACAGCGCAGCCGTCACCAGCTCAACCAATCACACTTCATACAAATTCAACTCAACCTGCAGGCAGATTGTCTGTCTCTAAAAAAAAGGAAACATTTTAATCCCCAAATGTGGATATTTTATGTTTTTTTAATATCAGTGCGGGAGCCTTGCAGGGATTATTATCAATATCAATGCTCCTTTTTTGGGACTACATTTATTTTATTTTATTTTTTAAATGAGCAAGAAGAGAAATTCAGCCTTTATTCACGGTTTCAGAGTTGAAGCTGCGATTTTATAATAAGCTTTTCCAAGTAGAAGGTCGGAAAAACCTGAAGTCTGAGTGGTCTGGTAGTTTCCTGGTGTTAGTAGTGTTCAAGTGCTTCTGGGAAATTAAGTCATTTTTTCTTTCCACCTGTGTGTATTGTAGATTGCTCTTGGTAGGATCTTCAGGGTCTTTAGGTCATTGTAAATATAAGTGCACATACAAATATTTTCTTTTTGAACCGTGTTTTGATGTTTTGTTATTTAAAAAAAAGAAAGATCTGACGCATCTTTAATTATTTTTGTCCTTTTTTTTTTCCGCCTTGCCATTTTTAGTCTTTATTTGTACAGTCTCAGATTAGACACTTCCAGCTAATGCATTTTTAACGAGTGAAGACGGTAACTGCATTTGGTCGGTTCTCAGCATCCCGGCGTCCGACCTCCGACTCACGCTGAGCATCATCAATAAGTTTGATGTATTTCCGCCCACCACATATTTTTAGCCGAATCACTTCATTTGCACTTTCAAAACAGACACTCGGAGACTAAATAAGAGCTGCATTAATGGAGAATCGCAGTAAAAGTACTCTGATAATGAATCCTTTGTCGCGGCGTCCCTCCGGAAGCTCGCCTCTCCCAACATTTGTGTGCAAATCGCATTGATTGGAATTGAACGCCGTCCTCTCTGTTTCCACAGCAACTGATGCGCTCGTCCGTGTTCCACATGTTCATCCTGAGCATGGTCGCCGTGGACGTCATCGTTGCTGCTAGCAACTATTACAAAGGCGAGAACCACCGCCGGCACTATGACGAGTTCTACCTGGCCGAGGTGAGAGATGTCTTGTTTTCTTTCCCTCCACATTTCCTTCACTTCTGGAACTTTTTTTTCAAGATTTCAAATCAAAGCCTTTGATTTTGATCAGTCCAATAATTATGACATCACCGGGTCACTATGCCTTTATTCCATGACTGTTTTGACGACATTTTGATATTGTTTTGTCACACACACACACACACACACACACACACACACACACACACACGAAAGGCTTCATGTGGCTTCGCTGTGTGCCATCAGTATGCAGGGGGTAAAGCCTTGACAAATAGAGTGTGGAGTGTGTGTGTTTCCTTCCAAAGCTCCCTCACACACACACGTATGAAAACACGCACGGCTGAATGGAGGCGATAAGAAAACACACACACGCAGCATTCCCTCGCTCCTTCGCTCCGTCTGTCCATTCACATCACACAGTCATCGATCTGCAGATTGGCTCTAAACTCGGACATCCGTGGAGGGAGAAATGCAGAGTGGAGCTTCACTGCTGCGATGATGGTGGATGGACATCACGCTCACGACCTGAAGCCAGCCGGGCCGGGCTGGGCGGGTCACGGCCGGGCAGTGCCGACTTTAAATGATCAAAACTAGCTCCGGTTCTTTCTTCACTGGTGCTGCACTCTTGTTATCCTTGAATAGTGTTTTGCTTTTATTTTCGAGATAAATCTGACTGACGTCCAGGTTTGCAAAGTGCGCTGGTTCCTTTACTCCAGATTTGCATATCAGCAGGTTATATGAAGGGCAGAGTTTGGGTTAAGGTCCTTATTCCAGTTAGTGAAACATTGGGAATAAGGCGTTTCCATGGTGATCAAACAGGGTTGTTCCTGTCTCCATGGTGACTGTAATCAATGGTGATATGGTGATCAAAGCAGCCACGCACGGAGAAGGTCTGCTACAAACCCTGCTTGGCGTAACTTTGCGCTCCCCTTTTTGTGGATCTGTCTATCCCTCTACTTTCTAGCGTCTCCAAATGCCAGGATGTTTGTGTCTTTCATCACACTGATGAAGTGATTGGTTTCCTCCTCACTCCAAAAGTGTGGCGTGGTGTTGCTCTCGCCTTTGGCCATGTTTACAAGGAGTTCCTGGACTCCAAAGACCAAGATTCCTTGCTGATAGAACATGAACACAACACTAATTCATCTTCCTTTTGATGTGGAGATCCTGATAGGAGGAGACATCATCACATGTTCACCTTAGAGAAGGAGGAACCAGGAGGAGAGGAGGGGTTTTAAAGTTTCAAATATGTTATTGGTGTTTGAATGGCCGCTCACAACCGGGTTATTTCTGATGTTCCGCTAAGAAAGGCTTATTGACAGACCAATGAGGAGCCCGTCAGTCCTCGTGGTGTCTCCCCATCATCCCTCATCCCTGCCTGATCTCCGTCCCAGGTGGCCTTCACCGTGCTCTTTGACCTGGAAGCTCTGCTGAAGATCTGGTGTCTGGGCTTCACCGGCTACATCAGCTCCTCCCTGCACAAGTTTGAGTCCCTGCTGGTGGTGGGAACCACGCTGCACATCTACCCCGACCTCTACCACTCCCAGTTCACCTACTTCCAGGTACACACACACACACACACACACACGCTTCCACTGTGGCCCACTGGAATCAAACCACATAAATGTTGTGTTTGGCTGTGAATCGGTCTGTGACACATCTCCTGTGTTTTCATGAATACATGTCAAGCAGATCTCCCATCTGACTTCAGATGTGGGATTTTCGGGGGTCGGGAATTTCCACTCCATGTGCTCGGTGGCGGCAGCGCTGAGCCCGAGCGTTATGTCGTCTGAGATGGAGGGAAAGAGAATCTGCAGACCAGGAGGGTCCGGAGGGTCCGCTCATCCCATTTATTTACATGGATATTCCTTTAATTTACTTTGCTCAGTGGTTTCTTCTGTTAAAGGGAGTTTTTTCTCGCCATTTGCGGATTGTAAAAGCGTGCATTTTATTTTCAACCCAATCCACTTTATTTATATAGCGCTTTCAAAAACAACCTCAGTAAGCCAAAGGGCTACATATGAAATAAATCAAAATACATGAGAGACTAAAGAGTGAAATGCATAGGATATAACAGATAAAATAAAATGATTTAAAATGAAATAATAATACAAGAATAACATTTTTGAAACATTTTAATGAAATATAATAAAATACAACAAAATAATTATAAAAAATAAATCCAAACAATATAAGATAAGTAGAATAAATATATTTAGTCTCTGAAGGAACAGATCTATAGAATAGATTTGAATTTAACTGGATAACAAAAAAAGAAAGAGAAAATTCACTCTCTCCTGTCACCTCTCGTCAGTTGGAATATTATGTCTCATTTGTGTATTTTTTGTTCTCTTGCTGTGTTAAAAAAGTACAAAATAGAGCTTTTATGCAAACGTTGCATGTTTGCGTCTCATGGCGGCCCTGCTGATAATCGGCCGGCAGTCAGCTGTGTGTTAGTTCTTACCACAGAGACACACACACACACACACACACACCGTCAGCAGCGCCCTTCGTCGAAATCTGAACCTTGACCTCGCTGCAGGTAAGAAGCCAATAGAAGCGCGGCCGTGTACAGTCGGATGGGAGAAGGGGCTGTAATGAGCCTTGACCGCACAAGCTGCTCTGATCCTCATCTGCCTCACAAACCAGCTGCCGCACACACACATACACACACACACACACACACACACCCTCATGTACAGTGCGCATCCTCCAGCCAACACGTCAACATCCATGAGGTACAGTACGTGATGAGACAGAGGCTGATCTCTGTATGTGTGTGTCTTTTTCTCTGCATTTCAACTTTGATCAGACCTGGCCACTGTTTGGTTTGTAAAAGGGTTTTTTGGGGGTTCTTGTGTCACAAAGAAAATCCTTCTTTCTTCGTCCACTTTACATATTTTAACAACAAAAACAGCTAGTGCTGCACAATTCAAATGCATCACAATTGAAACATGTCTGTTCAACTACTGTATATAATCTGCATTTTTTTCTAACTTTTATTACATTTCAGAAAATGACCATTTTAAAGTTTTTGGTTCCTATGAATGTGTCATGAATTTCAATGAAAATGAATTTAATGAAAATAAATCTGATGCAGAATATAAATGCTCTACATCAGAGTCAAAATAATAATCCACCATTCAAAAAACAAGACAATTATATATGTAAACACATTACACATATAACAAAAATAATCCCAAAACATTCTCACATTACCTCATAAATAATCCGATTCCAAAGTGTATGTTTATGTTAAGAATTGCATATTACTAAATAAGAATGTGAGTTTAACCAAGAATTTATTTATTAATAATAATGATAATAATATTAATCACAACATGACTGTTTGACCCGTGCTGCCGTAGAAGCTGCTAAAACAAAAAGCCTGTCTCTTATAAACTGTCCCTGCTGATTTTATTCCCCCAACAAGTTCAGGCGGGAGACGTTCTGCCACCGCTGATTGACCTCATGGCTCCCAGTCAAACGTTCCGTCCCGGCCGGGCAGGAGGGAGCAGGCTAATATAGATTTTTTATTGAATTACTGTATATCCAAGCAGCTCTCAGTCTGGACAAAATGTCACATGCTTTATAGCCGTACTTACAGCTCTGACACGCACAAACACCGGGCAGAATGATTTTTAATCAGCCGATGGAGCCCAACTGGGCGTGTGTGTCCAGAATGGCAATGACTCCGTGAGAAGGATGATTTAACACTTTGGTCAATTCATCGGTCCGGAGGGGCGGGGCGTTTGATTTCTGGAGCCCTGATCGGATTCGGGAGTTGGTTTGTGGCCAGTATGGATCAGATAGATGTGATGGCGAAAATTAGACACATTATGCAGAGAGGCGGAGAGGGAACACGCCGCCAATATTACAGGAAAGCTACTCTGATTTACAGCTCCTCACTGGAGGCACACAAAGTCCTGGGAACAGGGAGGGTTTTCATTCTACCAACTACAAAAATGGTCTGTCATGTATTTTCTACAGTAATACCTCATAGCTGGGTAGTTCTATTACTGTTGCCTGCGTCTTTATGGTGTTTCCTCCAGTAAAAAACAATATAAACACTCTTATACTGGCAGGTCCGTACAGACCTCAACTAATATGGCCACATTGCGTTTCACACAGGAAACGACACCTAAAAGCAGCTGATTCTGGTTTAACGGTCATTGACATCATGGCGTCACTCCACTGTCAGGCAAAACAAGTGGAGTCAGTTGCTAAACTTAATGAGCCAGCAGCAGCGCACTCGGAATGTGCAAAAATACCCGTAGTTACCCTTAGCATTGGCGAGCTGACTGTTAGCTAGCGTCAATTTTCCTGTGTTTCAGCATACAGAAAAATCGAAAAGCCGTTTCTCTCGCTCACTCACATAAAGATATACAGGATAAAAATCTATGTACAGAATAACGAATCTTGATTTGCTACTTCAGACTTCATAAATTAATATTATGTTCATCTCAGATAGAGCCGTTAAGTAACTAAACTGAGAGTCTCTTATTCTCTATATTTGTATTCAGTATATTTTTATATTGGCAGTCTTTCCTTGGTTGTTTGTGATCCAAGCGACATCGTCCTCCGCTGTCTTTGTTGTTATAGTTGTGGTGTGGACTCTGCCATCCACTTGAGTTACAACGATTTTTAATACTATATATTTATAGTTATCTTTATATTTATACTGCAGTTCTTGATGTGGACCGCTCTCGGTTTGCCCAGGACTTTTTGATTTGCTCGATTACAGAATAAAAATCTAAAATAAAGGAATAGACAAAACAAAAGTTGGTACAAAAAGACATTAGAATCTATGAATAAAATGAGCCTTCACACACAGTGCAATGTACATATACAGCTTGATTTTTTGAGAAGTTACCCTTAGCATTGGCTAGCTGACTGTTAGCTAGCATCAAATATGTAAATACTGGTCCCAGGTTTAAAATACTGCAGTCGTGCTGGAACTCTATGAGGTTCACAATGGCCAGCAAGGTAAGTAAAGGCGGAGCCAAAAGTAAAATGCTTCCTTCCACTGACACACGGTGAATAACTAGCATAACTGGTGGCATCGACGCCGGTGTTAATGCAGCCCAGTGTCCGCCATTTTAGAGAAACTAACCAGGTTTGAAATGAATTACAGCCATATTTCATTCGGACAAGATGGCTGCATCACTCTTTTTCCAGCAGCAAAAGGAAAAGGACACTGCATTGCTTCTCGGGTCAAACGTTGCTCTACGAGGTGACAGATGTCTCACCGTATCCAATCAGTGGGAGGTGTTTCATTTCGGCGGTGCTCCTGGGTCTCCAAAGAGTGAGAAACAAAGAGGCAGCGTTGGTGCTGCCGCCTGGGAGCAGCAGGATGGATAGTGGTCATCTCGGCATGTCCCCCCCCCCCCCCCCGTCACGCCGCCGTGCTGTTTGATTGTATCCCTGTATATCTTGGGGGCGCAGGAAAGCCTTCTATAGAAAAATCTTTGGGCCGGGGACACGGCGAGCTGAGGCGGATCGATGGTGATCCCCGAGCAGCGCCGGCCTGAGATGCATCACCTTAGCGGGCGCTTGTTGTCACCACATGCAATTTAGCGGCTCGGCCCTTTGACGGAGCACAGCGTTCCCTCGGCGTCAAGATCAATGCTCCCTCTATACACTCAATACGCAATCAATGTGTTTGCTTCCACAACTCTTATAAGTCTTTCAAACTTGTATGATAAAGTGTATGTTGCTCTTCTTCTCCTCAGGTGCTGCGTGTGGTGCGTCTGATAAAGATTTCTCCAGCTCTGGAGGACTTTGTTTATAAGATTTTTGGACCGGGGAAGAAGCTTGGCAGCCTGGTGGTCTTCACCGCCAGCCTGCTTATCGTCATGTCGGCCATCAGTCTGCAGATGTTCTGCTTCGTGGAGGAGCTGGACCGCTTCACCACCTTCCCCCGGGTGAGGAGGCACCTCGCCGTCACACACCATTCATGCCTCCATCTTATATTTTGGGGCGTTTTTTACATTCGTTCACAGTCGCACATGGAGACACAAATGGCGATTTTTGTGTCACCAGGTTGGACAACAGCTGGTTTGCTTTTGATTAGCATGTTGAATAAAGTTCCTGAGAATGAATAATGTGTGTGGACACACGCCAGGTAGTTTTAACATAATTCCACTGAGAATTCTGGTCTATAAGTCTTTAAACCTCACGATTTGTTACTCCCTAATAAAAATAAGAAGAAGACACGCCGTCACACCGTCACACCGTCTGAAGTTGAGCTCAAGGTTCAGCTCAATGGTTTCCTTCATTAAAGGGAGTTTGTCCCTCTCGCTGTAACCAAGTGCTTGCTCTTGGGGGATTCGTTGGGTCTCGTTGAGGATGTAAACATCAGAGAGTGTGGTGCAGATCTGCTGAATCATGAAGTGAGATCATTGTTTGTTTGGTTATCAGACATTCAAACTGACTTTCTTCCACTGTTACCTTCCGCCAACACGTCCAACTCTCATGTTAAGACCCACCGGTCCTTCCTTAAGGACCAGCTGGGTACATTGAGTGCGTCTCCAAGGACTCCAGGGAGCCAGTTATGAACCTTACAATATTAATACACCCGTGTGCATGATAAATAACGATATCCTAAACACTGATTATTTTTGAAATCGTTGGCCAGTGCAAAAAATGGTAACATTCCAAAAATATGGGGACATTTAGGCTCTTAAATGTGAGTGTAGCATGAAGAGTATGACCGCTCATAACCTGTTACAGTCATGTCAGTTTCCTGACATCTTTCCTTCGTCTATTTCTCCATTTTGTTTGCCTGTTAGCCAGATTACACACTACGTTACTTGCGTTGCACGATTGGTCAACACAAAGCAGGATAAGGTGTATCGGCGCCACCGTATCTGGATCTCCTCTGGGTAGCAAAAGCAGTTTTTCTCCTAATCAGCGCAGTTGGCTTAGCTCGGTTTCTGAAATCAGGATATAATGTTTACATGCACAGACACAAAAACACAATGCTCAGAAAAAGCTGCATAATATACAGGATACTGAAGTCCATGTAAACACCCTCAGTGTTCATTCATTGGATGGTTTGGTTGGGAGTCACACGGATCAGCACGGATCAGCTTTTTCATGCCATTTACATGTTTGTAAGGAGACCGCTGAGACCTTCTGCCTCCTTCCTCCTTCAGCTGATGGAAGGCATGTTGTTTTTTGGAGCCAAACTCTTTATCCGTGTGACTCCAGCAACTAAACGAAACTACTTTCTGCTACAGCCGGAACTCGGCTCACGGGACGCAGTGGAGGAAAAGTCACTGCTGATGAAGCTCACTGATGGTGAGGAGCTAATACACCTTCATGAAGAAAAATACCAACTATCCCTTTAAGGACGGCGAGACTGTTAATTTCTTCTCAGCCGTCTCCGGAGGACTGGTGGGAGGCGTCGCTCTGCGTTATCTCACCTGCTCTGGGTTCCTCGTTGCCTCAGAGCATCAACTGCTCGGCCGCCGCTCGCATTGTCTCTCCTCGTCTCTCATCATCTCTCCTCTGTTCTCCTCTGCTCTCCTCTGCTCTCCTCTGCTCTCCTCGTCTCTCCTCATCTCTCCTCGTCTCTCCTCGTCTCTCCTCGTCTCTCCTCGTCTCTGCTCGTCCCACCTCGTCTCTCCTCGTCTCTCCTCGTCTCTCCTCTGCTCTCCTCGTCTCTCCTCGTCTCTCCTCGTCTCTCCTGGTCTCTTCTCTGCTCTCCTCGTCTCTCCTGGTCTCTCCTGGTCTCTCCTCATCTCTCCTCGTCTCTCCTCGTCTCTGCTCGTCCCTCCTCGTCTCTCCTCTGCTCTCCTCGGCTCTCCTTGGCCTCCGAACAAAGAGGTGACAGGTGAAACCTACACCTTGAATCCTCATGTCTTTCTCTGTGAGACACTTGTTGAGTCCGACTGCTGCTGCTGAGGGTCGGCAGATGCTCCGCCTACTTTCATTTCTCCTGTCTTTCTCGCTCATTATTTTCGTCCTCAGCGTCTCTGTGTCACCGCGACGGCGTTCCTCATAAACAGAGGATTTTCTTTTCCCGCCATCGTTAACGGCCATCCGTCCCCCTAAGACCTGTTGCTTGTTTTGTTTTGTTTTGTTTTTCTATCTTCTCTCGTCCTCGCCTCCTCTCTGGTGCGGCAGAGAAGTGGGTCAGGAGTGGAAGTGGAGCATCAGCTGTGATATTTCCCCTCTTGTGAAGGTTTTAAATGTCAGACCCCGCCCGCTCCTGTCCGCCGTTTGCTCGCCGTCCACCTGAGTCACGCCGTGTTTTTCCTCCCCGCAGGCCTTCATGTCCATGTTCCAGATCCTGACCCAGGAGGGCTGGGTGGACGTCATGGACCAGACCCTGGTGGCCGTGGGTCAGGTGTGGGCTCCCGTCGTGGCCATCTACTTCATCCTCTACCATCTGTTCGCCACCCTGGTGAGGAGCTCGGCTGCTTTGGTTTGGGGGCGAAGCTGCTCGTTAGGATTCATAGCAGCGGAAGTGGCTCTTTAGGTCATGAACCTCATTTGGCGCTCCGATGACAAACCCACACGCATCTTCAGAGGTTCTCCAGCTTCTATAATTGGTCCTTTGGTGCCAAGTCACTGGGCAACTGCTTTACTGAAGATATAGCTTCTTTACTCTGAGCTTCTAACTTTCTCTCTTTGAAGAAACTTTATATTCCAAAATATCTCTCTATATTTTTAAAATGTAACCTAATGTGATCAAAAAACATTTGTTATTATTAATGATAATAACTTGTGTAATATTGCAGTTTTCATAGACTAATCTTTCCAATCAGGTGCTGCATCAAACCAAGGTTCCAAACATCTCTACCTTTTAATAAAAAGCACAACCTTTATTAGCGGATCCCTGGTGCCAAAATGAGTCAAAACCTCTTCTGTATTTTTATGGAACTAATCAATTTTAAGTTTTTAATGGCTATTTTAAAGATTTGTTTAATATTTTGGCTGTGACTCTACTTCAAGAGTTGTATTTGAAGTGATTCTTAATGCAATATTTTACAAATCCGTGGGCTGTCTGAAAGCTTTTTTCCACCCCTGTATCTGTATTTGCATCTCTTTTTTTTATAATGAATAATTTAATTTAATAGCCACACAAACTTTGTGATGTCAAACCATAAAAGTTGTGAACCGACCTTGCCTCCTCCATCTCCATCTCCATCCTGCACTCGCTGGGCTCCAACATCACGTCAGCGGTGCCGGCAGCCAGCTCTCGTAACTGGGATTGTTTGGCTCAGCGTTGATGCAGTGGGAGGACGAGGAGACAGAAAAGTCTGTTTATGATAAAAAGCAGGTTGGAGACTGAAGGTGTCGGCCAGGAAGAGGCTCCTTAACGCTTCAATTAGAGCCGCCGCCACAGCACCGCTCTAATCAGAGCTGTGAGACGCGCTGACATTTCAGTGTTTGTGCTGCTGGAATCAGACAGAACAGAACGTCTGGAACTGACACACACACACACAGGCCGACAGGTGTGTGTTCTCTATGTGTTCTCTCATTGTGACTTCCTGTGTTTGCTCTGCAGATCCTGCTGAGTTTGTTTGTGGCCGTGATCTTGGACAATCTGGAGTTGGATGAAGACCTGAAGAAGCTGAAGCAGGTAAGGAACATCAAAGCTGCGTGTGATATCTACACCTCGGATCTCGTGTTTGAGAGTAATCATCGGCTCTGAGGAACAAGCAGAAGGTTGGAAAGTTTGCATATTTTGCTGATATTGTTTCATCAGCAGGATCATCTGGAGCTCCTGGAGGTGGGGGGGGGGGTCATCACAATGAGAAGATGTTTAATGTGACTGTCATTCAGATGTTTGTCAATCATCTGCCATCAATCCACTCATCTTTCCATCCATCCGTCCATCCATCCATCCACTCCTCCTTCCGCCCATCCATCCATCCATCCATCCATCCAACTATCTTTCCATCCATCCGACCATCCATCCCTCCATCCACCCACCCATCCATGCATTCATCCATCACCCCATCCATCCATCCATCCATCCACCCGTCCATCCACCCTACCATCCATCATCCATCCACCTCTCCATCCATCCATCCATCCATCCATCCATCCATCCATCCATCCACCCACCCATCCATGCATTCATCCATCACCCCATCCATCCATCCATGCCTTAATTTATGCATGCATGCATCCATTCATCCATCCATGCATGCATCCAGTCATCCACCCATCCATCCATCCATCCATCCATTGTGTGCGACCGGGTCGCTGTGTTCCGAATCTAGATGATCCAACCATTCATCCATCCATCTTTCCATCCATCTTTCCATCCATCTTTCCATCCATCCAGCCAGCCAGCCAGCCATCCATCCATCCATCCACGCATCCATCTATCCATGCATTCATCCATCACCCCGAGCCATCTATGCCTGCATCAATCCATCCGTCCATGCATCCATGCATCCATCCATCCATCCATCCATCCATCTACTGTGTGGGACCAGGTCTCTGTGTTCCTAATCTAGATGATCCAACCATTCATCCATCCATCTTTCCATCCATCCATCCACCCATCCATCCATCCATCCACGCATCCACGCATCCACCAATCCATGCATTCATCCATCACCCCGATCCATGCATTCATCCATCACCCCGATCCATCCATGCATCTATCTATCCATTCATCCATCCATCTACTGTGTGGGACCTTGCACTGTCTTCCTAAACTAGATGAGCTGCACCGTCCTGAAAATCAGATTCAACATCACAGATCTCACATTTAAAATTCATTACAACATCAGTTACCTTTGCAGTTCTGTCCATGTTCTGGCACAACAGATTTTTATCTTCTCATTGGTTTGCATTTGAGTATTTGTTGTTTTTCATTCCTGCGGGCATTTTATTGGACTTGTGGTGGTCAATCAGCTGATGGCTGGGGCCAACATGGCCGACAGGTGGTAGGTTGAGCGTCATAACGTCAGCTTGAGTCGCTGCACTATTAAAAGTCAAAGCTGTAAAAGCTGCAACATCTGAACCTGTGAAGTGTGTGTGGTCGTGGTCATACACACTCCGCTGATCTCTTTGCACTTAACGCCTGCTCGCCACTGACACACCATTTCTGATGCGTTTTCTCTGCAGACTGTGAATGTAAAAGAGACAGGAAGGTGAAAAGTGTCTGCTATTTTGTGTCTTTGAGTGGTTTCCATGGTTACAATATTAACCACTAGCTTCAATAGATTTTTCTTAGCATTCAAAATGCAACAAAAACCTCATTTAATCTTGAAAAGGGAATACAATCAGAAAGCTTCCCTTGAAATCTCAGCAGCTTTGATACTGTGTGATTTGTCCAGCAGGTGCTCGGAGGAGTTTAGATAAATCTGTGTATTTTTAGCGCGCAAGTTTGTCCCAAAGTGCTGATTT
>CAESWR010000426.1:355718-369515 GCA_903171835.1 Mullus surmuletus | reverse complement strand
AAAAGTTCAACTATCGGCTGCTTTATGAGCCACAAATGACCCGATAACATCTCCAGTCAGGACGCGCGAAGAAAAACACAGCAAATGTGGGGAAGTGATATTCACAAGAGTGAGATGACGTCTTGACAACAGTGTGTGTGTGTGTGTGTGTGTGTGTGTGTGCTGATTTTTTTTCCTTACACCCCTAGAAACGGTGGCCCCCGCAGGTCGTGATTAAAAAGTTGGTCCCCAGTAATAATGAAAACAAGCCTGTGTGTGTGTGTGTGCGTGCGCTGATATTTTCTTCTATTACCTCTACAAATGATGGTCCCTGCAGGAGATGCTTAAGAAGTTGGTCCCCGGTTACCTTGAAAACCAGACTGTGTGTGTGTGTGTGTCGACTTCCTTATGTCCACATTGGGGTCACACACTCGACTTAGGACCAGTTGATTGGGGACGGCATGTGCAACTGGCGGCAAAGTCCATGTCCCCAATTGTTAATGGTTGATTTGGGGTCAGTGGTTATAGTTAGGGTTAGGTTAAGTTTGAGGTTAGGGTTAGGGTTAGGGTTAGGCAAGTGTGTGTGTGTGTGTGTGCTGACATTTTTTCCTACCACTTCTATTGAGTGTGGTCCCCACATGTTATGTTCACCAGTAAGCCTGATAACCAGCACTTGTTTGTGTGTGTGTGTTCAGCTGCCTCAGAGTCCTGATGCTCTGACAACACGTGGCCTCGCGCTGCCGAGCTGCAGCCCCTCCTGCCGCCACGAGGTGTCAGCGTTCCTCTAAGGCAGCGCGGGGACTTTGGTGCAGTAAGTACCTGCTTCTCCTCCTCAGGATGGAGCTGAAACCCCCGCGGTGTGTGTGTGTGTGTGTGCGTGTGTGCGTGTGTGAGTCACAGGTTTCACTGTTTGGCTCCTCACCACTGCAAACACCGTCTTGTATGTGCTGACGAGGCTCCACTTGACTTTGGGTCTCATTGAGTAAGAACTCGACACCAACACACAAAGCCGGAGCCTGGTGTTACTAAAACGGTTGTGTGTCAAAGGTCATCCACTGTCGTAATATCACACACGCACGCAAACACACTCTTCTTGTCCTCTTTGACTAAAAATCTGCTTCAGAGTTCAGCAGTAGGAAACCCCCCCCCCCCACACCCACACACACACACACCCACACACACACACATTTTTATTGGATCAGCTTTTGTTCTTCATGTTGCTCCGTCCCAGTCGGAATCCAACTCCCTTACGACATCGATGAAGTTGTGAAGTCGGACAATCGAAGCAAAACAATAAAGACGTTTTTCAAGCAACAATCAAAAGATCCCGGACGAAACAGCTGCCTTTTTTTTTCTCAATTTTACTTTTGTTTTTGAAGGACAATAACGTGAGAAATTACTTCAAAAGTTCTTCAACACCATCTGACGGTTGGAAAAATGCAGAAGCACTTAAGCAAACATGAGTCAGTGTGTTAATAAGTGTGTGTGTGTGTGTGTGTGTGTGTGTGTGTGTGTTGGTACTGCTAGCCACGCCCACCTCAAAAAGAGGCCTTTTTTTTATTAACCACCAAATCTGTTTTTCTTCGCAGAATAAAGTGGAGGAGCCGCAGAAGTTTCCTGTGCAGCTGCTGCAGCCCCGCCCACTCGCCGCGCAACGTGTGAGGAGCCGCCATCAGCTCCAGCACCTCCATCAGCTCCATCAGCTCCATCAACTCTTTATTTCTGCGCTTGCTTCACGTCGGACGCTTGCTCTCGGTCTTGTGGAGCTGCGGCTCTGCGTCTGATGGACATTTCAACAGACACGACACAAGAGGATTTCCTTCTCTCGCTCTCTGTTTCTCATCACTTCCTCCATGAAGCTCCGGATGTGCTCGACATCGCTCAGTATCTTTGAGAAATCATCAGTTTGCACAATTTCTGTTTTGTTGAATCATTGACAAAATAACATTTTTCAGTTTGTTGATTCTCACAAAGTTTTGGGAGTAAATCAGCATGTTTCTGTGAGCCAGGGCAGGCCGGGTCAGCGCCGCAGCCCCCCGAGCGCCGCAGCCCCCCGAGCGCCGCGGCCTCCAGAGCGCCGTGGCCTCCAGAGCGCCATGGCCCCCTGAGCGCCGTCACCCTTTGAGCGCCGCGGCCTCCAGAGCGCCGCCACCCTTTGAGCGCCGCAGCCTCTTGAGCGCCGCAGCCCCCCGAGCGCCGTCACCCTTTGAGCGCCGCAGCCTCTTGAGCGCCGCGGCCTCCAGAGCGCCGCGGCCTCCAGAGCGCCGCCACCCTTTGAGCGCCGCAAAGAGCATTTTGGAGTCCTTTGATGGTGTATTTGATCAGTTTTGAAGAGAGGGAGCGGCTGCAGCGCTCAACTCCTGTAAAATGCTGAGCAGCGGCTCACTTTGCCCTTCTGTTCTCAAAACAACGGACACTGACGAGTAAAGTAAATGTAGGAACACATGACGATAGGGATTACAGCAATAGGCCAATGTTCAAAAATGCTGAAATGTCTCTTTAAATGGATGGAGGTCTTTCGCCACTGATGTTGTCACTGTCCTGTGAATTTCCTCCATGTTTTCTTTTGTCAAGGCGTTAAGCCACGGGAAAGAGTCCGTTATTTCCCTGGTGGTTCTGTTGGGGTCTGGATTCTCTTCCATGGCGAAGCAGCCAGTTGACTAAAGAAAAAGTGGAGGAAAAAGTGGAGGAAACTCACAGGACACTGACAACATTAGAGGGGAAAAACCTCCATCCATTTAACGGGGGAGTTTATCACAATTCATATTTCTGCATGGCTTAGTGCATCCTTTGTAAATAACTGGTGTAAGTATGTAAATAATAAGTATGTAAATTAGCACCGGTTTCAGGAACCTTTTAAAGGTCACCTTCTATGAGGTATTTGACAAAATTCCATGTAGTTGCCAGAGGCCCAAAAACATGACTTTAAAAGTTTTTCCCCTCATATTCAGCTTTGGTTCTTAATTCCAGCCAGTCTAAAAGTGTGTCCATGAGCTCTCCTGAGAACGGGCTGTTTCTGTGCCTGTACCTTTAAATGTCAGTGAGCTGTCAGTTTCAGCTCACAGTGGGTGAAAAGTCAATGAGGGACACAATGTTTTCATTTTTGGGCCTCATCCTCATGCTTCGGGGACACACATGACTGTTAGAAAACCTTCAGAGAATGAGTTTGGCTCTGAAGGTGACCTCCCACATTATGAAGACCCTGGAGAGACTTGTCCTGGAGCAGCCCCGACTTGGATCGGGTCTACACTCACCTGGACAAGTCGGTGAGCACTGTGAGAGTCATGTTCTTTGACTTCTCCAGTGCTTTCAACACCATCCGTCTGGCTCTACTGGGTGAGAAGCTCTCAGCGATGCGGGTGGACCCTCCTTTGGTGTCCTGGATTGTGGACTACCTGACTGGCCGACCACAGTATGTGGCCTGCAAGGTTGTGTGTCAGACAGGGTGGTCAGCAAAACTGGGGCCCCACAGGGGACCATCCCCTCTCCCTTCCTCTTCACCCTCTAAACCACAGACTTCAACTACTGCACTGAGACCTGTCATCTGCGGAAGTTCTCTGATGACTCAGCGGTGGTTGGATGTATCGGCGGGGTGCTGAGGTAGAGTACAGGGCTGCTGTGGTTAACTTTGTCTCGTGGTGTGAGCAGAACCATATACAGCTCAATGTGACAAAGACCAAGGAACTGGTGGTGGACATGAGGAGAACCAAGGTGCCGGTGACCCCTGTTTCCATCTGGGGGTCTGTGTGCACATTGTGGAGGACTACAAATATATGGGTGTACACACAGACAATAGGCTGGACTGGGGTAAGAACACCGATGCCCTCTACAAGAAGGACCTCAGCCGCCTCTTTTCTGAGGCGGCTGAGGTCCTTCAACATCTCCAGGACTATGCTCAACATCTGCAGGACTATGCTCGGGATGTTCTATGAGTCTGTGGTGGCCAGTGTGGTCCTCTCTGCTGTGGTGTGCTGGGGCAGCAGACTGAGGGGAGCCGACGCCAACAGACCAAACAGACTGATCGGCAAAGCCAGTGACGTCATTGGAGTGAAGCTTGACCCTCTGACGGTGGTGTCAGAGAGGGGAATGCTTCTGAAGGTGAAGGCCATTCTGGACAACGTGTCCAACCCGCTCCATGACGTGCTGGTCAAACACAGGAGCTCTTTCAGTGACAGACTGAACGCACCACGATGCACCACAGAGCGGCACAGGAAGTCATTCCCGCCTGTGGCCTCAAACTGTACAACTCCTCACTCTGAGTGTCTGACACGCTGAGGCAGCTCTGACTCTGGACTCACTGTGTGCAGTAAACTGTTATTTATCTATATTACATGTAATAAATAATATAATATACATCATATCATATATAATATCATATATAATACATATAATAATATTATTATATACAGTGTTTACTGTTTATTCATTAACCATTGTTTACTATTCATACTGCACACTCTGTACATACTTTACATACTGCACTTCTTGTTTATTGTTGCCGTTTCTTCTATTTTTATTATACGTTAACATTTTGTTCACATATTTTTATTTTATCTTTATTTTTATATGTCTTATATCTTATACTTCTATGCTTGTTTTTACTGGACACTTGAGTTGGAGATGTTGCAACAGAAAGCTATTTCCTCTTGGGATTAATAAAGTAATTCTGATTCTGATTCTGATTAAGCACCGGTTTGGCACGAGGATCGGCTAAAATCTAAACGACTCCCGTCCATACTGCGCTCAGAGCGCCGCCGCCCCCCCCTCAGAGCGCCACCGCCCCCTCAGAGCGCCGCCGCCCCTCAGAGCGCAGCCGCCCCCCCCCCTTCAGAGCGCCGCCGCCCCTCAGAGCGCAGCCGCCCCCCCCTTCAGAGTGCCGCCGCCCCCTCAGAGTGCCGCTACCACCTGTCCACCGCCGACCAGCTTTCTCTCCCGGCCTCCATTGTTGTCTAAGAATAGCCGCGGCCGTCCGTCAGCGCCGGGTGAGCCGGCCCGTCTGAGGCCCGGTGAGTCAGACCCACACGGCTCGGGCCATGAGGAAGTGCGACCGCTTCCTCTGCCTCGCCGCCGGACTTGTTTTCAACGGAGGAAGAGGGCAAAGATTGTTGCAGTGCAAAAGAGCTCCGCTGCTGGAACAATGGCTGCACAACTGACGCTCTGCTCTGGAGAGTGGGCTTCTTCAATCACGCCAGTGTGTGTGTGTGTGTGTGTGTGTGTGTGTGTGTGTGTGTGTGTGTGTGTGTGTGTGTGTGTGGTAGGTGATGGTTGTGCCATCAGGCCCTGCAGCTGTAATGTTCAGTGTGAAAACCACAGACCAGACACACGCACACACACCTCAACTGGTGCCGAGCATTTCAATCAGCAGCAACAGATTTTCTCTCCCAAGATTTTTTGCATTTGTGTCTCAGGTCTTTGCTGCTGCGACACCTCGAAGCAGAGCCTCCCGCCCTCACTTTTTGCAGCCTCTGGTTGGTTGGGGGATTTTAAGGGGGGGGGTTTCTCGTTTGCTAAGTCACCCACTTTTCACAGGTTTTTTTGTATATCGGTGCGGCGATGGCAGGTGACGCCCAGGGAAGCTGCTTTGGTTTCAGCTCAGGTCGATCGTCGGCTCGAGACTGCTGATGGAAAATCACAGAAACGCTCGAGCGAGGTGGCGAGAACTACAACATGGAGCAACATTTCATTTTCATCACATTTTTACACTTCAACCCTTCCAATGAATCCCTCAGAATAAAAACAAAACATGGAGTTGTATTATTATAATACATTTTTCAGAATATATTTGATGCTAATAATAATAATAATAACAGCAATAACAATAATAATGTATTATTATTATGATCATTATATATCTTGAAATGTGGAACATTTCAAGCAGGAAATCTGACAAAACTTCGAGGTGCAACAGTGCATGTGAGCGGCTACACGAGCAGCAGCACGACGTGTCAATCACACTTCAAAACCAGAAAACAGAAAAAGATCAAAAGTGTAAATGCCTGTTTGATCCTGCTGAATGTGTGTGTGTGTGTGTGTGTGTGTGTGTGTGTGTGTGTGTGTGTGTGTGTGTGAGATGTGGCCTCGGCTGCTCCTCCGCCCTCCTCCTGTTTATATCAGCAGTGTCTTTACTCCTGTTGGTGTCAGTAGTGGTAGTAATGTTCCCTCTTTCAGAACCTTCCAAAATAACAACTCATGGAGGAAGAAGTTCCTCTCTCACACACACACACACACACACACACACACACACACACACACTCAGGGTTGTAGAGGGGAAACGATCCAAAGGCAAAGATGCAGCTCAGAGGACATGAACAAAACACAGCCGATACCAATGTAAGGCTGGTGAAAACAACTCATCTGTACAGCTGAAGCCACTTCCTCCACGCACACACACACACACACACACGCACACACGCACACACACACACAAAACCTTTTCCTGGCATTTGTCACAAATAGTCTGAAGATTGAGACGATTTTTTCTAGCCACATGTTTCACAATGTGCCAGTTTGATGTCATTGATCTCGTGGGAGGAGTTTCAACAGGACTGAGGGTTTGAGTAAAAGTTACACACACACACACACACACACACACACACAGGAGAGAGACAGAGAGAGAGAGACAGAGAGAGAGAGAGAGAGAGGGAAATACGACAGGATATTTTGTCACCATGGTAACCGGCAGCGGATCAGCAGATCTTGATTTCAGGGTGTGTGACATGCTGCTGCTGGACGCAGGACGGCTGTGACGCTGCCGGCTCGGCTCTCACATCCCAGCGCTGCCATGAGCTCTGGGTCGGCGTGAAGCAGGAGCACCTACGTCACGTTCAGGTGGGTCCCGTCTTCTCCCTGCCGAGGCTTCTTCTTCCTCTCAATCAGAGCCTGTGTGCGTGTGTGTGAGTGTGTGAGTGTGTGTGAGTGTGTGTGTGTGTGGCGTCCCGGGGCTGGCAGGGCGGGAAAGTGGCGGGAAGCAGCCACTCACGTCTCCCTTCATTGTGACCTCATGAGTGAGATCAAAGCTGCTGCGGGACGGAGTCGTCGTGGAGGGAAAACCATCAAAACCAGCACAGCACTTTCAGAGTGACTCT
The DNA here is from genome assembly GCA_903171835.1 of Mullus surmuletus. Classification (NCBI taxonomy): domain Eukaryota; kingdom Metazoa; phylum Chordata; class Actinopteri; order Syngnathiformes; family Mullidae; genus Mullus; species Mullus surmuletus. Next base: position 362,451 of record CAESWR010000426.1, on the reverse strand, counting down.
CCAAAGAACTTCTGTTTCAGGAGAGTCAATCGTCTCTTCTCTTCCTTTTGTCTTTTCTAATTTGCGGTTCAATATGTGGAGAGTGTGTGAAGAGCGGAGGAGGTCGCTTTCCCTCACAGATTTCAGCTCTATTTTATTCTATTTTTAAAGCGTGTCTCCTCTTACTGAACACATTCATACTGTGGACAACGCCCCCCCCCACCCCACACACACACCCCACACACACACTCACAGCCCACCAGCACGCTGCTGCTCTCTGCCCACACCACCATGTGCTCACACATAACTTTCCTCTCACACACGCACGCACACACACATGCAAACACACACACATTCATACACACGCAGAAACGCACCCCAGGGAAGCCGACTTCCTCATAGAGTACAAGGCTCTCTCTCAACACTTGTGTGTGTGTGTGTGTGTGTGACAGTGTGCCGCCCACAGCTGCTGGGAGAGTCACAGTAATGCCCTGTTATTGTTCACACACTTCCTTCATGTCACTTTTAACTCCGCACCATCAGCGAGCAGCTGTGTGTGTGTGTGTGTGTGTGTGTGAGTCAAACACACGCGTGCTGAAACCTGCGAGTGTGTCGAGCGTTTGCCGGCGCACGTGTGTGTGTGTGTGTGTGTGTGTGTGTGTGCGATTGATCATCTCTGGGTTCGGCCTCGGCAGCTGTTTGCTCCTCGTCTCGGCCACGTGAAGCGCGGAGGTGTGAAGGTCTGAAGGTCTGAAGGTGTGAAGGCGCGGAGCTGCTCGGAAGGAGGCGCGAAGCGGCAGCAGCTGCTGAGCGCCGCCGCGCCGCTGCCGGCCGGCAGAGGGCGCCACACGAGAGGCCGCCGAGGCGCAACATCTGCTGAGAACATCATGTCACCATGAGAGAAGCCGAGAGTGGATTAGAAGCTGCTCTCTTTCGTTCTGACGTTTCACTCCGAATGATTTCGATGATTGACTCCAGCTGCGATCAAAACCTCCGAGAGGAACCGACGCCGATCGCGTGGAAATAAGTTACGAGAAAGTTCAACTTCCTTTATGAAACAGATGTAATATCTTACCGCCAGACTTTCAGAATAAGACATTTAGTTTGACAAGAACTCATATAGAAACGTCGATGAAATCTCATGATGTCAGATTAAAAAAGGCTCCAATCAGACTCAATAAGAGAAACACAGAATAAAACTAAATGGCAAAAAGGACACAAGAAGAGCTGAAGAACTTCACTTCACTTCACCGCAGGAAACAAGTCACCAACACCAGGAAGGATGTGAGACAACAAGAAAAATAATCAACAACACACATATGATCAAATACGATGACATAAAATATACGATACAGTGAAATGATATAATATCAAAAGAATGATGATATATTTATAAATGTATATAGAAATGTGATAAATATACAGTAAAATACCGTAAAATACAGTAAGATTTCAGGAGAAAAGCTTCTCAGAAACGACACAAACTGACACGTGATGCAGAAAGAACAAGATTTATTATTTACTTTATTTTCATCTTAATGACAAGATTTCGAGAGTGTTGATGTTTGTCAGTGAGTTTCTACGGGACACGGTGAGATGAGGGACGAGATGGCGGAGATGTTTCCTCAGACCGGTTGGTGACGTCGGTCTGTTCCTCCCGTTTCAGCCCCGAGCCGCCATGATGGGCTCCACCCCCCCGCCCGCCACCGCGGCCCCCTGGAACCGCTCCACCTGCGACACCCTGTACTCCCACCGCAGCTACGCCCGCGTGCTGATGCCGCTCTTCTACTGCGTGGTCTTCCTGGTGGGCCTGCTGGGCAACGCCCTGGCGCTGCACGTCATCCGGCCCAACCTGAAGAAGATCAACTCCACCACGCTCTACTCGCTCAACCTGGTGGTCTCCGACATCCTCTTCACGCTCTCGCTGCCCGTGCGCATCCTCTACTACGCGCTGGGCTTCCACTGGCCGCTGTCCGAGCCGCTCTGCAAGATCTCCGGCCTCATCTTCTACATCAACACCTACGCCGGCGTCAACTTCATGACCTGCCTGAGCGTGGACCGCTTCATCGCCGTGGTGCTGCCGCTGCGCTTCGCCCGGCTGCGCAAGGTGGCCAACGTGCGCTACATCTGCCTGGGGGTCTGGCTGCTGGTGCTGGCGCAGACCCTCCCCCTGCTGGGCATGCCCATGACCAACACGGAGCCGGGGGGCTACATCACCTGCATGGAGTACCCCAACTTCGACGAGGTGGACCACATCGCCGCCATCCTCATCGGCGGCGTCTTCCTGGGCTACGTTATTCCCGTGGTAACCATCCTGGTGTGCTACGCCATCCTCTGCTCCAAGCTGCACTCCTCGGCCAAGACCAACCGGCTGACGGAGAAGTCGGGCCGCAGCCGCAAGGTGATCGGCGTGATCTGCTGCGTGTCGCTGGTCTTCGTGGTCTGCTTCAGCCCGTATCACCTCAACATCCTGCAGTACATGATCCGCAAGCTGCTGTCGGAGCCGAGCTGCGCCGAGCTGACGGCCTTCCAGGTGTCGCTGCACGTCACCGTCTGCCTGATGAACCTCAACGCCTGCCTGGACCCCTTCATCTACTTCTTTGCCTGCAAGGGCTACAAGAGGAAGCTGCTGAAGCTGCTGAAGCTGCAGGCCAGCATGTCGCTCTCCAGCGCCGGCAGGACCTCGCCAGAGGGCTCGTCCCGCGACGTCGTTGACGGCAACAAGATCCACCTCAACAGCTGCACCGGCGGCTCGGTCAGCGAGCGGCACGTGGAGCGCCGGCTGCAGAGGTATGAGTGAGGAGGAGGAGGAGGAGGAGGAGGAGGAGGAGGCTGCTGATGCTGTCTGGACCCACACACACACACACACACACACACACACACACACACACACACACATACATAGATGTGCACTGGTTTTCATGGTTTCTGGGGACCAACTTTTTAATCCTCACCTGCAGGGACCACCCTCTCTACAAGTGTTAGGGGTGGGAAAAAAACAGCACACATCCATACACACTCACGCACACACACACACATACACACTCACGCACACACACACACACACACACTCACGCACACACACATCATTGGACTCGTGTGGCGGCAGAGACAAAGAGCATCAAAGCAGCCATGTCCTCACTCATGTTCGCTCCGTCACGTCTTTGGCTGCACGAAAGCGAAGCGGCCTCAAGCTTTTTGACCTCAACTTTCACTGGCGATACCTCAGGATCGTCGCCACGGCAACGCAGCCCTCAGCCAGCAGGGGGAGCCCTCAGGGGTGTCGCTGTGTCGAAGCCTCGTGGCGATTCGCAGAGTTTCACCTCTGATGTAGATTTGATTTTCCATCGCTGGATTTAGTTTTATTTCTTTTAGAAACACACACACACACACACACACACACACACACACACACACACACACACACACACACACACAGGATCCAGCGGAGTGTGTTCTTTGTTGGAAGAGACTGGAAGAGACCTAAAGACATCAAAGACTGAAATGAAGGAAACCTCTTGGCCTGTCATCAGCTGTCTTTAGTCTCCGTGTGAAGGTCATTGAAGGTCACGATGAGACTTTTTTACCTGTAAAGACGTCGCAGAGTTCCGGCGTCTCCTCGGTTCTTGTGAAGGTGCACGAGTGGCCGCACGCCCGCCGCTCCTCGTCTAACAGCTCAGCACTCGAAGCCACAAGAAGCTGAAGCATCGCTGTTTCTCCTTTGACTCCTTCAAAATAAAAGCTCTCTTTTTTTTAAACTTTGGTTCAGTTTGGACTCACAGTAACAAAACACGGCTCACCCAGAGTGTGTGTGTGTGTGTGTTCACCACGAAGGAGAAATTCACAGACCTCGAGAATAAAGTTGTCATTCATGAGAATAAAGTCATACAATTACGAGAATAAAGTCGTAATTTACAAGAAAAAACAATAAAACAAACAAATGTACAAGAAAAAACAATAAAATAAATGTTAAAAAATGTATTACAAATAAAAAACAATAATTTACAAGAATAAGCGTAATTTACGAGAATAAAGTCATAATATTACAAGAACAAGTTGTAAATTTGCAAGAATAAATTCATAATATTCTTTTTCAAAACAAAGTCACACATTTACAAGATTAAAGTCATAATATTCTAACCTGTTGTTTCAGAGATGTTGAAATGAGTTGAGCTGTGGAGCATTTTTGTGGAATTGTACTTCAGTATAGCTTTTGCAAAAACAAGGAGATACTTAAGATTTCATAGATTTATGACCTTATTCTAGTAAAATTATGACTTTATCCTTGTATCATTCCGACTTTATTCTTGTATAATTATGACTTTATTCTCAAAGTCTGTGAAAATGTTTTTAAAAAGTGATGGACTTTTCAGAGCCGAAGCCGGCGGATCCTCAAATTCTCAGACAGGAAACGAGCCGCCTCACAGTCGCAGCTGTTCAATTATTATTATTTGTTGATCACTCGTTGCCCCAGTATCATACAAACATGAATTACTGCCAACGAATGACATCATCAGTCAGTTTATTCGAAAAAAATTAGTCAGCAGCATCGAGGATCAGAGAACATCTTTTATTCTGAAAAATATTTTCTGACCAATTATATCAGACAAGCATGGGACAAGTTTCCCATCACGGCGTTCTTCTCAGTGAGCTTCATGGATGGATACTGAACATTTAGACGTGATGCGTTGGTAGAAGAAAGAGGAAGGTTTCATGGCGATTAGGGCGAAGCCGCCGCGGTCAAACCGCCGACAGACACGCGACAAGCTTCCTGTCCGACAGTTTCACAGATCACAGCCTGAGAGTCACGGCTGAAGACTTGTCACCTGCTTGTCTTTTTTGGGGGGGAGTTTTGTTTGTTCAGGGACGTAGTTTTAGGGGAATCCCGCACCGAGCGCGTGATTGTGACCGCAGACGGTTCAAAAATAAACCAGGAGGCCTCGGGGGCATCAAGCTGCATTCTCAGTGTCGGCCAGCGGGGGCCGCCACCAGCCGGGACCATTACCTCAACCAGCACTCACAGCCGGCGCTCTGCTCCAAATGCATGTTTGATCTTCTTTTCTTTTCTTTCTTTTTTTATAATGTCTTGAATATATATATATATGATGATTTAATTAAAGTTAATTAAAGTATTTATTTTGTAATTTTTCACACTGTTTTTTTTTCCAGTGTTTTTTTTTGCCCTCCTGCTTGTTTCAATCAGTCTTTTATCTTCCTGTTTTCTGTTTGATCTGTGAAAGCTGTGGAGTTTCAATAAAGCCGAGCTGAGCTGAATCCTTCAGTCTGACGACACCTTCACTCACTAACTTCTTCCTTCACCTTTACAACCTTTTTTAATGTCATTTGTGCAGTCAGACAATAATCATCAGACAGCAATCATCCCCCTCGTGGCACAATTGTTGAAAAACGCAACCCTCCTCATCGCTAAAAGTCATTGGCCCTCTTGGTTTGAAAAAAACAGAACACTTAATTGCCCTCTTGGCTTGTTCAAACACGTGCTTCAGTGCCGTCTTCAGTGCTGAGAACACACTGTAGGTGCCCTTCTTTTTCTTTTTGCCCTTCAAAAAGCCTATGCCGACACTGTTCCCAAGCTTGCAATTATTTTGCAATGATAAACCTTTCCAACCTTTAATCGATCACACTGTCTTCGTTTCCATGCAGTCAGTATTGGCTTCAAGGTCCATATTCCGTTTGCTGAAACTTTGGGAATAACTCACTCCAAAAGTGTGGCATGGTGTTGCTCTCGCCTTTGGCCATGTTTACAAGGAGTTCCTGGACTCCAAAGACCAAGATTCCTTGCTGATAGAACATGATCACAACACTAATTCATCTTCCTTTTGATGGGGAGATCCTGATAGGAGGAGACATCATCACATGTTGACCTGGATATTCACCCAGATGAGGGGTTTTAAAATTCAAATGGGTTATTGGTGTTTTCATGGCTGTGAATAAACAGTTGTTGCTAATATTCCACTTAGAAAAGGCTTATTGACTGCATGGAAATGTAGCCAGTGGTTCATCATCACCATCATCATCATCATCACCATCATGTGGCCTCCAAGCTCTCGACCAGACATGACGTCCGAGAGTGTAAAAGTGGAAATGAGGAGCGATGAGGTCCGACATGTGCTGATGACATCACATGCCCTCGCATCTGCTCGCATGCCGCCGCCTCTGACCCCCAACGCTTTGTCCGACACTTTTTAAAAACATTTGATTTCACTGTCACTCGTCCCTCGTCGGCAGTCGCGCCGCTCGCGTGGCAGTAAACACAATATTTCACACACATAATTGCCATCTGCTTTTTTTTTCTCCTGTCGCCTGATTTCTTTGGGGATTTAAGGAAAGCAATTGTTTTTGAAGAGATGAGCTGGCAGCAACTCAGAGGAGGACGTGCACCTCTGACGGCTGACACACACACACACACACACACGCACACATACATTATCTCAATTAGCTGCCCAGAAGATTCAGAAATATTCATTGTTTTAAACATGATCATTGATTCACTGATAGTTACATGTTTATTACACATTTATTACATAATTACAGACATTTTGGGTTTAAATGTCTTTTTTATTGCATTTTACAGCCTTTTAGTAGTTCAGTGGGTCAACAGGGCAGTTTTTTGGGGGGGTTTTTTTACACTTTTGTTCAGGGACTTTAGGCAAAACATCCTCCCCGAAAAGAGGAAAGAAGCTTTGAGCCGCAAGTTTCCATATGAGGAACCAAACCCAGCGAAGAGAACTTCTTC
>CAESWR010000426.1:229705-242357 GCA_903171835.1 Mullus surmuletus | reverse complement strand
ACACTGGTTCGCCCTTGAATCGATGAACATTTACTACACAAACCCTCACATCTCCAGAGCCGGAATATAAATAAAGTATTATGGGGCCGGAGTGTGTGTGACAATGACAGATGTAGGGCAGAGCAATTCCTGCAACTTTTGTTTCTTTATTGTGGCTGCTAACAGTAGGATTGAACAATGGGAGTGGATCTGGAGCGTGATTAATCTGGATATGATGGAGGTGGAGGGGGGGGGCGGGGGGGCAGGGTGGCCTACAGCTGAAGGTGATAGACTTCTAAATTTGGCAACCTTTCACCACCCAAAGTCACATAAACATTCGGAAAAAAAAGAAGAAAAAAAGGAGTCAGAATTCCCCTGATCTGGGTGCTAATTTACATCCCGACGATTCACAAAAAACAAAAAACAGCCGTATTTTGCATCATCACTTTCAGATTCCGCAGTAATCCAGCTAAGCGAGAACACTTCTCCCCTAAAATACATGAAATTGAACTAATCTGCTTTTCCCTCGTTGCTGCTGCTGGGCTTTTTTTTTTCTCTCTCTCTCTCGTCTTCAAACTGTGCCAAGATTAAAAGCATTAAGCAAAAAAGAACAGAAACCTCAAGTCCTTTAGATTAGTGTTCAATTACTTAATCCTTTAATAGAATTTGAGTTTTGTCCAATACCTCAAATGCAGCAAATATTACGGCTGTCAAATGCAACAAGCAGATTAACTCGCCGGAGGGTTTTGCTGAGGCGGAGCGGCGCAGGGAAGCCGCGACGGGAACGCCGCGACGGGAACGCTGAGAACGGAACGCAGAGACAGGAAGACCCGCCGCGGAGGCTCTGAACGCTGTTTTGTCACCTGATCCTCCTCCTCCTCCTCCTCCTCTTAAACAAAATCAACAGTCGGCACGGCGTTCATGAACAATCGCAACAATCCTCTCACATGAAAAGAGAAAAACGCGGCTCCATTTTTATTTCTGATCTGGATCCAAGTTCAAAGGCGAAAAGTTAAAGTGACTCTTCAAAGCCGGCAGCGTAATCAAAGACGCGCAGCTGTTAAAACAACCTCGTCTCAGCTCATTGTCTTTGCGCACAGACAGAGCCGAAGAAATTCCCCAAACGAGGGGAAGCGGAATAAGACACATTCAATCACCCCGAGCGTGCGGCGTCGCTGTCCTGCTAGAATAAATGCAACGCCGCAGATTTACGACTATTTACAGCAGCTGAAGCGCCGCAATACGGCCGCCATCCCGCCGCCGGAAAAACTACCAGCGTCCTCTTAAATATGCCAGAGGGCTGCAGGCGCCGTAAAACACGCCCTCCACAAAAGTGAGGCGTTTTGACAAATTCAGCGCGTAGTTATGAGCGCCACATATCTGCCTCTCGCCGTGTAGTGTGCCCCCCACCCCCCCGTCCCCCCCGACCGCCGCGCTGTCATCTGACTTCCCTCACAAGGGCGAGTTGTAGCTGCTTTAACAAGCCGCTATCACGTCCTGATGGCATTGAAATTTTAATGCCAGACCATCCGAAAGGAAGTGGGGAAAATGGCGAGGAGGAGGAGGAGGAGGAGGAGAAGGGGGGGGNNGGGGGGGGGGGGGGGGGGGGGCTTTGCCAGTCCACTGGCTTGGCTTAATTTTTTAATATGCGTTAGCGCGGCGCTTTAATCCGACTCTAATGTACATCGTCAGGGGTTACTGTTGAGATAGAGAAAGGAGCTGTCAATCAGCGCGCGCTCAAATTATACCTCGACTCCATTAGGTTGAAAATAGAGGAATGAGGTCTAGCGTGAGTCAATCAAATCATTTAAAGACGCTGTTACGGTTATTACGTCCTCTTGTTATGGAACCTGCTCTTACCTTTATTGCCGGCGGCGGCGGCGCGCAGACGAGCGGCCGGCCGCTGAATCGCACCTGTTGTTTTGGCGTAAAAACGCGGCGCCGCGCTTTGCTGTGTGGCTCACACGGGGAGGCGGAGGCGGCGGCGCTCTCAGGCCATCTGTCCGTCACAGAGCAGAGCGGCGGGAGGCCGCGAGCGCCGCCGCCGTCTGCGCTTTGTCTGCCGGTCACACGGACGATGCAAAAAAATAGCCGGCTGATTTTCCTGAAGCTCGGCGGAGAAGCCGTAAATGTTTCAGCAGGTGAGACGGTGGTCCGACCTCTCACCAGTGAGACTGGAAGAGGAGTCACGCTGGCCGAGAACCCGCTCACTTTTTGTTCACTTTAAAAGTCTGGCAACTGGAAAAACTCAAAAGCAGCGGGCTGATTTTTGGGGAGCTTTGAGAACCTGCAGAAACCAGCAGAGGAGCATCAGCCGAGGGAGAACCTTCACAACTGTGGGTTTTTTCTTCCCCACTTTGCTCTGGAAGAGGTCGACAATTCCTTCTCTGCCCGGAATCAAGCAGCAGATTTTTAGCAAGAAATCAATCAAGAGGTGAAGAAGAACCCATTCAAATGCGGTTCAAATTCCATTAACATCACAAAAAAATGTAGTCTACACTTTGTTTCCCATCAACTATTTGTACTATGAGGACTGAATCATCAGCAAAGAAAGAACCCATTCAATCTTTAGTCTAGATCCTTTTAAAAGATTGGGAACCCATTCAGTTTTTTTTCCTGATTTGTTCTGGTGGAAGTCAACACTCTCCTCTTTCAACAGAAATGGGCAAAAACTAGAAGCGGGATTCTTTGGACTCTTGGCATGAAACCAATCCAGACATGAAGAAGAACCCATTCAAATGTGGTTCAAATTCCATTAACATCACAAAAAAATGTGTTCTACACTTTGTTTCCCATAAACTATTTGTACTGTGAGGACTGAATCACGAGCAAAGAAAGAACCCATTAAAGGCCGACTTTAGGGAACCTTTTCGGAGTGAGAACTTATCCCGTTTTTTCCTGATTTGTTGTGGTGGAAGTCAACCCTCTCCTCTTTCAACAGAATTAAGCAAAAACTAGAAGCTTGATTCTTTGGACTCTTGGCATGAAGATGTTCTTTTTATTTGTCAAAAAAAACAAAAAAACAAAGGAAGCGTAATGAAAGAGTGATGTTTGCTGAAGGGGAAACCGCGAAGAAAGACCCCACTCAATTTCCAATATTTGGGTGAAATCCCCCTTATTTGCATGGATGTGTGTGTGTGTCTGTGTGTGATGTAGACTGATGGTCCCGATATTTTTTTTACCCACAATTTAGTTTTATAAAAGTGGGAAAAGTTAGTTAGAAAGGCTGAGAAAACTACTGACCTGTAAAGCAGAAGATCCAAACAGGAACGGAGCGGAACGCCACATGGGGGGGGAAAGGGAAAGAAATAAGAGAACAAGTTAGGACGGTGATAAAAGGAACATATTTTTCTGAGTGTTTAACTTAGCGAACGAGGGGAACCATAATGCCTTTGATCTGACGAATAAAGTGTTTCAAAGTGTGTTTGGCTTTTTCTGGGCCGACTCTTCGTTCCGGCATAATTGCCAAATAAGACGAAGCAGATGCCTCCGTTCTGTCGCAAAATATTTGGAGGCAGAGTCTGTCAGGCTAACTGACAACGCAGAAATCAGATTGCGAGACATTTTGGACTGTTTGCAAACACGGCGACGCGAGCTGCCGAGCTGCCAGCCGCCACAAATCAGAGCGGAGGGAGGAGAGGAAGAAGTAGAAAATGGCCAAAAATGACATTATCATTTCCATATACGTCACACGGCATGTCGGCGCACTGAGAGGAGAGTGTGAACCTGCTTGTCAGTGTGTGTGTGTGTGTTTGCAAGCGAGGCAAGTGTGTGTGTGTGTGTGTGTGTGTGTGTCTGACCTGCTCCATCTGGAGGATTGGAGCACTCGGGGGCTGTCACACAATGGGGAGACGAAAGCCCGCTGAAGGATAACAAATGACTTCATGGCAAAACAGCCATTGAAATTCTTTCAGTATGTGGCATTAAAAACAACTGAACAAATAGAGATAAGAAGGTGGGTAGGATTTGAAATGAGATCCCCCCCTCGTCCCCACCGCCCCGCTCCCTTCCTCTCTGCCTCAGCTTAAAAGCTAAACAAAACAAATGGAGCTTATTACTGCAGATTACCTTACACTGGACAGATTCACTGCATGAGGCCCAGTGTAAACAATGTCCCCCCCCCGTCCGCTAACTATGTGCCATTTATAACAGTCAGCAATCACAGCCAGCGAGCCTGCAGATAAAGCAAAATATATCCTGGCCGCCCGCTTTAAAAATATAATTGTTTAAGGGGCCGTCTCCATGTGCGTTACCATAGCAAACACTGATAAACCAATTAGACTCCGTTATATTGCTGCTTATATTACCGCTGTGAAAACAGGGTCCGGCCGAGGGGGCGGGGCCGGGCCCAGGGAAACGCCGAGGCCTCCGTCCTTCTCACGCTGGCGCTCCGGAGGTGTCAGGACACGTCGCCGCTGCGGCATTTTCCGTAAACAGGGCCCGGGGCGCGCCGGTGAAAAACGCACCGCGATAAAACGCGTCGCCTCTGCCGATGATTATTTTTAATGAGCCACTTGTGATAAAGGCAATGAGGAGAGGGGGCGGGGCTTAACCGCCTCACACACAGCTGCTTGCTTGTTTTACTTGTTGGCAGGATTACGCCAAAACTAAATTACAGCAAATTTATCCAAGGAAAAACTAAGAGACTGATTTCCATTGACTGGCGGGAAGGGGGCGGGGCTAACGTCTATCATTGAGGTCTGTTCAGTTTTTAGTCTGTCTTGGCCTACGAGCAGAATCATACAAATGCTCCAGAGTAGCTGCACAACAAGATGCGATTTCATGCAACACGTGTCAAATCATAACATATAATACGATGTCATATCATAAAACGTGATAAAACACAATACAATATGATAGGCTACTTTATGTTACAATACGATACGATATGTTACATTATGGTTCAATACGATAGGATACAATATGCTACATTATGTTACAATGCCATATGTTACATTATGGTACAATATGATATGATATGCTACATTATGTTAAAATACGAAACAATACGATATGTAACATTATGTTACAATATGATACAATATGATACGATATGTTACACTATGGTAGAATACGGAACGATGCGATATGCAAGATTATGTTACAATATGATACAATATATCACATTATACTACATACAATACAATGTTATATTATGCTATGATACGATAATAACATTTATCTGTTATATGTTACATTATGTTATAGTACGATTTGATACGATACAATATGTTACGGTATGATGTGTTATATTATACACGATAAAGCACAAACTGATACAATACGTTACATTATGTTACAACACACCAAGATATGACACAAGCCGATATGTGTTACGATGTTTTTATACAAAATGGTCCATACATAACATGATGCGACACGTTATGTTACGTTATGATGGTACTTTACGGATATGACACGTTGTGATATGACATATGATTTGATTTGATATTACGCGATATGATATGATACAAAACAATGTGATATGATCCAACACGAAATGATACGATACAATACGAAATACAATGTATTGTACGATCTGGTTTTGGGTACAATTACAGTACGTTTATGATTCAGTACACAATGATACAGTTACTGAATGCAGGGTTTAAAGCAAGAAAAGATTTGTGAGCGTAAAAAGTTGTGCAGGAGGGAATGTGTACAGTGTATTGAATTGTTTTATATGAATTAAAATTTCTGCTGTATGGCTGAAATCAGGTCTGGTGCCTGAGAACTTTAAGGCCTGTGCATGATGTGGTCCAATAAGATAAAGAAGTAATACAATCACATTACGATGTGATGAACAGTCACACTACGATACAACATGATACGAAACAAATCAACGTATGTGAATGATTAAAAATGAAATTTGGAGCTTTACGCAATTTTGTTCATTAAGTTAGCATAAATCACAAATGCACCCCAGTATATTTCATTTCTGACACCATTTATTGGCTTTTCTGAATGTCCTTTCTGAGGTACGTGGCTTAAACACCTCACACACACTCCCTGAAAGCAGCTGATGTTTCTCTAACCCGTCACACACTTGCAGCAGCGCCCTCTACCACACCGCCTCCTCCCACAGTCTAGAGCGGTCGCTGCCTTCGGCTAGCTTCTGCACCTCAAAGAACCGCCGTGTTTTCGCACCTTTGCCTATAAAGCGCCGCGGGAGCACAGAGAGCCAATAACGGCGTGTAAAAATGGATTTTGTGGGGCGATTTTCTGTACGCGTGTCTATGAAATCACCGTTCTCCACGCCCGGCTGTAAGAGGCCAAATGAATTCGACAGCCAGCGCGCAGAAACAACCTGCTCGGAATATATCATGTGACCTAGTCTGCCTAACAATCAGGTGTTAAAGAGAACAAAAGCCCATTCCAAATAAATTCCCACTGTATTTGTGCTGGGATTTGATTTACTGGCCTGTGGGGAGGCACCATTTGGTAGCACAAGAAGAGGCGGGGAGAGGTAGGTGGTGTCTGAGAGGAGAGTGTGTGTACATGCGTGTGTGTGTGTGTGTCTGTGTGAGGGGGCTGGGCACCAGGGGATGGTGGGTAGGGGGGTGCTCATGTGCCAGAAGTGTTTATTGTGTCATGGTGATTTATTGAGTGAGCTTCATTTCACTGAATGTTCTCAGATATTTATTTCCCTAAAGGCCCCACAAAGATATGAACAGGCCTGCATCCACATATGTCATCATTGCCCATTTTACAGCGTCAGGAGATTTCTCTCAAACTAAGGAGGGGTGGGGGTGGGTGGGGGGGTTGGGGGTGGGGGGGCTGGAAAAAGAGAGAGGCAGAGAAACAGCTAGTGGCGATCAGGGCACCTCTCCATCAAAGCCCTGTAAACAATGGTACCTCAGCAACACGGAAATGGCATTTTGGAATATGGCTGATGACTTTTTAGCATCCACCCCCCCGCCCCCCTCCCACTCACACACACACACACTCTCACACACTCTCTTTCCTGCCAAACGCATACTTACAGAGCATACATAATTTAAATCTCAGCTCTGAAGGGCCCACTCAGCAGGACCGCGCCAGTGTTAAAGAACTCCTTTAAGTTTGCAGTTTGCATCGCGCCTCCCTCCCTCTTTCCTTTCCTCCTCCCTCCCTCACTCCTTCCCTCCTTCCCTTCCTCACTCCTGCAGCAGCTCAACTTCAGGATTCACTCACAGCTGCACTTTCTGCATCTAAGCGTCACGCAGGAGTCAAAGGTCTGCAGCCGATAGCCAGTCAATCTACAATAGATGTCAGAAAATGCCTAAATGACACTTGAAGCCAAATAAGGGCAACAGCAGAGCAAGGGTCACATGACAGGAAGTCACTGAAAATAGTCACATTCAAACTGCTGCTTTTATGTTTTAACCTTAAAATGAATAACAGGTTATCGAATTATTAATAAAAAGAAAAAAATTACTTGTTTAACCACCACCCCAAAAGATTAACCATAAACTATTATCATTTCCATTATTATTATTATTATTATTTTTGCTACAATTGATGATGACCTGAGCGGGTTTTTAGTGCTTTTTTGATGGGCCAACTTGTGTTTGTGTGTGTGTATGAATCACCTCAGCATTAGCTCTTACAAATGTGCTTTTTGGCGAGCAGATGTGAGATTGATTTTTAAGACAAAGATGGAAATTAGATTTAAAAAAAAAAAAAGGAGGAGGAGAAGAGGAGGTCTGGCAGGAGATGGAACATATGCTCGTCTTCAAACCTGATCTGAACACGAGCCGGTCGGAGGAACGAGGGTCAATAGTCGGCTTCCATTGGTTGAAGGAGCCGTCGGAGGATGAAAAGCCTGCTTCCTTCCTTCATCGCTGTTGACAGGTTTTTTTCCTTTTCTTTTTTTTTGTGAACTTGAATGCAGTTTACCTGAGTTTTTTCCCTCCAAAAGGCCAGAGAGCGCGACGGTGAGGAAAGATCTGGTTGATTCTTATTCTGTGGGGGTAGAGAGTGGGTGAGGCAGCCAGATGGTGGGAGTCTTTGATTCTCCAGATGGCTGTTCTGTGTGGTGCTCAGTGACACTGGCGAGGCTCATTGACATGCTGCCTCCCTCCCCTCCATCTCCTCGCCTCCTCTTCCTTCACCTCCTCCTCCTCCTCCTCCTCCAATGCAGTCACTGTTACGAAGATGGATACCAGCCCCCTGGCCTCTCGCCGCACATCTTTAGAGGCTGGGACGGGACTTTTCACTTACCCCCACCAAAGAAAATGTCAATGTTTGGGATCGGGTGGATGGCGCCCATTTGCCACTGTCACATCTGCCTCCTGCGTGGGCGGAGCCTGCTGCTGCTGCAAGCAGAGCCATCACAGGCGTCCACAGAGGAGCATTCACTCTCCCACTCTTTTCAAACGCAGAAGTCGACGCGGCCCTTTTTTTTTTTAGTTACTTATCAGGACAGAATCTGATTAAAACCAATTCGTCCAAGTGTCCAAACACAAAAAATATCCATTTATGACATTAACCCTTTAGAGTTCCTGGGGACGTTCTTTGACCATTTAGAGGGTCAGAATCCATAAAGAACTATTTGATATTTGATATGTATCTTTCAGGCTGAAGCTGATTAACAAGACTGACTCATTCAAAGTTGGAAAACATATCAATGTATGATATTTTTACAGCAGTCTTTTTGAAGGCGACGCTTTTTGTCCCCAGGAACTAATAAGAGAGTTTGCTATAAAAATCTTACTGCTGAAAAAATCGGAATGCCTCAAATTCAATGTTGCTGATAATCATTGACCATCTGAGGCTCTAATAATAATAATAATCATTAAATCCTCCTTGAATTGTCATCTCAGTTACATAAACAAACTGGGATTTAGATTAATGATTTGATATACATATAATATTTGATATACATATTTCAGGTTGAAGTTGATTAAACTGATTGACTCATTTAAAGTGGATAAAAAATATATTTTTACAGCAGTTTTTAGGGAGGGGACACTTTTCATCCTAAGGGATAACTGAGAGAGTCTTTTTAAGGAACTCTTAAGGGTTAATCAATTTCAGGTTCAATTGGAAATGTATACTACTTTGTTAGTTATCACTGACTGTGGCGTTGAAAATGGTACATTTATTTAGCATACATTTATTTATTAAATCAAAGGTGCTTCGTTAGCTCTCGTACAGCTTAGACGTGTGTGTGTGTGTGTGTGTGTGTGTATGTGTGTGTGTGTGTGTGTGTGTGTGTGTGTTTCCCAGCGCTGCAGCAGGACGCCGGCTCTCCGGCTGTTCTCTGCTGATCAGATAACAGATCAGATCTGAGCTCTCCCAGTGTTCCCAGTGTCCCTCTGTCTCCATGATCAGAGGGATAAAAAAAACAACAACAACCAAACTGCCGGCAATGGTGTGTGCTGGGAGGGGGCGGAGCCTGGCTGGAGCGCCAGGCCATTAAAAGTGCGAGGCGGCGTGGGATATTTCCTCTCTGAGTGCACTTTTGGTATTAACGCTTGTTTCATAAATTTGTAATGATTGAATTTGAGCTCGTTGGGAGATCGGCGAGGACGAGACACAAACATCCAATCAGCGGACTTCCTGCCAAACCTCCCATAATGTCACAGCGACAACAGGACGGGGGGGCAGGGCTGCCGCTTCAGGTGTGTGTGTGTGTGTGTGTGTGTGTGTTTCAAAAACACTGAGACTGCAGAGACTTCAGAGCAGCTTATTTTCTTATAAGCAAGACTTCCTTTTTTCCTTTTTAATTGCCCGAATATTATTTAAAACGCCCGAGAGTTTCACATTCACAGCGTCCCTAATCAGTTTTCTCCCCCTAAAATATATATTTTTAAAAAGACACACAAAGCTGTATTATAAGGTTATTTTATCAGCATGTATAAATTATAATATCGGGCGTCGACTGCTGACAGGGAGAAAACTGTCATCTTGACCCTCATCATTATTTTTATGGGAGGAGGAAACACGCCCCGGCCGCGCTGGAAATGAACCCACATCCATGCACATCTAAATTAGCCAGTTAAGCAAATCCGGGCCTAATTTGAATTGGACCGGTTAAGACGGCGTTCCCGCAGATCAGCCGGGCCGCCGCATTAAACGCCGGCTGCTTTTATTCGCTGACCCCCGGTGCACCGCTCCTTTTGGGGTCATATCATCATTACCATAGTGCAAGCTCAGAGACTGTGTTTCCGTGCGCCTTAATTAATGTGTGTTTATAGGGCGGTGGGGGGTGGGGGGATCGGGGGGGGCCACAGGAGTGAGTGCACTTAATGAAACATTGCTACGTGGCCTCCAGGGTCCAGAAGAGACGGCTCCTCTATTGTGCTGCTGATTCTTACAGGCTGTAAACACTTAATTGATCTGAGGAGCACATTCGGCGGCGCGTTCAGGGGAAATCCTCTCCGAATTGGGACTCTTCCTGATTGCTTCTCGGCTTGTCTTCCGGGGGAGCGGAGGCGCGCTCAGCAGTGTCTGCTGTTTGTTTACGAGTGCAGAGGAAGGGTTAATTAATGATAACTACGCGCGGCATCGGGCGCAGACAAAGATGTCTCTCTTATCGAGTGTGTTTGGAAAAAGATGCTGGTGATGTCACGTCTGGAAGTCTGGATGGCTGGAGGTGCCTCTGCTCCTGCTCCGATTGCCTTCCTCCACAGCAAAGAGTGATCCTGCGTGTGTGTGCGTGCGCGTGTGTGAGTGTGCACTGGGGCCGATGACAGGGGCCATGGCCTCCACACCCGAGGGACTGCCAATGAGAAAGAAGCATTTCCTCTAACATTCCATGGGTCACCAAAACAATTTGCCCAGAGAAAAGTGGCTCAACAGCCGCTGCGCAATTCAGCAGACCCGGGGGGGCGGGGGGGGGGGGTCAACAGCTGACAGGAGATTGTGTTTTTTTCCCACTGATTTTAATGCAAAAATGTGAAATACTTTACTTTTGATTCGAAAGAATCAGAGAGTTTGTAGCTAATTGAGGAAAATACACTATCAATGCTAATGCTAACACAGTGAAGCTGGGGGGGGGTAAGAGCGGTGGGGGGGCAGCAGGGTTTTTTCACATTTAAATACAAAGATGTGAAATATAAAATTCATTTTCATTTCAGGGGAGAAAACAAGCACAGAGCATCCTTAGCTACTTGAGAATAACATAAAATCTGTGCTAATGCTAACGCGGTAGAGCGGGGGGCATGGAGGGGTCAACAGTTGACAAGATTTGTTTTTTGTCATAATTTTATCAAGTATTGTGACATTTTGGGGTTTAGGTTTGGTAGAAACGAAGCTACAGGGTACCTGTAGCTAATTAAGAATAATGCTAACGCTACCAAAGCTAATCAATTCTGACAGCTGAGGTATTTTCTTTTTCCATATTTCAATTAAAATATGTCAAATATAAGATCTATTTCAGGTAGAAAATAAGCAAAGAGCCTCCTACGCCAATAGAGGATAACACAAGAAATGCTAACGCTAGTGCTAACTAAGTGGGGGTGGGCAGGGGAGTCAAGAGCTGACAGGTGAGGGGTTCGCAATGCAAAGATGTCAAATATAAGGTTTATTTTTGATAGAACAGAAGTCCAATCAGTGCTAATGCTAACGCTAACTCACAGTTTCTCCTCATGTTCATACGTTCAATAAAATGTTCATGGTTGAATCTGCTGGCGGGTGAGAGCAGACGATGATGCTGCTGCTGGGAACCATAAATACTCACAATAAAGAGCAGGAAGTAACAGGAGGGATTATCAAGCGAGCAAACAATGAGGCGCAGCGCGGCGGCAGAGGGGAGAGGTGAGCACACAAAGGGAATTCACGCAGAAGAAATGAAGGAAGGCCGCGAAGATCTGCAGGCTCCTCAGCTCGGAAACCTCCCACTTTATCACACGTCGCAGCTCGCCGCCGCTTTGTGTCCGCATCAAAGTCCCATTTACTCGCTCTTCCTCCAAAAGTCTGCAATGTTTCTCCTCTAAGCTCCGCCCACTGGGCAGGAACTGCCGACTTCTCATGAGGTTTTATGTGCAAAAAAACTACAAAACAACCTTGATACAATGTTAGAAAAAAACCAACAGAAATTTCAACAGAAATTGATGCAATTAATGCTACTATTCTTTTCTATAAATGTTGCAAATCTGATGTAACTGTTAACGTATTTTTACATGAAAAGAAATCAAAGTAAACATTCACAGTATTTGTACTTCATAATTAAGTACATTAATTATGAAGAGCTTTTTTCACACAGTATTTTCACTTCAAAGAGCCAAAGAGCTCATTGTTGGTGGCGTCCAATTATTGAGCCTGTGTGTGTGTGTGCGTTGGGGGGGGGGGGTGCCTAAACTTTTGCACAGTCCACAATTAACACGACGGCACCACCAAATAATAACTCCGCCCGCCCGGCGACGTCGTGTAATTAATAAGTTTTTGCCGCGTGTTGTGAAATTGTTCTGCATTGGAAGAAACAAATTCATTTTTCACGCTCGGGCGGCTTTGTGATTACTGTTAATGGAGAACACGGAATGATTCCCTCCTTCATTACCCCGGACACATCGCGTGTCTGCCGCCGCCGAGGAAGAGAAGAAGAGGACGAAGAAAGAAAGAACATGAACTACGTGACTGAGTGACTCTGAAATGTCTCACACACACTCACACACACCCACCCTCCGATAAATATATCCACTTCAGCTATTATCTAAATATAAGCAGCCTTCACACACACACACACACA
>CAESWR010000426.1:175459-200234 GCA_903171835.1 Mullus surmuletus | reverse complement strand
AGAATACTAACAAAATGCTAACATATGTATCTGCAGGCTAAAATGATGAAGCACACGTATTAACCTGTCCTTTCTGGATCGACAAGATCAACAACCTTAAAAAATAAGGCAGTATTGATATATTTATCATTTTTATTATAGATCATCAGTCACTCATTGATTCTGAGCAGCTAAACAAGCAGCCGCAGCAGGAACTGAAGGTATTGATGCTAAATGCAAAGAGAAACTCAAACATTCTTCCACCACAAGAACGTCCACATTCTCATCCTCCTCCTCTCCTTCATAAAAATGGCTACTGCACCGTCTCAATTCCTGTCAATCGTTGTGATTTGTCCTCTTACACAATAGCGCCACTAATCAATGATGAATACGACATTGTTTCCCTCAGGTGGCAGCTCCTGATCCGCCCATTCCGGCCAGCGGCTACGTTGATAGCTTCACCTCTGCTACGAATTATTTTAAGAAAGACGACAAAGACCAACAAGAAAGATTAGCTGCTGCAGAAACTCACAAGGGTCACAGATATCTCTGCCGGGTTAAAAAGAAAAGAAAAAACAGGCGGTAAAATCTTAAAAATCAATTCTTAAACTTGCAGCGCCGCTTCCATATCAGCTGCATTGTTTCTCCTGCTGATATCAGAAGAAAGTGCGCCGCAATAACGCAGAGTGGAGCAGATAAAAGCACAGTAAGTGAGTAAAAACACTGGACGGATCAATCAATAATGAAAATAATACACACCGATTCCACTTTAAGCTGCACGTCTGCATCGCGCTGGCTCTCATGCATAATTCAGACCAAAGTTCAGAGGATTTACTGCGGCAGAAGTCGAGTGGAGCCATTTCAGAAGACAGAAAACAGGATTCACTTATTTACCCCCAATTTATCCCCTATGGTTGCTTGTTTTGGTCCAGGTTGGAGACGTCCTGCTAGACAAGTCCTCCTTACTTGGCAGCAAAGCGCCTTGTGACGTGACGCTGCGTGAACATTTGCATGCCATCTCTCCTCAGGACAGTTAGAAGAGGCTCTTTGGGTCGGGCCGAGTTAATAAAAACGCACAAACAGCTTCCCGCTAATGTGGCTGCTCCCAACGACCAGCAAATGGAGCTCACTTCATTTTCAAAGAGCCGGCGTCACCAGATAGTCCCACAATTAGAGCGGCAGTCACGGCCCACATCCCGCACTACTTTATTTGATGTCACGCGGCTTCCAATATTACTGGGCTGCGAGAAACGGAGATTTGTGGATATCTAAATTGCTAAAGCAGAAACCTGTATAAACAGCGGTAATTACCGGGCCATTGACAGTCTCTCAGTGTTGTGCTCATTCTGCCACAGCCGCAGTGATTAAAATGAATCCTCATCGACTTCTCCATTAAAGCGCTGGCAGGAGCGATCCCGTGACCTTTCCCCATTGATTGAACATAACAATCACAATTCAATTGTAATGCAAAGAGAACATTTGTTATAATGTACACGAGATGCATGAGCCATTTCCTGGGAGCGGGGAAGGGTAATCAATGGAGTGACTCTTGGCGTGATGCAAGGAGAATGAGAGTGCGTTTGCTGCCTCTAATTCATACAGCCCGCAGTGTATGATGGAAGGCAATGATGTGCATGTAAACACTCTGATTTCTCTGCGCTCATCGTTCAATAGGATAACGACAAATCCTCCTTTCGTTCTCCATATTCACAAAGGGGCACTGATGGGTACTTACGATGGGTACTCATAATGGGTACTCACGATGGGTACTCACAATGGGTACCGACAAACAGTGACGGGTACTGACGATGGTACTGCTGTTGAGTACTGATGGGCACGGGAACTCAATATGGGTGCTAATGGGTACTGACGATGGTACTGCTGTTGAGTACTGATGGGCATGGGAACTCAATATGGGTGCTAATGGGTACTGTGGATGGGTGTTGCCAACCTACTGAAGGGTACTGGTACTGTAGGTAGTATCAATGGGTACTGTTGATGTGTACTGGAGGGCACTGGTAGGACAATGGGTACTGGACACTGAGGATTGGTGCTGACGGGTAGTGGTAGTTCGAGCTGGTGAAAAAAATGGATTATCAATTAATCACAATTAAGTTATGGACGAGTATGAATCGATTATTGCATTCTCAAAAATCAATTATTCTTTACATTATTCTATTTTGTAAAAATGATATACCGCCGCCAACGGAAGTTGAACGTAATGCACGCCTGCCCAGTTCCACAAATGCGCACAGTGGAGGCCAGAGCGAGTGAGGGGTAAAATTCACACAGCTCCATCTCGGCTGAAAGCGAGCGTGTCGATTCACTTTGGTTTTCATGGCAGCCTCGGCGCAGGGATGCGCCCCACTATCCTGCATCGGAGTTGGGAAGCGTTGCGCATCATCGCAAGTTGAAGACTCGAAAGGTGGATATTTGGCGACCGTGGAAGCTCCGAAACTGCTAAGGAAGCCTCGATCGGCAGCACGTAAGAGCAGAGCAGAGTGAACAATAGCGATCAGCTGTTGCAGCAGCGGCTGAGTTTTAACCAAAATGAAACTCACCGAGGATCCCCGACGGGACACATGTAAACATCAGAGCAGCAACACACGGTGATCAATGAGGAGGATTGTTGGAGTTTATTTGTCGTTTTAAGTCAAACACTGGACTTTTTTAAGACAAAAGCTGCACCGAGGCTCACGTGATGCAGTGTCGACCAATCACAGCCCTCACATACGTATCACGGCCTTACGTCAGTAGGTACGAGCGTTGATGCGGAGAGAGTGATTTCATGAAGGTGCAAGGCTTTACACCGCTGTGAACACACAAAGTTCCAAAGCTGTATTTTTGTTTTACAGGAAAAATACTCAAAATGTGGACATTTATTTGCAAGTTTTGACATTTGTTTCAAGCTAAAACAAATCATTCTGAAGTTAAAACTACTACTTCTACTACTCAAAAGCACTACTACACCACACAGAGTGTAGTGTTTGGTAGCACTAGTGCTTTGAGTTGTTACCCAATAAAAGAGAAGTGAAGTAATTCAGCAACTGACTGTTTTTTTTAATGTTGCAATAACTCTGTGGTGTATTTGGGGTTACTGTTGTCAAGTGGAAGATCAATAATTGATGATTTAGAACAGCTAATAATCAAAAATCAATTATTAATCGAATAGGGACCTTAATAATCGCAATAGTAATCAAATCGAATCGGGAAATCGGACAGATTTACCATCCATACAGGTAGGCAGTAACAAAGGGTAATGTCGATGGGTACCGGTGGGCACTGAGGATCGGTACTGACAGACAAACACCATGTGGACTGATGAGCACCAACAGGGACCAACACTGGCCTCCTCATTGGTGACACCTGAACAACGTTCCACAGAACCAAAGATGAGCACTGCGTGTACGTGGAGTAAGTGCTTCACCACACTTACCAAAGACACTGGGTTGGCTTAGCTGGGTGAACAATAGGTCAACATCTTTGAAGAAATAATCCAACACGTAATAAATGGCAAATGTTATGAGAAGGATTAGCAGAAGTGGAGCGACCGCAGTGAAAACATCTCCCTGAAAAAGTCTGCGGACCTCCACCAAGGTCAGTGTGGAGAAAGGCAGGCTCCGCCCCCTCAAGCCTGTTTGTTCCAATCAGCCCCAGAGTTTGCATGTTACCACTGCGAGCAAACAGACAGACAAAGGCGGGAGGCAATAACGCGCTCCGCTTCAACGCCGCTGCGAACCTGAATAACAAACACGCAGTTAAATTAATGGTGAGTGGTCCGTGTGATGGCCCGCCTTGTAAAAGTAATAACTAACGATTCACTAAAGCTCAGCGCGCACGGCGACGGGCGGAGCATCAACACGCCGCGCAATCCCTCTTTAAAAGCTGCACTCCATCGTGTCTTTCAAAAACTGTCTTATGAAGAGTGTATGCGAATGATGTCCTTAAGGGATTTCTTTTTAGAATCAGGAGATTATAGTTTACACGGACATTAAACAGATTAAACCAGGCAGCTCTCTAAAGGCAGTTTATCTAATGGAGAAAATGTGGTATGCTAATTGAGAAATTCCGATGGTAAAATTATATTTAAACCCCTCTCTCTCCCTCCCTCTCTCCCTCTCTCCCTCTCTCCCTCTCTCTTTCTGCTGGAGGATTTTCGGGGCGGCTTGATGAAATCAAAGGGCTAATCACAGCGAGACACTGGCTGAGTGAAACGGTGTTTGCCGTGCTAAAAGGTAATTGTCTCTGAAAACTTCATCGATGACAGATTCAATTCCATTTGGTAAATGTTTAATAAATGCTGTACAAACAGGCGGGCCTATCTTGCCGCGCTCGGAAAACAAAGGGAAACTTTAATTGCTTTAATCATCCCTGGCTTTGACGTTGTTATTGGCCTTAAAAATAGCAGTTAACAGAAACTGTCCTGCTGAGGAAATTGAACCGCATTTGGAAAACGATCCGTAATTAAGATAGGGTGTCCCGAGCAGCCCGGTCCAGGCGCACTGTTGTGACTAGGAAAAACATTCCGAAGCCATACAAAGCTATTCAATTAACAGAAGGACCCAAAGAAAACAACCTCCCTATTATGTATCACTTACTTTAATCAGATTGGAAGCGATTGTATCCCTTTTTGAAAATCCCTTAACACAAACATGTTAATTAACAGATAGGAGGGTGGAAAGATGTATTTTTCATTAGTGGGTGAAATAATGTTCCCCTTTAACATCAAGGAAAATCAACTGCTTACTGCAGTTAAACTAGTCAGCGGTGCAAATTCCCTGCCAGCATTTTTATTTAAAACCTCATTAATGTGTTTCAAGCCGGCATAGCTGCACCTTTAATCTGCACTAAAAGGAAATAATGCGTTTCCTGTTTTATTTACCAGCCTTACTTAACAAGTGTTCCTGTACAATTAGAATTGTTAATAGATCTGGAAACAAAAGGACTTTGAAGGTGGGAAAGTGCTGACATTATTTCACAGGGGAAAAACACTCTGGAGGAAAAAAAGATCTGCTGTAAATGTAGTTTCCTGGAACACGGGCGCGCTGCAGTGTCGGCCTCCCGCTCATTAGAAATGCCACGCACAGGACATAAATCACCGCCCCGTAAAACATTTCATTGCCACACAACACTAAATTACACACTCGCCGAGTCACCGCACAGATTCTTTACTATTTAAACATTGTAATTTGGCTTTATTCACATTAAAAATCTACACGCCGCTTTAACAATCCATAAACAGAATATCTGCAATAAAAGTTAATAAATGTCAGGATTTGCATTTGGATGAAAAAATAAAAAAATAAAAGCCAAATATCAATCTGTGAACCTTTCAACATTTCGTCAAGCAAAATGCTAATTGTACCTTTAGGAATTTAGGAGACAAGTGACAAGAAATGAGATGCAACGTCCTTTGGTCGGGGAGCAGGAATACATTAGGTCCGAGAGCAAAGAAGAAGAAATAAATAGGATTCTTTGATCGGCTGTCACCACGCTCTGACAGCATATATATTCATTTAATGAGCTGCAATTCTTTTGTTTTCTGCTGTAGTTTAATTAAGAAGTAAAGACAACAGCTTTGCCGCGTGACGCCGTCCTCCGTCCTCCTCACTGCTCTGCGATACATCAAATTATTCATGAGATATCTGAGGAGGGAAAAGTGAGGAGATGTTTTATTGACTGTACACTCACATGTTGATCTGTTATCTCACTAAACCGATCTCACAGGCTCAGAGGTGGGAAGGGACGAGTACAAGGACTTGCTTTTCTGTGTGTCACTGCAAGATGCTTTTCTGCAAAACATAAATATCTGAACCCTGTACACGAAAATACACTTGATTCAATTGCTTTTTGGCTCTTCTCCGCACCAACAATCATTACAGGAAAGGTGATTGTTTTTGTGTTTCAGGCATCATGGACGTCACAAGATGGTGATGATGAAGATTCAACACAAAGAAAATGACATGATCAGTAGTATTTATTTAAATGTTTGTATTTGTACTGGAGTGGAGAGTGTGTTGAGTCCGGAGTGTATCACACTGGTGTGTATATGTGGCAGCGCGATGCTTTCACATTTGTATCATCTTGCTGGGGTCAGCCCAATGTTCCCACAGCCCAATGGTCCCATAGCCCAATGTTCTCACAGCCCAATGTTCCCACAGCCCAATGGTCCCATAGCCCAATGTTCTCACAGCCCAATGGTCCCACAGCCCAATGGTCCCACAGCCCAATGGTCCCACAGCCCAATGTTCTCACAGCCCAATGGTCCCACAGCCCAATGGTCCCACAGCCCAATGTTCCCATAGCCCAATGGTCCAACATTTCTAGGACATTTTCAAAATTAGTTCTTGTGTTCCTACCTTTCCCTTTAATATAAGTCCTATCCTCCCACAGGATATTTTGGAAGCACTTTATAGTAAATAGGGTTAGGGCTAGGTATACAGGTAAATAAGGTTCAGTTTAGGGTTTGCAGTAAACAGAGAGATGGGCGCCCCAGATTTAAGCTACATTCCATCTGTAGTCCACTGCTTCTAGATCATAGTTTGGGCGTGAATGGCTATAAAATTGGGAGAAAGGAGGATTAAGGGATTAAGTCTGATAAAAATCTATTAACAACAAAATGCGGGAATATAGGGCCTGATTTTGGACAAAGATCTTGAAAATGTGGGTACATGGGGCCTAATTTGGTAGAAAACAATCTTGGAAATGGGGGAACATGGGGCGTTATTATGGAAAGAAATCTTCGAGATGGGGGAACTGTGAGAACACAGGGCTTAATTTTGAAAAAGTAATCTTTGAAATATGGGAACATAGGGCTGTGGGAACATAGGCACGATCCCATGTTGCTGCGGCGCATGGCGGCGCATGGCGGCACATGGCGGCGGGTGGTGGCGGCGGCGGCGGCGGCGGCAGCAGTGGCACGTCCTGGCCTTCTTCAGCACATCACAAAGCTGCGTCGACTTAATAAAACAGCCTCCAACAAGGATGATTATTCATGTCATTCTTCAAAGGTCCTTGAGAGGATCTCCATGCAGCAGCGACGCAACCTTTCCTATTAATTCCGACTGGGCTCAGATTGGACCATCTGGGCTCTTGTACTGGCTGATTAATGCCAAAGACTTGATTCATATGTGCAACTGTAGTTTAATAAACAAGTGTTTTCCAGTTAAATGGCACATACAAATGCTCCTTCACACCATCTAATTTGTGTTCTTGGTAATAAAGCTGGCTCCTAATTGCTCACTACAATCATCTTCCAGATTCACAAATACGGGGATTTTGTGATTAACATAATGTGTTTCTGCCAAAGAAGATGGAAAAATAATCCCGCCATTCTAAGATGCCTTCAGACATATGTACATAACCGTCCTTATTGGGCGGAATTAACTGGGAGCCGCGTGATTAACACGCCACCAGAAATAATTACTGGTCATCGTTGTGCAGATTAAACAAACTTTGCTGTTTGTTCTAGACGTCGCTGCTTTGCAAACAAAATTAACTTTGTAATCCGACGCTTCCTCCCTCTCAATGTCACTCGCTGCAGACGTCCTGTGGGAGGACGATTTTTATGGCTGAGGACTGACAGAGGCGCCGCACCGCAGCAGCCTCTACAGGTGAGGAACATACACACATCACACCCACCCACACACAGAAAGCTTGTTTGACTTCTAATTTTCACAATTTCTCATCTTTTAACCTCCACGAGTCGTCAGCTCGTCACACTCAAACAGCAGCATGTCAGCGTCCAAACATGGAGCGTCCAACCACACACACACTCAGCTTCAACGTCTCGCTTCAGAGCTGCTTCTTCTTCTCCTTTCATTGACTACATTACATGCAATCAATGAGACTCTTCTAAGTGAAATATTGGTAATAACCCGGTTGTGCGGGGCCATAAAAACACCAATAACCCATTTGTATAAGCGGAATATGCTCATATTCTGGTTTTTAAAAATCGAAATATTCCCCCCATCAAACGGAAGATGAATTAGTGTTGTGCTCATGTTCTATCAGCAAGGAATCTTGGTCTTTGGAGTCCAGGAACTCCTTGTAAACATGGCCAAAGGCGAGAGCAACACCACGCCACACTTTTGGAGTGAGGAGGAAACCAATCACTTCATCAGTGTGATGAAAGACACAAACATCCTGGCATTTGGAGACGCTAGAAAGTAGCGGGATAGACAGATCCACAAAAAGGGGAGCGTAAAGTTACGCCAAGCAGGGTTTGTAGCAGACCTTCTCCGTGCGTGGCTGCTTTGATCGCCATATCACCATTGATTACAATCACCATGGAGACAGGAACAACCCTGTTTGATCACCATGGTAACACCTTATTCACAAAGTTTCACTAACCGCAATATGGACCTTAACCCCAATATGGACTGACTGGAAACGTAGTCAGTGACCTTCAGCGCTCACAGTCTAAAGTTTTCACCTTTTTCAGGCCAGACTGTCACTAAAAGAAAGTCTCTGTGGGAATCTGCTTTCAATGTTTTTGGAATTGATATTCAGCTCTCAAGCTGGCGAAGAAAACAATGAAAACAGCTTCCTGTTGTTTATAAAAATAAAACCCATAGTTTCACAGAATCTATCGAGTGTGCAGAGGCAGGACACAGCACAGTAAAAGGTGAAAACACAAGCATGAGGAATCTATCCTTAACAATGTGTGACACGCGTCAGCATGGAGCCTTCTGGGGATACATGGATACAATCAAAGTCCCTGTTTACTGTGTAAGTGTAAAACTTTGATCCTGGTTTTCTCCATCAGTGTTCAAAACCCTGCATTCCAGCAACACTGGGGTGAGCACACAATGACTGAATTTCCATTTTTTGGTGATCTATCCCTTTAAGGGTGTGCACATTGTTTTGGTTTTTTTTCTCAAAAAAATCCATCAATTAGGTTTGAAACCATTATGATCAAACACACAACATAAACACAAAAAAAGAAGATGGGTTTGAAGAAGTCGATACTCTGAGGCCTTAGATCCTAAAATCCATGTGTGAGGGATGGAGCTCTGTCAGAATGACCTTTGACACTATAAATATTCAATATTTTTGTTGTTTAAGAGGAATAATCGGGTAGATTAGGATGAATAGTGATACAACAAATGTGAACTGCACAAATCAGCACTGACTTCCAAATGTGATTTAGATTCTCTGCCTCATGAGCCAAAGAAGAACCTGTTGTCTTGTGTGTGTGTGTGTGTGAGGGGGGGGGGTCAGGGTCAGTGAGGGAGTCAGCGACCGAAGATGATGTCACCACTGATGCTTTGGATAAGCAGAGCGCCGTGTCCGCTCACCTCCACCATCTTTAGTTCAAACATTCTAAACAAGTTTTCTTTGCAGTGTGTGTGTGTGTGTGTGTGTGTGTGTGTGTGTGTGTGTGTGTGTGCGCGTGTGTGTGTGTGCATCTGTGTGTGTTTGGGTGCCCTCCATGTTCCACCGCACTTTAGTAGGGAGTTTAAAAAGTCTTTGTTTGTTTTCCTGCATCACTGATGTCACCTTCTTACATCATCAGCTCTCAAACAAACACCAAGGCAACAAGTAACGACAAACTCCGACCCGTCCCCTCGCAGCCACAGCAACCGCTCGCTGGAGGAGGCGGGGAGGGGGAGGGGCATGGGGGTCCAAGGGGGGTGCGGGATCACAGAGTCGGAGGAATGAGTGATGCTCAGATAAGAAGCCAAAGTAAAGAGGGCAGACCAAACAGGAAAACGAAGTGGGGAAAATGTGCGGGGCGTCGCCCAGCTGAGCAGGAAAATGTGCTGATATGTGGAGCTCTTTTGGGTTGTATAATACGTGTGTGTGTGTGTGTGTGTGTTTTGTTGTTTAAATCTCCTTCGTCAAGTTAAAGTCGTCACACTCGGGCCCATCTTGCACAGCTTCACCCAGCAGTGTTTTTATTTTCACTGGTAATATTTCCTGTGCAAAACATCAAACCGCCCTACAAAATCTAAAGTGTTTTTCCTTCAGGAAATAACGAGGGGAATCATATTTTGTGTAATCCTGCTGACGGGATAAAAAAAAAAGGCAGATTTTTTTGCAAAGCGAGCTGAAACGACGGCTCGGCGGGTTTTTCGCGGCGCGATTCCGCTCGCAAACACGCGGCGGCTAACACGCCCGTCCTTTGCACTTCCTCCGAGGTGCATCGGAAATAAATAAATGTGCAGAATAACGGGGTTAATTAACTCAGATCTGATGTGTGAGCGTGTGTTTGAGCCTGTGTGCTTGAGTGTGTGTGTGTGTTGGGGGTTGTTGGAAAACACACTCCCCCAACTTAATGAATTCCTGGCACAATTGCTGACCTTAAAATGCTAAATTAGTAATTGAGAAGAGGGGCCAGAACGGAGGAGGGAGAGGGAAAAGAAAGGGGTAATCTGCGTCTTTTCCCACACAGGGGAGCCGGGAAACACGGCCGGGTTGTCGCCCGCGTCTCCGTCTCCTCCTTTATGTATTCAAATTCACTTCAGCAGCATAAAATTCTCCCGAGAGACAGCATTGTCCTCCTGCCTGTCCCTTGGGCTTCCCATCTCTCTGAAACATCTCCCAGCTCTGCACGCCCGCCCCCCCCCCACACACACACACACACACACAGACTTTTTAAATAGTTCATCGCAATTTAAGGAAAATTAAAGTGCTTTTACGGAATCTCTCAATGCTTTTCTATTCCTTTTCTTCCTTTCGTGGACTGAATAGCCTTTCAGCGCTTTTACCCGCCCGAATAATCATCTCTGTGTGTGATTATGTGTGAAAATAAAAGGGTACACAGGTTTTTTTTATTTCTCTCTCTCTCATTCTGGGCTGCTTTCAGGCGGCTCGGCCGGCAGGTTTTCTGGGGCGAGCGTTGCGCGGTTACAAATGTCGGAACACGGCGCGTCCGTAATGACGCGGCGGGAACGCTTCAAAGGGCGCGTAGGTCTGCTCTGCTGAACTTGAATGTGCGGGCCGCGGTGCAGAAAGTGAGCACGCGGCCGCGGCAGCGACGAGGCCGCTCTGAATGAAATGAAAAGCCCGAGGCGGGCGAGTTAATACGTTAGCGCCGGGGAGGGCGGAAAGAAAAGAGAGGGGAGGAGGGTGAGGGGGAAAAAGCTCAAAATGAAAAGGAGTAAATGACGAGGACACGTGAAATTGCTGTGGCTCGCTCTCAATAAACGCCGCCGTTACTGTATCTCTGATATCATGAGGGCTCTCGCAACAGGAAAACACACACGCACACACACACACACACACACACACACACACACACACACACACACACACACACACACACACACACACACACACACACACACACACACACACACATCATAGCCACTTTAGTCGCAGCAAATCCAAAGTATTACAATATTATCATATCTATTCACAGACGGCGCGATTCAAACGGGCTCAGTGGCGAGCTCGCCTCGACAAAACTCTCCCACAGGGTTCTCATAAAACACTACAATCTCCCGCTCCGCACGCTCCCTCGGAAAAGTCCGCCGCTCTGTGATCCACCGCCGCTACAACAGAGCGGCGAGTATTCCCGGCGCTCCTCCGACAGATAATGCTTTCCCCTCACATTCCTTTTATTCTCGGGGAGAGAAAAAAAAGGGGGGGGGCTGGGGCTGATGCATCAGAGGCCAAATATTAATTCTTCCCGTCATATGGAGGAGCGACGCAAGTGGCACACAGGACGGGCTTTTGAATGATGAAGAGGAGACATAAAGGCGCGGCAGTGGCAGCGGCGGCGGCGGCGACGGCGGCAGCGCTCTGGCTGATTCCCTCGCTCTGCAGGAGACTTGATGTTAAAAGACAACATTAATGGAGGCTGGGTAACAGGTAGAGACAGAGGGATTAACGCAATCTAAACACCGCCAGCTGCTCACCAGTGGCCAGCAGGTGAAACACTTTTTTCCTTCACTTTCTTTCTGCCCCCCCACCCACACACACACATACACACACACACACACACACACACACACACACACACCCTCCAACCTTCCTCCCACCATGAATCTCCTTTAAAGAAATGCCAATAGATCTGATTGCCTAATACTCTATTCCTGAGGCTTCCCTCCCCAGGCCCGTGATGTGTATGTGTGTGTGTGTGTGTGGGTAGGTGTCTGTGTGTGTGTGTGTGTGTGTGTGTGTGAGGGAGGCAGGGGGGGAGGATCACTTCAAGGAATGACATTGAGTGGGGAAGTGCTGACTTGCACCGCTGTTTGTCTTTTGATGTGAGAGATCAAATCGATGTTCGCGGCGTTCTCGGGGCGACGCGCAGGCAGATTAGCATTAGCCCGGAGGTGCCGGCTCGCCCTCCATCATTAGCGTTTTCACTCGTTAAATAATCAGCGCTCTCGCTTGCCGCCGTCCCGAAGTCGCCATTACTGGGAGTCGAACCCTCGCGGTCCCGAGCCGGCCGGTTGACATGCACATTTGTTAGCGGGCGCGAGCGGCGTTATTTGTCACGGGCGCGGTGTGCACCGGTGCCTTCACATGGAAAATACCGGGATGAGACCTCCTGAGCGCCTAAGTCAGATGGATTGAAGGCTCCTGAACACTGATAAAGGTTGATTTGGGTTTTGCGCCGGCGTTATTGTGGTCCGGCTAATGCAGAATAATTGTCATATTTTGTGCTGTCAGGAGGCGCCCAACGATGACACATTCAGCGCCGCCCGGTCGCAGGAATTAGCACGTTTGAGTTTGTTTAAAGTCGCGTCGCGAAGGCAAATGCTAACGGCCGTAGTATTACGGCAGAGTTCGGCCTTCAGTTTATCATTTTCAAAATCACAACATCAAAAAATGTGAAGAAAAAACACAAAACGGGCTAAACTAAATAAGGCTGAATCCCAATTCTCGATCTCACCCCCTCCTCCCCCGCGGTCTCCCCATTGTGTCAAGGTGAAGGGGTGAAAACATTCCCCTAAGAAACGGGACACCACTTGACTACTGCTACGTCATCAAACGTTGCCGCCAGCCGGCTGCTACATCAGCAGAATGTAGGGCTGCACTACTACATTATGGCCAAAATAATAATCACGATTATTGATCACAATTATTCATTAGTTAAAAGATATATGAACTTTAATAATGCCATCACATCACACAACGCAAACTAATGAAAATGATGAAGGCCTATGTAGAAAAGAAATAGGAATGAAAACCTGAAAATGACACAAACTCTTGGAAGATGTTGAAATGAAATACAGTAGAGCCATGGGTAGAGCACACACATAAATGTGGCTGCAAAATATTGCGATTTCGATGTAAATTCCATTAATTGTGCAGCCCTAGCAGAAGCCACAAGTCACACAGAAACACAGAGAAACAGTCAACACGCCATCGTCAATAGTGATAGTTGCCATGGTTCTGGTGTACGACAACGCGCAGAAATATAAGATGAAGATATCTTCGACACATACAAGTGCTGCTGGACAAGTTTTGGGTGTGTTAATATTGAAAAGGACATTTTGTTCTAATTAGGGGTGTCCCGATCTGATATTGATATCAGATATCGGTCCAATATCAGCAAAAAAAATGAGTATCCGATTATATCGGTCTGCATTCAAAATCCCCAATGTAAGCACTCAGTCCATTCTAGACTCCAGTCCAGCACTTCTAGTGATTATCTAAAAAATATAATTCTTTGTTTTTATTGGATTTATTGAGGTTATTTTTCAGGGTCTCCTAATATATTCTTATGTTTAAGGTTCAAATGTATGTAAGCCATTGGATAATAATAAATGGGTCAGTTTTTCTCTTAACTACTGTTGCTGACTATTGTTCTCTATTTGAGTAATATCACTTGATCAAGCCTTTTCTAACATTGCATACTACAAATGAAGTCATAAAAGTGTGTATGACTCGTGCGGATATCAGATCGGATCCGATCAATATCGTATCGGCCAAAACTCAAGGCTGCAATATCCCTATCGTATCTGAGGTGAAAAAGTGGTATAGGGACGCCCCTAGTTACCTACTCTAGTACCCTATGGTTAGACCTGTTACCATCCCTACCCTGGGTTGCTAGTCTCAGCCCTACCCCTCCATCCGAGGGAGGATTGGGAGACCCCTACCGCTAACGTGAATGTAATAAACTAAGGGGAGGGGCTAAGGGCTGGAACTGGGATTCAGCCTTAGTCACCATAAATTAGTCATCAATGTGTAGTTTGTGCGAATGAAACGTGTCACATATGGACACGGTGCATTATGGGATTACATTATGCAACAAAACTGATAGCCCCGCCCTTACTGAGCTGTGGTTCTTCCACAGGTTTCTTCAGTTAAAGTGTTTTCTTGCAAGAGCCAAGCAACTGGTAGCTAGTGTTTGAGGTGTTTTGACATTTCATTCGCGGATGGACGCCCACTAGTGGCTGAAGTAGTTATGACCAGAGAAGAGGAAGCGAGCAGGTAAATATGTTATAACGTTGAATACATGCGATTAACAAAATATTTATTTCCCGCAAAAAACAAAGGTTCAGTCATACATATTTGAAGAAGAAACACAATCATACCATGGGGGGGGGGGGCGTTGTCGTCCTGGTTGTAAAGCAAACTGTTAAGCGGTGGAACTTTGACATTAAAAGGATGTGTGCTGTGTGTTTCTGCCACATTTGAATTCACACTGTTTGCCTGTAACTTCATGCTAATGATCAAAGTTGGGGGGGTGGGAGGTTGGGTGGGTTGGGGGGGGGGGATTCTCCTGAGTGCAAGTTATGAAGATAAGATGAGGGGGGAGAGAGAGGGAGGGAGAGAGAGAAACTGCTTTGCTGCCCTGCTTTGAACACTTTTACACTTTCCAACAAGCTTTGTTTTTTAATTGGCTGAAATTAATCTTAGGGATGTAGATGCCTGATTTGCATTCATTAAAACCCAACCAAAAGAAGTCATGCTTAATTCCAATCAAATTTGCTTAATTATGCATGGCGAGAAATTCCCAAATGAGCTGTGGATTTTTTGTTAGACCCCCTTTTTTTTGTTTCCTATAGCAAATAAAATGTAATGAAGCTGTCTTTCTGTGTTTTACTGGATGTTGAGGAGCCGGCGAGGAGCACCTTGAGTCTGAGCTGAAAACAATATTACTGCTAAAGTAATTATAAGAATCTGCATTTTTCATTGTTAATTGTGGATGTCAGCGTCATTAATTTTAATTTACAGCAGGCAATAAAATTAAGAATACTTTGTGCTGATGTTTTAAATCATGCCTGTGAAGGGGACACATAATGCAACTTAAATCTCAAGTAGATATTGATTGGGCTGGATGGTCTTTTCTATGAATCTTAAATAGGCCCGACGCTGGG
Organism: Mullus surmuletus; assembly: GCA_903171835.1. Lineage (NCBI taxonomy): Eukaryota > Metazoa > Chordata > Actinopteri > Syngnathiformes > Mullidae > Mullus > Mullus surmuletus. The sequence goes on along the minus strand of CAESWR010000426.1, from coordinate 184,977 downwards.
AATCTGCTTGAGACTTCACTTTTACGAGTTAACTCGGGCGCCGTGGCAACACAATTAAAGAAGTGTCAGCTGACGCACACACGCCGCCGCCGCCCGGGTGACAGTCATCACGCAACAAAAACACATATACGCCGGTGAACGCTAAATGAAATAAATCAGCGCGGTGCGGTTTCCCCCGCCCGTTCTGTTGGCCTGACAGTCATTAATGAGCCGCTCGGCGTCGCCGGGCTCTCGGCACAGACGCCGTCAAGGCAGATCGGAGGAGTTTGAGCCGCCGCGCGATACAGTCGGCGGCGGCGGCGGCCTATGGGGGATGACATTATGTGTTTCTGCTCCAACACTTGATTTATAGCTTCATTTGGGCTGCGCTCGTAGCAAACACATCCTGCCGCTGCCGGAGCTTTAGTGCATTGTAGTCTGAAAACAAAGGAAGAATAAAATTGATCTTTCTGGACACACACAAAATCAATGGATGGCTATTTCCTGTTCCATGGCACGTTAGTCCCACTGACTTGCTCAATCCTTGAACTTTGCTCGTCTTGCTGCAGAGGAGGCGAGGTCTTCAGAGTTCAGCGGCGCCCGCAGATGATGTCATCGCACCGGCTCGCCACCACTAGAGAGGGACTGTCCGCTCACCCCGCCCACACACACGTAAACACTCTTCTTCTTGGGTGCCACTTTGACAATCCTTTTTTCGGGATGTGCATCATCAGGTAACACTGGCAAACATTTTTTAAGAGGTTTTTGGTTCCACCTGCGTGTCTGTCAGCCAGGCAACAAAAAACACTCCAGAGACCGGCGGGGGGCGGGGGGGCGGGGGGGCGTGTCACTTTCCCCCCGACATCAATCTGAGTCTCACCAAACAATGCGGAGTGTTCTGGTCCTTTTGTGTTTTAACAGGAAGAAAACAAGGTCAGATCTTGACAGAAGAAGAATCATCTGGAGTTTGGGCCGCTGTTCTGCTGTTCGGCTGTTCTAGCACAGTCAGTCAAACTGTGATGGAGATGTGCTGCATTTAGGATTCAAAATGTAATACTTTAAGTAATTTGATACATACACATACAGTGTACATGGGAACAAAATTACGTTTTTCTAAGCTGTTTTTTCTGGCATAAAGTACCAATAAAATTAGAATAAACAGAGAGAAATAAGTAAAGAGAAAAAGTAAAGGACATCATTTACATAAAAGATACAAACATAAATACACACATATACATATATACGATCAAATGCGATCCATAAGCTTTTAATTTTACCCATAGTATAAAATATTTCTATTAAGGTGCAGTGGGGCTTCATCCGCATCAGATTAAAGTTATAAGAGGAATCCCTCAGTGGCCTCCTGATTTGACTTCAAACTCAGCATTTGGTTGAGCAACTGACTGGCTATAAGAGTTCTTGTTGGACCGCAGAGCCTCCAGACAATGTTGCCGTGTAGAACCCCACTTTGCAGCTTCACACACAGGTCTGGTTCTGTGGCCTGATCTGATGTGGTTCTGGGTTGACGGGCTCGGATTCTTCCAGAGGATGTGTTTGTACCTGCCGTGTCGTGCATTCTGTTCTCCAACAAGGTGATTGTGTTTCCAACACAAAAATACTCGGCGGCAGCGGCGGCGGCTATGTTCCAATTGTTCTCTGTGCCGGCTGGCTCTGGTCCAGCCGCTCCTTCATGACACACGGAGCTGCGGCACTATCAGCTCGCCTTCTCCTCTTCCTGTCCGCTTTCTTGGCGGTGACTGAGGCAAGTCACTCTGAGGCAACAATGATGGTGATTTCACTCTGCTTATCGGAGCGAGTAAGTACTTAAGCAGCTGCTGGTGCTTTGATCCAATTTACTTCCTGGACGTGCGCTTCCTCATGCGCAAGTAAACAAGCTCTGCCGAAGTTAGAGGCAAATAGTTCACATGATTATTGTTTGCTCTTTTTGTGTGCGTGTGTGTGTGTGTGTGTGTGTGCGTGTGTGTGTTCTGCTTTGTGCTCCGTTAACAGAAGTCAGTCAACTCCGCTGACAGGCCCTGTGGATATACAGCTCGGGACATATTTCAGGTATCAATTTGAGCGCTGCGCCGCCGGCTGTAATTCAATCTATCCGGCGGAGCTCTGGAGGTTGAATGGAGACGCCGCACGTTGAATATTGCAACCTTTAACACGGTTGTGCGCTCGAGTCGTCCCCAAGGACAGGACGGATAAAAGATGATCAGTAAGAAAATTGATAGCAGTGATTTAATAAACATCCCGGGAACGATGGGGCTGACCTGCGGGTAGCGCCGCGCTCGCTCGCACTTCGCCCGGGTTAAAGAATCAAGTGGGATGATTCATTTGAGTGACTGAGGCAGTTGAGTTTGATGGATCATTCCTAAAAGCATCATTGCTAATCTTCAGCTCCTCTTTTTTAGGTTATTCACAGATCAGTGAGTTTTCCGGCTAATCCCGGACCTGACGCCGCTCCTGTCTGTGTACATGGTATTCATCATGCGCTGACAGCCCGAGTCCTTCAGACGACAAATAACCTTCAGCGGGAGGAGGCAGGCGAGCGGTAGGTGTGCAGTTATTTTGGATACATTTCACAGCGGAGTGGGGAAGCAGCGCGGGGAGATGTATGGTGTCCTTGTTGGGCGCGGAGAGATGGACCCCTCTCCGTTTCCCGGCATAATCATTCTGAGCCTCAGCCATGCCTTCGACAACTCAATCAGACAGCCCTCTACCTGTAAAGTGGCTGGGTTGATTTGATTGCCATTTTTATTGGATCCCGGTCACATAAATCAAACCAATGGGGACGGCTGTACAGACGTGACCACTCGTCATTCGCTAGTAGCCTTGGAAACATTGTTTCGGGGGCCGCGTGGCTGTCATCGGAGGTAAATCAGGGGTCTGAAGTTTCTCTCCTCCAACGTGCTGGCGTGGAGTTAAATCATCTTGAAAATTGATGTCACTGTGCCCAAGTGTTTTCACCTATCCCCTGGATAGAGTCCCATCAAACGCTGACAATGTCAGCACTTTTACCCTTCGCTCAAAAAAAGGATGTTTCCACCACGCAGCCTTTGTGGTCTGTTTGGGCTGATAAGACCCAAAGAGCCGCTCGGGTGTGTTCTGGACTATTGTTATTTATAGAGTTTAAGCATATGTCTTCACAGCGGCCAGAGGAGCAGCACGACTTTTGAAAGCAACGTGATTTCACTTCAGTCCTTGTTACACTGCACTCGTCTCTACGCACACTTTAGTGACACAAAGCCACAAAGAATGAGAAGATCCTGCTGGTGCTCCAGTGACGCATCAACATGGACTCATCCGGACAACAAGCAGAAGCCACAAATGAAGCCCCGCCTCTTTCGTTTGTCTTGTGACGCGACATCTACGGAGTGAAATGTAAATTGGGACAAGAGAGCGACAGTTTGCCTGAAGTGAAAGCATCTTAAATAATATTCAATCAGAAATTCCCACAAAAGCTGTGAACATAAAGGTAGCTGTCACCTCAGTTCTGCATTTCGTTTCTACAAGTCATCACTGCACTGCACCTCTCTGGGCACCGTCAAGGCCATGCCCCCTTTAACCCATGAAAAAATTCCCCCAAGAGCAGCACTTGGCAAGGAGAAACTCCCTTTGACAGAAGAAACCTCAGAGCAGAAGCAGGAGGGGCCTTGATAGAGATCTGTGATCATCATCAGGTCAATCATATCCCCCTTTCACATGATCCCACAAAAACAACCCAACAAACATGTGGTGTCGAATAACTGAACTCAGAGATTGAGGGGGCGGAGCTAAAGATCCACCCGGGAGGGAACGTGTGGAAGCTGAGCCAGGTTGTTCGTCGGCCGTCACCATGAACTGATTAAGTCTATCATGTCCACCAGCGCTTACAGTGGGAACATATTATATTAAATACAGGTAGCTAATTTCCTCCTCTGCATGGCTGAGTGGGAGTATGAATGAAAGTGATGTAAAATTAATTTAGACCTCTAAAATTTTGATCACGCCGAGGCTATTTTGGTTCTCATGATGACAAGTAATAGGAGGTTGTTGCTTCCTAACCCTGGCGATATTACCGCGTTTGCCTTTCGGGCTTTCAGGATCAATTTCATTCAGCATAAATATCACTTGATCTGTAAAACAAATTAGAAATAATAAAAGCCATAAAAATTGCGGCACAGCTCTATTGAGATGTCCCTCCCAGCCATGTGTCAAGACTGAAGACATTAATGATACAAGGAGGAGAGAAAATTACCATCTCGGATACGTCCAAACCAGTAAACTGGTAAACAAGCCGGCCGTTAGGAGCGGGGATGATTTGAATCAACAAGGGTGAACAGATATGGATACTCGGCGCATTAGTGTTAATAGGAATAGATTATGGAGGGATTTCGTGGAGTGACCTTCAGTGCACTAATTGAAATAGTATTCCGAGTCAGCAGTGGAGTAATCAACTTAAACACAGAATCATAAATCATCATGAATAGCGCTGTCACAACCCGGCCATTAGCCCCGTGTTTTTTTCCCCGCAGCAACCTCATGAAAATATCTGCCACGCCGATCCGGAGGTTAATAGGAACAGAAATGGCATTTAGACTCTATTTGGATCAAACGCACGGCGAGAGGCTGGAAGTAGAACTTTGCTAATTTGCAGGTAATGTGAATTGATGTAGTAACGGGGAGTTGGAGATAGTTCCCCGCATGATTTAAAAAAAAAAAGGAGAAAAAAAAGCCGGCTGGAGCTGGAGCTGGACGCCGCTCAGACGTGTTATCAAGCCGCTGTTTGACCTTTGTCTCTCCTTATTAATTATGCCTGACGATAAATCGCTGCACCTCAGAGCCGCTGCTGCTCTTTCTTCGAGCCTGCGAGGGGGCAGGCAGGGTCAGTGCTGGCCAGGCCACGCCCACAACGTTTGTCTGACGAGCCTTAATATTTATTTATCAGCGAGCACCGCCATGCACTCTGAGTGTCGATACCGGGCGCTTTGTCAACATCTATATTAATATCAACAAGTGCTCTCGTCGTAAATAGCTTTTTAATTGCGACTAAAGTGAAGCGAATTAGATACTAAACAGTCGGTTAGCGTCAGTAAAACGTCTTTCACACAACAATACACAGCAAACTTGTCAGAAATGCTGATAAGAGGGCCGATCCTGAGCGCTTACACGGCATTAATCAAATAGCAGGTCTAATTAAAAGCGCTTTAAACAAAGCAGGGTTTTTTTTTTTCTTCTTCTTTTTTTTCTAAATGTTGCTCAGGTATGGCAATAATTTTTGATCAGCCAAGCCTGGAAGACAAATAATTAGAACTGCCAGCGCGGCCTGATGAGTGATGTCAGCATCTCCGAGTGACCTTCCCCTGCTAATTAATTTTCATTCCAGGGGAAAAAAGGCCCCGTTGTTGCACATTATTAATTGAGTTCATGAAAAGATGCACCTGATTAATTTTTGTTGATAATACTTGTCATTCCGGCCGCCGTTCGTAATCATTTTATGGGTTTTCATCTTAGTGTTTTTCAAAGTTGATCTAAGTCATCCTGGCTGGAGATTAATTTGTCCAGAGTGAAGCTGCCCCGTCCCAGAAGGCAGCAGGCCTCGCTCTGCCTCTTTAGCCACAAGTATTTATTTGCCAGAATGCATTTATAGCAAGTAAGCAGGAATAATTAACTTCACCGATTAATAATTAACTTTTACTGCCTCACCACTGTGTGAATATAAAAATACCAACTGCAGACGGCCTCAAACTAACAGCAGGTTTTCAGTCACGTTTGATGGAAAAGTTACGGCACCTTCGTTACAAATTAATTCGTTCAACCACTAATTAAGATGACATTTAAAAGAATGATTTGGCTCACACAATGACGTCGTCAGATGAACAATTGGGAGGAGCCATTGCACTTGTTTGATTTGGGCTGAATGAATCTGACTCAGAGTGGGCAGAGCATGAAAGAGTGACGTGACAAATGGGAGTCCAGGTTTCAGTTACTAGCTTTGATTATCCAGATTGAAATTGGTTCAAATGGAAGCTAAACATTGTTTTCGGAGTGAGACATCACTTCCCTCACCTCATTGGAACTGAAACAAAGATTTCAGCTGCTCTTCGCTAGGAGATGACGTCCAATCAAAGTTCCTTGGCTGTAAGTGAAGACGATCAAACGAGCTTCCTGTCCAATCTGAAGATCCCAACAAACAACCTCACACACTGTCTGGCTGACTTTGGCCAAGATGTGTTTTTCATGGAATTGGTTCCTAGCAAAGGTTGCTAGACTATGAGAATAACAGGAGGCATCCATCATTAGTGAATGTCTAGCAATGTGATGTTGCTAGGCGCCCAAAACATACTGATGGTTGGGATGTGTGGGCCTGTTTGCACATAATGCAAACGTGAATTAATTTAAAAGGCAAATATCTAAGTAGAATAATGATAAGGGGCGGAGAGAGTAGGAACGAGAATTTGCAAATGCATAATCATATTTTAAAGAGACGGCAGGGGCAGGATACATGATGCAAATCATTTTAGGTTCAACTAATTATGGCAACACCCAACCAGGATGAACCGGTTGATATATTTGCTGTTTCAGAGTCACATCATGTAATCATTTTTTTTTTTTTTATTACTTTCTTAAACCAAATATATCATTAAGAAGTATATGTAAATGGTGAGTAATTGTTTGTGAAGCATATTTTATTATTTATCATGATCTTAGAATGATCCATGTAAAAGTCAATAGGAGGTCGGGCAGCAGCCATCTTGGTTCCATGATGTTACTGCGGTAGCTGAGAAGGACAAACTGTTACCCACAATGCACCTGTGCAGCACCTGTGGCAGAAATGCTTCTCAACGCTGGTTGCCGCCATGTTGCCATCCATGGAAAAACAAGAGGAAGTGACAAGGAAACAGTGGTAACAGAAGTAGGAAGTAACAAGGAAACAGTCGTAGTAGGATGGAACGCTCTGCAGTCCTGACCATTTCTCCTTTTGGTCCTCAAAGGACACCGTAGCTTCACAACATTCTCCCAACAAACCGGCGCTGACACATAGAAACTTACCATTAATACACCTGTTTTTACACACTGCTGCTTCAAAGTACTTCACTGTCAGCTGCTGCCTCCGTAATGCAGAACATCATGAGCGACCTTAAGATTTGGTCTACACACGTGTAACTACACGATGCACGCAGAAACCTGGAAAGAATGCGATTTGCATTTGCATTTGAGTCGACTTGGAAAATTGTGTGATGCCACAGAGGCCATGCCTGAGTTAGCTGCAGTTATTCTGTTCCCCCAAACAGCCGTTAAATAAACCGTGAAGAACCGGCGAAAAAGCTGGGTGTGTGGCGAGCTCTTCGCCGTCACGCTGGCAGAGAGCAGCACCTTCAGACCTCCTCTGACAGCACACAATCGGATGGAACCTGGAACCATTCAAATTTTTCTTTTTTTGCTCTCTATTAATCATTTACAGCCAAAAACACGGTAAAAATAGGGGCACTGCTTTTCAAAAACACCGCAATTACCCGTTAAGGTTTTCACATATTTTCCAATGATCCACTCTTTAACCCGAACACCACCTCTGTCTAATTACTGTGATTTCTACGGGAAGCTGCGCTGATCTTGCACCTCGATCCAACAATTACAGGAAACTGTGTGAGAGATAAAAACAGAATATGTGCTTCCCTTTGTGAGCGATGGTGCAAAGTCACAGGAGTATTCATTAAGGCCTTTTTTTTGTCCTGTTTGAAATGGTGCTGTTAAAGGCTTTAGCTGTGGGCATCTCTCTGGAAGAGATATAATGATCCTCCAATTAGAGACGGAATCATGAGACCTGTTTATTAGTCCTAATTCATCTCCTCATTGTGCTGAGCATATCAAATACCGCAGAGTGGAGAGTGAGGGAAAAAATCAACAATTTGCCCAGCATAATTACAGATCTATTAATAGTTTCACAACAATGACAAGCCGCGCTATTCACATCATTTTCCACTGTCAAGAACAATGCGCCGCCGCTGTCAACGTATCCATTAAAGGCTGCATTTGTACCAGCGGGGTGACATCTCGCATTTCAGCGGCGACTCCCAGCTTCTTCAGATAAATTACACTTTTTCATTAACAAGAATGCTTTGGGTATTATTAATTCTAAATGGGTTTTCCAGACACCTCTCCACATTTATAGCTTATCGTACAATAGCAGGCTTTTGAGGCTGCAAAGGTATTTCCATTAAGAACAAGATGGGGGGGGGGGNNNATGCATTGTTGAGGTTTCTCTTCCAGGAGTCGGAAGGCAGGATGAAAAAAAACAACACATGAAACGGCAGTGCGACAAATGGGAGCCGATTCATTCAACTTCACCTAACTGGAGAACTTAAGTGTTGAACTTATGTGGTTCGTGTGGAAACTATTCTTGTAGGTGTTACATCACTTCCCCTCCCCACTGGAACTAAAACAAAGATTTCAGCAAGTTCCAGTTAGAGATCTTTGGCTGCGATGTAGACCACTAAAAAACCTTCCAGGAGACTGTCCTGGAGACCCAACCTACAACCTCACACACCCTGAAAACTGGCTGTTTGATGTACCTTAGTCCTTCGCAGCAGTTGCTAGGGACTGTTGCTAGGGACCATAGGTTGTGACCCAACCCACAACCTCACACACCCTGAAAACTGGCTGTGTTTGATGTAAGTGGTCCCTAGTAACAGTTGCTAGACTACAAGAATAGCAGTCGCATTCCATCATTAGATTATGTCTAGCAATTGTTGTTTTGGGGTCGGGAACATGGTGGTGGTTGTGATGCCTGGGCCTGTTTTCCCATAAGAACGCTTGAATTTAAAGTCTCTTCAAAATATTTATGTCAAATAACTGTGCCGATATCAAGAAACAGAGGTCACTGATCCCGAAAAATCTTTGCATTTTAACTTTAACTTAACTTTAACTGAATTGGAGGAGCAAAACAGGAAAATAGGGGGCTTCATGTCAGCACAAATTAGCTGTATTTTAACATTTTCACAAATACTTTGTACGAAAATGATTGATTGTGTGGGCTGGAAATGACACAAATGTAATGTTTCCAACCCATGTTTAATCGGTTTGGTTTTCAGAGTCGTCTCCTCACCCAAGTGTTGAACAAACTGAGTTTTTGTTTCCTTTATGTTTAGCTTTTAGTCCCAATTTGAATTATTTTGTCATTGACTTCATTAAATTAGCCGGCTTTCCCTTTTAAATATTTCATTGTGTTTGTTCTTCACTTATTCCTCAGCCTCTGTAACACTGATTTTTTTTGTGTATGAATTGCGCATTAAAAAATAAACTTGCCTTGGCCTAATGTCGTCACATGACCCATACATGGCCAATCACACTGGAGCTTGTCAAAATTCTGCTTTTTCAGCCTGACAATCCCCACTACATTTCCAGTCAATCAATATTGGGGATAAGGTCCATATTCTAGTTAGTGAAACATTGTGAATAAGGCGTTTCCATGGTGAGCAAACAGGGTTGTTCCTGTCTCCATGGTGATTATAATCAATGGTGATATCCTGATCAAAGCAGCCACGCACGGAGAA
>CAESWR010000426.1:150402-161171 GCA_903171835.1 Mullus surmuletus | reverse complement strand
AAAAAACATGTTTGTAACTGTGGAAGCTATAAAAACTCTGCTTTACTGAAAACACAGCAGCACTGTTGTGGATATGAATCTACTGCTAAATCTCAGTATCACAGTATCACCAGCTGAGCTGTCCATTGAAGAACCTGCCAGCAACTGGAATCCATTTTCTTGAGGGCTCCTCGAGGATCGTGAGGCAGCTGTTCCCTCACTGTCAGACACTGTTTACAACAATAACATTCATAAAGAGCCTTCATTTTTATTTATGATTTTATTTATTATTTCAATGCAGTTGTTTTACTACAGCAACTCATATGATTCCTCAACTAACCCATAGAACACGTCTTTGCAAAACTATCTCTTCTTGAAGGTTGCTCAAAGCACCTGAGGAGATCTTTACCAGCTGAACACAAGCATCTCTAATCAACCAGAGAGGGCGTCATGGAGGACTAACACTGTCAGGGGTCACAGTGACACTGGGGTCCGTGAAGCTTATTTCATAACTAAACTGATGTTTAAAGCTCAGTAATCTGATTGTAAATCAAAGCCACAAGCTTCCACGTTTTGATAAAGCAAAGAGCCTCCTCTGTAAGAAGAAGCCTGGATTGTTGATACCATCAGTGGAATCACAGAGTGACGAGCAAACAGCCCTGAGGTAGAAACACGTAGCTACTGAAGGATTTTATCCATCCCTCTTATCGGTGCTCCTCACATCATCTCAGAGACTCCCTGTTCCACCGGCCGTCACTTTTATGGTGGAGCAGCTGATTTAATGTCATCTATCCTGTCACAGTTCAGGTGTATTTTGCAGTGACAGATGGGCTGTTAAAACACTGCATTCTCACCTTCCAACCAACCTCTAATTTATTTCATAGCAATTATGTTCTTTCACGTCTGTGATGCTTCATTTTGGTTCATCCATTTGCACCACTATTTATGAAGGAAAAGTCTTTGGCTATGTTTCCATGCAGTCAATAAGCCTTCCAAAGTGGAATATTAGCAATAATCCGGTTGTGTAAACACCAATAACCCATATGAATAAGCAAAATATGCTCATATTCCGTTTTTTAAAAACCTGAAAATTCCCCCTGGGTTCCTCCTTTTCTAAGGTGAATATTTGATAATGTATACACCGATCAGGATCTCCCCATCAAAAGGAACATCAATTTGAATTTTGCGCATGTTCTATTGGCAATCTTGAAGCCAATCACTTCATCAGTGTGATGAGAGACACAAACATCCTGGCATTTGGAGACGCTAGAAAGTAGCGGGATAGACAGATCCACAAAAAGGGGAGCGCAAAGTTACGCCAAGCAGGGTTTGTAGCAGATCTTCTCCGTGCGTGGCTGCTTTGATCAGGATATCACCATTGATTATAATCACCATGGATACAGGAACAACCCTGTCTGATCACCATGGAAACGCCTTATTCCCAATGTTTCACTAACCACAATATGGACCTTAACCCCAATATTGACTGACTGGAAACAGTCTTTGTGCTGGTTTCATATCATCAAGTTTTGAATGAAGAAGTGGGAGGTACAATGAGGACCTGCTGGTCATCTTCTTTGCTTTGCAGAGTAAACCAGCAATGGACGGCTTCTTGTCTCAACCTCCGCAGGACGTCATGAGCTCCAAAATCTTGTGTCGGGACGACGTTCGGATGCTCAACCTGCCTCCTTTCTCTGAGGACTTTGCTTCCCCGTACAGCGTCAACATGAGCCTTCTCCTGCCCGACATGGCCTACCTGCACCCGGGCCTCTGCAGGACCGTGAGGCCCATCAAAACCGAGCCCTCCCACTCGCTGATGCACTCCAGCTGTCAGGGCACAGCCCCCCCACCGCCGCCACCACCCCCACCCCCGTCTACCCTCCCAGAGTACCCAGGAGTTTACAGCACTGCAGATAACTTCTTCGTCACGCAGGAAGCACCTGACTTCCAGGACGTTCCCCAGTTCCAGTTCTTGAACTCTGACCTGGAGCAGCTCCTTCACGGGTCCCAGCTGAACTCCATCCCCATGACCCCCTTAAATCTTCCCATTGGGAATGTCCACGCAGCGCAGAATCCTCTGAAACCAGCCAGTGGTTTCCAGAACGAATGTTTACCGTTTAATTGCCACTTAGGTCATCAGCAGAGACCCACCTACTTGCCGCCCTCACCGCCAAATTCTGGACCTCCGAGTCCAGAAAGAGGGAAGGAGCTGCTTCACAACCTGTCCCCGCCTCCCTCCTACGAAGCCAGCATCGCCTCCAAACTAACATACCACACCCATAGTCATATGGAGCCTGAGCACGCCCCCAGTGTGGCTTCTACCCAAAGCCCGGACCAGACCTCCAACATGGAACTGGTCCAGAGTCCAGGTCCTGGGCCAATGTCACCAGGGTTGGCCCAGTCAGCCCAAGTCAAGTACAACAGAAGGAACAATCCTGATCTGGAGAGGCGCCGAGTTCACCACTGTGACATCCCAGGTGAGTGCAGTCTACAGAACTTCAAACAAAGGTGTTTCAAAACCACCATGTGCAGATCTGAACCTGCATTCTTGTTCTTTAGGGTGCAAGAAGGTCTACACCAAGTCCTCCCATCTAAAAGCCCACCTAAGGACCCACACAGGTAAGACGTCTTCACCTTTTACTTTATGTTACCTGTTGTATGTGCTTCAAAAACACATGATGTCAATAACGTTTCATTACACATCATGTTAAGGTGAGGCTCCATATGTTCTTTAAGATCATTTTCTGAATAAGCTGTTTTCATGGTCCAGCTTAAGGAAAATTCACATTTACATTTTAGCTGCATTGTAGTCAGGAAATAGCGAGCGGAGCTCTGACACTTGTCAGAGTGCCATTTATGGCCATCATAAGCCCCCAGAGAGTCTGGATTAAAGTTGGCAGTCGGGCTGCTGGGAAAGAGGAGTGATAGCAGAGTTCATGGGCGCAGGCTGGAAAAGTCAATTCTTTACAAACTCAACAGATATATCCTAATCCCAGATATATCCTAATAGTTTACTATGGTGTTAACATGAGTCAGTGATCCAATTAATACAAGCATATGTCTTAGCTGTTATTGAGTTTTTTAATCATTGAAAAATTGTCAATAAGTGGACGGATAAGGGGTTTACAAGACCAAAACACGATGGGAATATTGTCTTTATTCACAATAATACAGGAATATGGTGTGCATTTCAACAACTTAATGACAGCCGGGACATTTGTTGCATTCCTGCTCGCAGCAGCATTTTGTTTTGTTTTTACCCTCCTAAAATGACGACATCTTTTAGCTGTCTCGATACTCTACAGTGAATCAAACAAAGACGGCGTATTTTAAATTGAGTATTTAGCGTCAGACATGTCCAGTGAGTCAGTGTTGTCACCCCTATTAGAGCGATGAATAGTATCTCTGGCCGTCAGGCACAATATCGAGGTTTGATTCCCCAACAGGAGGGAAATTAATTATATGGGAGTTACTGGTTTGATCCCCCCAGCAGTGAGAGTCCATGTCACCGTGTCCTTGAGCAAGACACTGAACCTCTAATTGTTCCCCTGAGCGCCCAAGGCTGCTCCCTGCTCCGCTGAGGAGGGGTTAAATGCAGAGGAGCAATAAAGATTTATTCTGCCACCACTTACAAAGACTTGAGCTGTGTGATTAACTAAAAGGCAGAGGAACACACAAGCAGCTCGGAGGTTTCATACAGACGGGTGAGGCGGGAATAGACTTAGACCATTTGTCTTAACCTCCCTGACCACATTTTTCTTTGGAAGGTCTGTGGTTGAAGCCTGGGGGTATTTGAGTTTACAAATGCAGAAACATTGCTAAATGTCAAATGAAATGTGAATGAAATGATGAAAAGTTGGTTTCTCTTCTGTTTGCTCACTATTTTACCTGAATCAGTCACACACCTCAAATTTGGAATATCAGAGCACAGATGCTGAAATTGTTGTATAAATGTCTTAGGCTGTTATACATTGAGACCTCTAGCTTGAATCAGAAGCTTTGACACTGTGTTTGTGGTTTGTAAAAGAACCGTTGAGCTCCTGATTAGCAGGTTGTTGAATCACATAAACCCTGAAGCTGCACTAAAAAAAGCAAGGACACAAACACGCCCAGACAGGCCACCAAAGGCTTTTCCACCATTAAAACTAATCTGTAAGCCATTTGAGAGGAAACACTTGACTACTCTCTTTAAATTCTCCTCCTGAAGGTGAGAAGCCCTACCAGTGCTCGTGGGACGGATGCGAGTGGCGCTTCGCTCGCTCCGATGAGCTGACTCGTCACTTCAGAAAACACACTGGGGCAAAGCCTTTCCAGTGCGGCGTGTGCAGCCGCTGCTTCTCCCGCTCCGATCACCTGGCGCTGCACATGAAGAGACATCAGAGCTAAGACCCCCCCCCCCGCCCCAACCCCAACACACACACGCACACACTGGCACTAAAAAACCCACAAACAACTGGATGAGTGGAGCTCCTCAGCAGCGCTGACCTAAATGTTGCTTTCATTGTCAGATTGTAAATGTTGACTTGTGTGTTTCAGTCAAGAACCTTTATCTAAACATGATGGGACATTAATGTTTGAATTTTGTTGAGAGGAAATATCTTGGTTTTTTTCCTTGAAGTTTTTTTGTACAAAATAGATTGTCAGAACTTCAAGCAGGCATCCATTTATTTAAATTAAGAACTGCCACATGGTTAGAACTGGAAGGTCAAAGGACATGACCTTTTAGTCCAGCGGGGTCAATTGTGTTATATAAAAATGAAGCGTAACAGAGATGCGAGAGGTCAGCAGGCCGATGACAGCTGTGACACAAACACTGCCAGCTTTATTGGTTCCTTTTCCACTGCAGGTCTGACGAGGGTAGAGAAACCTGTCTGTCTCTGTGTCTCTGAATGCCCAATGCTTGTCTCAACGGATCAACATCACACACACACACACACACACACACACAGGAGGGAGTTGGAGAGGCAGTGGAGCAGGTACCTAGCAATGGTTGCCTTGCAGAGTGATTTTAATGTGATGTCACAAATATTTACCACCCAGTTCATCATCTGAGCACTTGCAGGTTGGAGGGCTGGAGTTCACACTGCCAGGGTTCTTTGGCTGCTTTTTCCACGGAAAATATTTGTGGGGAAAAAATGTGTCCGTTCCTCACTCTTCTCTACAAACGTTCAGCTGAGCCGTCATCGTGTTAAAAGTAAAACAGTCATGTAAGTTCAGCGTCTCAGCACAGAGCATCAAAGGAACGCTTCAAACAGCAACTTGCAGGTTAGAAACCCCGATGAGCGACTGTGGGGAACAAATTAGGAGAGGACATTCTTTTCAGGATAATTACACGTGATTTATGTGTCTTTTGCGGGAGTTGAATGTCCACGTAAACAGTGTTGTTGATCTTTATATTTTCACAAACCCCTGAAGCACGCAGCCTTTTAAACGGTGGTCTTGGCGTCTCCATGGCGATAAGCAAAAGGGAGTTTAGTGCGCACCATGTTGGTTAGCTTGTGAGGTCAAATTCTGCGCCGCTCTCTCTTCTGTTGACATACTGAGGGCTGTCTTCTCGGTCAGTCCATAAATAAGCTCCTCCCCTTTCTCGGGACGCCCTCCTTTCACTCAAACATCTGCTTCGCTCTGATTGTCTGATGAGTTATTACCAGGTAACACGATCGTCTCCCCCTGCTGGTGTGGTGTGTGGAGTGCAGCGCGTTGGTTGCGTTTACATGTGGACTGGATTTTTTGAGTAAACATGCTGGCGTGGACGTGAAGTTCTTGGTAAACGGGGTGTTTTTAAACGTACCCGGTCCGTGTGGACGGGTTAGGAGAGAGGGAGAGGATTTGGTTTCACACGTGATAGTGTGAAGGGGCACCGTAGACAGAGTTTAGCTAAATAAGTCATAAATAGAGATCCAAAAGCTAAATGTAGATTTACAGACACGAACAAAGTGCAGGTCTGTAACCACGGAGGTGCTGAGCATCAGGGAAGCTGAGGAAGCTGAGGAACTCATTGGTTACAGTAGATGATCCTGATGGAGATGATGGAGATGATGGAGATGATGGAGTCTCTCCTCCTCCCAACATCATCCTCCACAAATACTCACCACACGGTGAACGCAAAGGTCACAGTGAAAACACGCTCCACAACATGACCTCCACGACCCGCCGGACCCGCACGAGCCATGACGTCAGAGGCTCTGAGCTAGCAGCCGAAGCTAACCGTTAGCCGCAGCTCGGCCCCGCGGCCACAGGCGGCGCTGTGGCATCCGGGAGCCGGGGGCCGGGGCTCCGAGCTCAGCGGGGGTCCGCGGAGAGCCCCGGTTCTCCCGCCAAATACCGAATCCCCCCCCGACCCGGAAGTGCTGAGTCACCCTCGTTAGCAAACATGCGAACTTACGCTGCGCCGCCCGGTGACGTCCGGTGGAGACCGGAACCGAAGCAGCTGACGGTCCCGCCGGTGCTGAAGAATCGTCGATCCAGCGGTCCACATCCCCGCGCTTCGGCAGCTCCGGTGCGCCGCCGAGGAATCGTCGTCGGAGTCGCCGTTAGCTGGCGGACAGCCGCTCATCTGTGACGTCACAGCAGCGACGCCTCTTACAAACGTGAAGGCGCGAAATGTGCCCTTTCCGGTGTCTGACAGGTGAGCTGGGAAACCACGCGGGAGCCTCGGCAGCGCCCCCTGGCGACACGACCTGCGAAAGTACTCCCAAAAATATACAACACTCCGTTACCACCAGTACTCCATTACTACTAAACCTTCCTGTGTGCAGGGGAGGCGTGTCCCACTCTGATGACGTCACAGCAGCTTTTCCCTCCAGGTGAACCAAAGCAGGCGCCTTTTCCCCTCAACTCCTGTGTTCACTGAATAAAGTGGAGTAACAGAATAAATATGTCTAATCAGAGAATAGAAGTAATTGTCTCTAAAACAAAGTGTTGGCGCGCGTTCACCTGCGAGTCGCTCTGTTGGCTGACGTTTGGTTTATCAGCTACGTTTACTGATGCAAACAGGAAAGGAGGGAGATTGAAAACATCTGTGCTGGTTCTGACTGGAGAAATGGGTTTTGTTCAGCAGCTTCAGGACTTTGATGAATACTGCATGTTTTCTTTTGATTACTGAAAAGGTTAAAGTATTTTTACGGGTTTGTTTTGTCCAATGCGAGTGTTTTGCTTCTTTAACCGCCGGAAGAGTTTTGGAGTCACTTTCTCTCCTGGAAGTTTCTTTAACAACGGACAGATCGAGACTCGCTGCTCTTGACATTTTGACATTGTTTTGCTTGTGACTCACTCGGGCAACATGGGATCTTTTGTTCGGCTCCAAACAGGATTTACACTGACAATTTGCCCACAAAAACCTTTTGGTTTGCGCCGAGCACCTGCCTGTCAGAACATCTGTGTACAGTTTTGCTTTCTTTGACTGCCATCCGTGTATTCACGCTCCTTTTCAAAGTGCCTTTAGTTTTTTATTTCTATGAAGAGAAGCGACGCCGTCCCCTCGGGACGCGCTTCTCTGATCACGCCGGCTGCCCCTCCTCATTTCCACCACACTGCAATTTCTCTTTATGACCAAATTTCTTAATAATTTGAGACTAGTTGAGCAAAATAGATTTTTGAAGTTTCTGTAATTTGTTAAGATGTATATATTTTCTATCTGCAGTTTAAGGAGACTGTTTATTTTTATCATTGGACGGAGCCTTCCGAGGGATCAAATTACAATATTGTGACACTCGTTCCCTTTCGAGGAGGATCACAGCTAAACATGGATACACACAAAGAATATGAAACCTTTTCTTGTGTCACAACGTGAAGATGTCGCCTCAGATTGATGATATGTAACGTTAAAAAGACAGCAGTGTGGCGCTCACAATGCCAATAAAGCTTTGTGTTGAATATTTATTTCTGACTGATTTTGTTTGTAGTTGCAAACCAAAAACGATGGAATTTCGAGCCCTGAGCTGTGTTTTCACATGCTGTCCAACACACTCTCAGGTTGATCTTGGAGTGTGTGTTCTCAGTGACTGTGAGTGTTTCTCAGGGAGTGTGTGATGTGGAACACGCACCGAAGCACCGACGCACCAAAGGAATCCAGACATCTTCTTACCGCTGCTTTTCCTCATCGCCAGAACGGGACGGCGGACACAACGTCGCCGCATCACAACGCAGCAGCTCTTCAACGACCAGCGAGAAGCCTGATGTGTGAGCCGACCGCAGTGGTGTGCACGGGAAGGCAGCGGGTGCGTTGGTGAAAAACACACTCTTAAGTGCCGCCTTGGTTGGCAAAACACACTAAACATCCTCTTGGTTGGTTAAAATGGTTAAAACATGATGAAATGCCTGTTTGGTTGGAAAACAAACGCACTAAACTGCCTTCATGGCCAATTAAAGCATGACAAAATGCCCTTTTGGGAGGAAGAAACGCATGTTTAAGTGCCCTCCTCATTGGCAAAACACCCTAAATTGCCCTCTTGTCTGGTTAAAACATGAAAAAATGCCCTCTTGGGTGGAAAGAAACACTAAAATGCCCTCGTCTGGTTAAAATGGTTAAAGCATGATGAAATGCTTGTTTGGTTGAAAAACAAACACACTAAACTGTCTTCATGGCTGATTAAAACATGATAAAATGCCCTTTTGGGAAGCAAAAACGCATGTTTAAGTGCCCTCCTCATTGGCAAAACACACTAAATTGCCCTCTTGGCCGGTTAAAACAAGAAAAAATGCCGTGTTGGGGGGAAAGAAACACTAAAATGCCCTTGTCTGGTTAAAATGGTTAAAACATGATGAAATGCTTGTATGGTTGGAAAACAAACACACTAAAGTGCCCTCTTGGCTGATTAAAACATGATAAAATGCCCTTTTGGGAGACAGAAACGCATGTTTAAGTGCCCTCCTCATTGGCAAAACACTAAATTGCCCTCTTGTCTGGTTAAAACATGAAGAAATGCCCTCTTGGGTGGAAAAAAAACCCATTAAATGCCCTCTTGTCTGGTTAAAATGGTTAAAACATGATGAAATGCCTGTTTGGTTGGAAAACAAACACACTAAAGTGCCCTATAGGACGATTAAAACATGATAAAATGCCCTTTTGAGAGGCAAAAAAGCTTTGCTAACGTGCCCTCTGCAGTGGCCAAAGGCGCTGTCGGGGCCCATTACGCACGCCAATGGCAGACTGGCTGCTATTGAGGAGGATTCGGGGACTTTGCGCCGGAGCAGCTCCCGTTCCTCCATCGGTTGCATTGTGGCGGCCGTCCTGCACGGCGGCCATCATTTAAAATGTCTCCCTAACACCAAGATTAGCTTTCTGAATGCCAGCAAACGTGGGTGCAGCGCTCAGATGTCTGAGCGACACCCAAACCCACATACCGTTCATCTCGAGTCACAGACGGCAACTGGCCGGCGCAGCGGCGTGTTACATACAAAATGCAATTTTTATTAACCTTCATGCCTCCATTCATATTAATATACATTTATATGTTTGAACTTATTTTTAATTTCACAGCTCCATCCATATGAAAAATACAGAGAAAAAGACAAACCACTGACTGAATACTTAAACAACTCTCAGAAAAAAAAAGGGAAAAAAAAAAAAAAAGAAAAAGGAAAGGGCACCTGTTCTTTGAAAAATATCAGAATTTAAAACTTCTTTTGTGGTGTTTCCATGAGCAGAATCTCCCTTTTTGAAGCGATGCTGAGCAAAAAAAAAATCACTTTTTTTTATTCTCATTTTTTAAATCTTTAAAACAGTAAGAATGAAAAGATTTTCTGAATATATTTACACTACACTCACTTTACATAAATACAGGAACAACGATTACTATATCCGCAAACTTGAAACATAGGCATTGGCTTCACTACTCTTCCAAAAAAGAAACAAAACAAACAAACAAACAAACAAAAAAAAAGAAAAACAGGAAATCAGAAGCTACACAGAAAGTAAAAGTAGATACTGAAGTGGCAGAGAAGATCGTTAATAAAGGCATCACTCTCCAGCGGGAATCCTGCGATCCCTCCTCCTCTCCTTCCATGGAATCACGATGTGGAACGAATGTGGTGAAGCGCAAACATCTAAAGGCCTTCGCAGCTCCGTCTCCCCTCACAGGAAGTGGCTTATTGCGAGCTAAAGTAAGCATGAACAGCCTGCCGACGCCCGGCTGCGTTTGACACGATTCAGTGCGAGAAAGAAAGAAGTGAAACATCAGGAGGTCCGACTTGCATATCCTCGTCTGTGCTGTTTGCTTCCAGAATTCATCCAAAGGTCTTAATTTGAGTCTGCACAGAGCCGGCGGCGATGTTACAGGTTTAGTGATGTGAGGCACTAGATTCTTGATCATTATTATTATTAGCAATATTATTATTATTGTTGTTATTATTATTATTATTATCATCATTATCATCAATATTATTATTATTGCATAACTTTGACCCTGGTTACCGTTACAAAATTATGCTTCAAAATGTGGAAAGTGATGCTGAAGAGAAATACAATACACCCTGTCTGGTTATCGAAAAATTCAAGTGATTTTTTCTTTTCTACTTTTTAAAAACGGTTGGATTAAGGCATGCAGAGACACACTGAACGTTGGCTGATATGTGCTTGATCGAAAGAATTTCTGGTCTGTGGAATACATGTGTAATACATGTGTAATACATGTGTAATACATGTGTAATACATGTGTAATAGGAAAATCCGGGTGGTGGAGTACCGTCATAATCTTACTAATGTCTATAAATAACTGCTTGGTTATAGGAAACACTGGTTCAGCCATGAGAGTAAAAATGGTTTGATCATGAACTCCAAAAAGTTAAAA
>CAESWR010000426.1:131206-141467 GCA_903171835.1 Mullus surmuletus | reverse complement strand
GAAGCAGAGCAGCGACCTCGGTGCTGCCCCCTGCTGGTCACTACATCCTGCTTCATCACAAACAATTCATGTTTGTAAAACTTGCGTGTTTGACAAAGGAAATAGTAAGTGTGCGCTGATCAATGCGAGTGTTGCATTTAGTAGTTGGGTCGGTGTGTTTATTGTATGCGAGTGTGTGTAGAGACCCCCTACACACACACACACACACACACAGACACACACACAGCGTCCAGAGTTGGTCCTCACAAAGATAGACACACAAGGACCCGCTCTCCTCCTCTCTCTCTCACTCATGCTCCTCCACAATAGCCTATCCAGCGGTCCCCTGGGAAACGCATGAATATGGAGGAGGATGCCCAAGAAGCACATGACACACTCGCTCTACTCACACACAGACACACACACACACACTCTCTCCTTTCACTCATTTATTTATATATGGATACCTGGAATGAAAGCTGCAGACACTCCCTCTGTCCGCCCTTCCACTCCTCCTGCACCAGCGTCTGAGTAAATGTGCACACTCAAAATGACACCAAGTGGTGGAAAGAAAAAGTGAGGCACGGCGGGGAGGCGGCGGTGGCGGCGCTTCGAGCGGCGCCGTCGGCGTCTGTTCCCGTGCAGATGTCCACAGAGCCCGAGTGTTGTGTCAATACCCGAACGCGCGCTGCTTCCTCGCCGCGGCCAAAGCGGCGTGTAACCGAAGACGACTGCAGACTGCTTTGTTTTTTGCAGACAAACACGCGAGTCTGTGTTCCTGTTGACAATGGCTGACCTCCTTCTGGAACCAGCTGTTCTGTCCAACGCGCAGAACACGTGCGGCCATAAGGCACAAACACGTATACACCCGGGGATTAATACGTCTTCACTTTGCACACAGAGGAGCGAGTGTGTGTGTAAGTGTGTGTGACTGTGTGAGTGTGAGTGTGAATGTGTGTGTGTGGGTGGGCCCGGCAGGGCGTCGCTAAGCCTGCCTGCTGATTTATCTCCATGGTGAAAGCTGGAGCAGGGAAAGGTTGGGTGCTGCCAACCTCTGTTCTCCTCTGACCACCTGGTGCCACGTGTGGCACTCGGGGCCGCGCCTGTCCCCTTCAATAACCTGTGCAGAAACCTGAGTCCTCCAGCCACAGAGAGTGTGTGTGTGGAGTGCAAGAGTGTGTGTGTACCCTCAAACATGTTCCAGGGCGGGGGCACGACAGCGCCGCCACAGTCCCTGATGCAGCGTCGTTACTGTAGGTCCTCGTCAGAGAGGCGTGAACAAGAAAGAGGTTTCTCTTCTTTTCACTGGAAATGCAGTTTTTCTACCTGCAAAAGCTGCAAGCTGAGGCGCTGGCGTCGCTCCCAGGTTTAAAATACTGCACTCCCCCTGAAACTAGGGGACTTATAATGTAGCTAACATTAACATCAGCTGGCTACATGTCAGCTCGCATCAAATATGTAAACACAGGGTTAAAATACTGCCGTCCCAGTGTATTATTTAGCTATCGTAGCATCAGATTGCTAGCAGTTAGCTAGTGTCAACAATGTAAACACAGGACCCATATTTCAATACTTTAGTCCTGGAACAAGAGGACTTATTGCGTAGGTAGGGGTGCAAAGTCCTCAACACCAAATGAAGAGCACCGTTCCAGGTGTACACCAGCACGCTTTGTGTGTGTGTGTGTGTGTGTGTGTGTGTGTGTGCGGGGGGGGGAAGCTCTCTGTGATCGATAGGATTGTAATTAGGGACTCGAGCTTTTGGACGGGACAAATTAAGATTACCCGAAACAAGGGATGTCCCAGACAGTCTGGGTTGGTTGGCAACCCTATACGCAGCTAACCTTAATATTAGCCAGCTAAATGTCAGCTAGCATCAAATATGTAATCAAAGGGCCTGAGGTTAAAATACTGCAGTCCCAGTGCAACGAGTCGGCTTATTATTTAGCTAACATTAGCATCCGATTGCTAGCTTTTAGCTAGCGTCAACAATGTAAGCATTGGACCCAGTTCAGTTCTCCTGGAACAAGATCACTTATTATGTATGCTAAGGTGACCAGATGTCCCTGATTTCCGGGGACAGTCCTGTTTTGGATGACCTGTCCCCGGTTAAAGCTGTCCCTGAAAATCTCCCTGATTTCAGCATTTAATAATTGAGAAAAAAAATGTTGAGTGTTGACTAGAACAACAGTTATTACGGTGGCCGGGAAGGATGCAGAAAGTGTGAGTGAGCATGTTGCGCTCAGACTAGAAAAACTGTGAATGCAGTAGCCGGTCTCACACTGTCTTTAGAGAAGAAGAAGAAGAAGAAGAAGAAGAAGAAGAAGAAGAAGAAGAAAAGCAGAGGGCGCTCGTCACAGTTCCGGTCTGTAACTGTCACAGTTTCAGCTGGAAATGTCCCCTGATTTCATTCAGAAACCTCCTCACTGTAACGTAGCTAGTGCTAACACTGGCTGGCCAGCTAGCATCACGTTTGTAAACATTTTAAAATCAGCAAACATGTTAAAATGGGCCAGTTCCCCTGGAACTACATGACTTAGCTAACATTCTAATTTGGAGTCGATTCCCCAGACAACCCAAAGTAAAACACGACAAATATTTTTCAACCAATTTCAGTGAGGTTTTTTTAAAAACATTTTTTAATTGAAGGGCTCCATGTGGAGTTGGGAAAAATCTTGATAGATCAGATTTTGACAGCCACTTCAGAGACGTGTGTGTGTGTGTGTGTGTGTGTGTGTGTGTGAATATCTGGCCAACTGGCAGGAACTAGACCTCGTACATGGTGGAAAACAATCCACTGTCGCAAGGAATTGTGGGAGAATCTCCTCTGCAGGACTGGGCCGGGCTCGGAGCGCACAGGACAGCAGCATGTTATTAATGAGAGCTGTCAGCGCCACCCGGCCCCTCAGCCAGACAAACTGCAGCCGCCCGTTTATTTCTTTGCATTTTCCGATTTTTCCAAGATTCTGGCCTGACCCAGCGGCCGAGCCGGCGCCTCCGAGTGCCACCAACAAATGCCGCAGCCCCCCTCGCAACGGCGGGCAGAGTGGGCCGGGCCGGAGCGCCATCGCTGCATCATTAGCAGGATTCTCACAGAGTCCTGGAATTCTTTCCTCCCAGTCAGACTAAATAAGAGTCCTCTGGGCATCGGCCTGAGTCTGTGCAGGCTGCCAGTTATGGCTGTTCTGGGTTTATGGGCTGCTGGGTGGAGTGTGTGTGTGTGTGTGTGTGCGCGAGCTGCTCTGTATTTGATTTCCTGCTTCTGAGGGAGATACTGTAAACTGTCATCCACCGGAGAGGCAGCAGCTCCTCACTGGCGGGTCGACTGGGTTCCAGCAGAGATGGTGTCTGCGGGCCGAGGGGGCGGAGAGCGGCGCCGGCACACGCCCACTCAGCTCAGATATACAACAGCGGGTCATCACCCAGCGAGACGAGGTCACGGAAAACACTCTGGACCTTCGCACTTTTGTACACTTTCACTCTGCACAAACTTTCTACACTGGCACTGAACTGCTCCTCGCCTGGTCATCAGCTGATCTGAGGAGCTTCCAGCTGCAGCGGCGCAGACGCCAGACCAGTGTGAGGCTCTTCTCCCTGCCAGTATGTGAGGGTCTCCAGGGCTGCAGCTGGATGGGTTTGTTTCATCAAAGGCAACAATCGCAAAACAGAGCTGATGATGTTGGTATTGGGACTATTTTTAACAGAGAAATCCCGAACTAAAAGACTGGAGAAAATCCTGGAGACAGCGGGAACAGACTTTATAGTCGACTGGTCGCTATGATGCTTCAGGTCGGCCATGCTTGTTTTTATTTACGTCTGCTTCCTTGTTTCTCAGTCAGCTCGCTTCCTGATTGGCTACATTCCGTTCAACGTCACAAATCACAGATTCATGACTTGGGAGCCGTCGGCTTCCCCACAAACATAAAGAGTTTGGGTCGTAAATATTGAACAAGTTTAATATACAATTGCCGGCCCCAGCCATTTTTGGAGCCGATTATCGGGACAAATTCCCATTAACACACCTCAGACCACAGCTTCATCTTATAGGATCCTCTTAGAAGAGAGAAGATAATCGGGCTTTTGTCATCCTCGGTCGGGAAGGGGGGAAATCGGAACAAAAACAGCCCCATTATCTTTACGTGTGGACCCCACTTAAGCTGAATAATAGCAATAACCCGGTTGCGTGAGGCCACGTGAACACCAATAACACATTTGAAATTTTAAAACCCTCCTCTCCCCCTGGGTTCCTCCTTCTCTAAGGTGAATATGTGATGATGTCTCCTCTTATCAGGATCTCCTCATCAAAAGGAAGATGAATCAGTGTTGTGTTCATGTTCTATCAGCAAGGAATCTTGGTCTTTGGAGTCCAGGAACTCCTTGTAAACATGGCCAAAGGCGAGAGCAACACCACGCCACACTTTTGGAGTGAGGAGGAAACCAATCACTTCATCAGTGTGATGAAAGACACAAACATCCTGGCATTTGGAGACGCTAGAAAGTAGCGGGATAGACAGATCCACAAAAAGGGGAGCGCAAAGTTACGCCAAGCAGGGTTTGTAGCAGACCTTCTCCGTGCGTGGCTGCTTTGATCACCATATCACCATTGATTATAATCACCATGGAGACAGGAACAACCCTGTTTGATCACCATGGAAACGCCTTATTCACAATGTTTCACTAACTGGAATATGGACCTTAACCCCAATATCGACTGACCGGAAACATCGTCAAAGTTTGACAGACTTCAACAAACCACAAAGTTAAAGCCCTCATAGAAGCGACTGCATACTTTGTTGGCAACGATAAGAGCTCCAAACTACCTCATGTAAAGCCAACGCCTGGCACCTCCTGAGTGTTTGGGGCACTCGGGCTGCGCTGCTTTGGCACGGAGACCTGAGCTCATACAGATAACCAGGTTATAAAGTAAAACTCTGGCTGATGACGCTGGTCTCATTTTGTTATCTATACCCTCTTGCAGTCAGAGAAACAAACAAATATTCCTCCCGTCTTTATTACCTGCTACAACCAGATATGTGAGGTATTAGCATTTTGCTAACAGCTAAAGTGGCTCCCCCTACAGGCTGCGCTTTGTTGGCCCTCTGCTGGCCCAGGCTGCTACTTCATGCTGCTTTGGAGGCAGGAGGAGTGCAACGAGCTGTAACTGCCGGCTCAAAAACTTTTCCGAAGCTTTGAATCGCAGCTTCAGACAAGCACATGAAAGTTGTCCCAGTAGATACTTAAACGATCAGCATGTGCAGAAACTTGAATCTAAAACTGACAAAAACTCCCAACAATTGGCAACCACCAAAACAGCCTGTTAGCTGCATGTTGCTGTTAGCCGAATGTTGCTGTTAGCTGTGCATTGCTATTAGCGGCACATTATTGTTAGCTGCACGTAGCGGTTACAAGCATATTTGTTCGTCACAGGTAGCTCTTAACAGTACGTTGCTGTTAGCCATACGTCACTGTTGCTGTGACCAACATGTTGCTATTTGTCACACATTGCTTTGAACCAGACGTTCCTGTTAGCCACATGTTAGCCACACGTTCCTGTAAGCCAAATGTTGCTGTTAGCCGCACCTTGCTGTTAGCCAGATGTTGCCCGCACATGTTACTGTTAGCTGTATGTTGCTGTTAGCCACACATTGCTGTTAGCAATATGTTGTTGTTAGCCGCACATTGCTCGGCCGCCTGTTGCCACCAGTGCTTCAGACAGACCATCAGGACGACAAAGAAGCTCTTTTTCCTTCAACCTTTGGATATCTGAGGTAGTTCAGCACAATCAAAACAAGCTCCATCGTCAAACACCGACACAACCTGCAACAACCAGCGACGGCCAGCAGGGCCTGTGAGCGGGCCAGGCCGGGCCGCCATATGAGTGGGCGTGTCAGTAGGCGTGGTCATACTCACTCCTGTACGGCGCGGGCTATAGACAGCGCGGTGGAGCCGGTCTCGTTGACACTGTCCAAGGTCACATTTGGCAGGTCGTCGTCATCGCTGTCGCTTTTGATGTGCCGGGGCGACAGACCGCTGTGGTCGGCGTGCACTGCGAGGGCGAGACGGGACACACGGTCAGAAGAGCGGCCACACACATGCACGCACACACACACACACACACACATGCGCACACACAGATCAGCTGGTGATGTTGATGCCACTGAGGGAGCTTCTGCCATGAACCCACGAAGTTCTCAAACACCTCTTCTCTGAAGGTTTTTTGGATCAAAGTTTGGAGAAATTCCAGATTTCATTGAATAAGAAGCAGACATGACCCTGACCATCAAATTCTAACTAATTGATTTTCTACGTTTTTGCCAGATTTGAGGAATTTATTGAGGACTTTGAGAAAACGCACATCTTGTTAGCTAAATTTTCATTTTATGTCTTAAGGTTAGCAACTTCTCCTTCAGGCAGCTTAAACTCTCCGTCACAATGTGGATGCAGATTCTGTAGGTTCTTTGGCCCAAACACTACCAGGGACGGGTGTAATCTATTTCCAACAATGTGGGGAAGTTCTTGTTCGATTTGTGATGGTCAAATATGCAGTTTTCATTCTCTTTATCCAGCAGTCGATCAAAGCTAGCTACCATTAGCGCTATGCTATCACCTGCTGCGAGAACATGATGGAGAACCTCCCTCCTCCACCTGCTGCTCACCTCTGCTCATTTTCAGCTTTTGTCTTGTTTTTGCCATTATGCTCCATCAAGCTTTCATCCCTCAAAACTCTGCAGAGGTTAGTCGATCTACTGGAGCGAACATCGACAGGAACATGGCGACGTTAGAGGCCGCGCTGGAGACGATGGCAAGTGTTTGAAGGCTGGTCCTCTGAAATCACATTTGGGGATATTTTCCAGCCAGCGGCGCTCTAATGTATGCTGGAGCTTTTCTGAGCTATCAGGGCTTCACCTCCTCTGGCCTCGCCGCGCAGACGGCAGCCATAATGGCCCATAATAAGGGTATAGAGTAAGAGGCAGCAATGGTGTGATTACTTGAGAGCGTGTGTGTGTGCGTGTGTGTGCGTGTGTGCATGTGTGTGTGAGAGTGTGTATTGGGCGGCACGGAAATAATGCTGGAACTCTGCTGGAGCTTTTTGCTTTTCTAAGTGTTGTCGTCTGCACACAGTGGTCACCGACCCCCCCCCGCCCACCCACCCACCCACGGGCCCGCCCCCTCCCTCAACGGAAAACCTGTAATTAGTCAGAAATGCATCGTGCATTGGAGGAAGGGGGGTATTTTGAGCGAGGGGCACAAAGGAGGAGTGCTGGAGAGGTGGGCAGAGCACCGGATTTCTTTCTTTCTCTCCTGTTGTTTCCAGTCATGCCCTGTTTCCATGGCAACCTCCTGCCGGAGACAGGGAGACAGCAGTGAAAGGAAGGGTATCCGCCCTCTCTTCAAGAGGATGGCCAACCTGTGTGTGTGTGTGTGTGTGTGTGTGTGTGTGTGTGTGTGCGTGTGTGTCTGCTAAAAGCCCGAGTATGACTGAGACTTGCATCACTGCGCGCTTGTTGGTTTGCATCAAAACAAAGTGAGTGTCGACCTGCTGCTGCTTCACGCAGCACTCACGTGATGACAGCATCGCTCTGAACGCCACGTCGACCCTGAGGCAACCGGAAACGCCACGCCGTTAGTCCTCTTTTCACTCGGGTTCACTGACGGGTTCATGATCAATGTTCACACAAAGTCTACGAGTATCATCCTGGTGTGGAAATAAGTGACGTTAACACCTGACAGCAGCAGGTGTTAACGTTAGCTTCCTCTCCGTGTGTTAAACACTTAAAAAAACATCCCTCAGGACCAAAAATGTCCCCTCCCTAAAAACTGCTGTAAAATTAACATATATTAATATATTTTTCCACTTTAAATGAGTCAGTCTTTTCAATCAACTTCAGTCAAATATATATTTATCAAATATTAATAATTTGGGGGGATTTTAACCCTCTAAATGCCAGTTTGTTTACTTAAGTCCACAGAATTTTAATCGGGAATAAAAAGAGGCAAAACCTCAAATCATTTCCATAAATATACAAAAACTCATAAAAATGCAATTCAAGGAGGATTTATTGATTATTATTATTAGAGCCTCAGATGGTCAATGATTAGCAACAACAACGAATTTGAGGCATTCTGATTTTTTCTGCAGTGACAGATTTTTATAGCAAACTCTCTTGTTAGTTCCTGGGGACAAAAAGGGTCTCCTTCCAAAAGACTGCTGTAAAAATTCATATTCTGTCCAACTTTAAATTTGAATTTGTCAGTCTTGTTAATCAGCTTCAGCCTGAAAGATACATATCAAATATCAAATATTTTTTTAGGGTCTTGACCCTCTAAATTGTCAAAAAACGTCCCCAGGAACTCTTTAGGGTTAAAGCAACGTTATGCAACTTTTGTGGGCAACTGTTGCCTTTTGCTTTGCTGCCCGGAGACACAGGTGCACGGCTGATATCTGAGTGGAAGAGCTGCCACATTCGTATAAAGGTGAACAGATGTTTCAGGTGATGATGAATTTGCCGCTTTACCGAAACATCTGGAATTCTGGGAGACGATTGGAGAAGCATCTGCATTCTGCGGGAATTCGAGTTGCCACTAACATGGTCAAAAATATACAAGTCAGATGAGGGAAAGACAAGCATTTGATTATTTATGGTAAAATAGAATATGCATCTATTTTACCATAAATAATCAAATGCTTGTCGTTGCTTAAAATTAGGAGTTACTGTACTTTTCAACTTATTTTTAACATGAGAGAATAAGGAGAAAAAAATCAAAGTGCATTAAAGGCATAGTTAGTGTTTTTCTTCATGAGGTTGTATGAGCTCCTCACCATCAGTGAGCTTCATCAGCAGTGACTTTTCCTCCACTGCGTCCCGTGAGCCGAGTTCCAGCCCGGTTTCTCTGTTGCAGAAAGTAGTACCGTCTAGTTGCTGGAGTCACACGGAGAAAGAGCTTGGCTCAAAAAAAGAGTAATCCATTTGCATCACCAATTCTTGGCCACAAAAAAAGTCCGACCTCGCAATCATCTGGAACTATTTTCCCTCCCTTCGTATCAGTGCGCACACCATCATCAGCTGTTTCACAGCGTTTACGTGCTCAGAAGGAGACGGCTGCGACGCGAGAGAAGACGCGTCGCAATGGTCTCCTTCCACCTCCTTCATCCAGCTGATGGAAATGTGTGCGCAGTGATGCGAACAGAGGGAAAATAGTGCCGGGTGATTGTGAGGTCGGACGTTTTCACCACAAAGAATTGGTGATGCAAATGGATTACTCTTTAGAACGTGTGTCGTTTTTAGAGCTAAAGGCTTTATCCGTGTTTGAGGGAAAAGTCACTGCTGATGAACTACACTGATGATGAGGATCTCATACAACTTCATGTCAAAAAATCTGAACTATCCCTTTAAATCCACCATGTTTATCACAATATAATACATACTGTTGACAGCAAATATCCAAATAATCCTCCTGCTCTGAGTCCCATATCATCATAAGTCGTAAACCTGCCGGAGCAGCAGAGGGCAAACACACACCTGAGCGGTTGATGAGATGCTGGTTCTGCCTCGAGAAGCACACGAAGGAGCAAACATGACGCAGAAACACACCGTTTGCTTTCTGCGTTTCCACGGATACGTAAACACGACCACCCGCTCCGCTGACAGGAGCTGCCAGCACCGAGCTGCACAAACACCCTGAGCTGGGTTCCGGCTCCGACGCGGGCCAAAGGGAGCGCCGGAGGCTCTTCTAGAATCTCTAGAGGAGGTGCTGGTGGGCGGCGGCCGAGGCTGGAGCGCTGATTTACGGTGCTCACAGTCCCAGCATGGAGACCACACCTCTGTTAGCTCCACTACACACACAGGCCAATACATCATCCACGCTTATTAATGAAACATCTCGGTGCGCCTCCCGCCAGCTGCTCGCCCCTCCACATTCGCAACCTCCTGCAGGTCAGGAAGGCGTTTATTTGGACGTTTGCCGTTAAAAGTGCATCTCATAAAACCAACTCATACAACTCATCCTCTATAATCTACTGTGAACGTCCAATTTTGGGGATTTGTGACATATTTAAAGCTTCTTTTTTTTTCTTTTTTTTTTCTTCTGATGGCTGCATCTGTGGGACGGTCACAAGACCTGTGATGACCCAGAAACCTTTAAGAGATGTGTTGGTTCCACACCTTTCTGCCCCCTGATTCAGAGCTGTCATCAGCCTTTTTTAAGCAGAATATTCGCAATAACCTGGTTGCGCGCAGCCATGGAAACACCAATAACCCGTTTGAATAAGTGGAATATGCTCATA
>CAESWR010000426.1:76796-88915 GCA_903171835.1 Mullus surmuletus | reverse complement strand
CCCCCCCCCCCCCCCCCCCCCCCCCCCCCCCCCCCCCCCCCAGGCGTTGGGTAGAGAGGGAACAGCCAGTGCTCTCCAAACACAAGGACAGAAGCTGCCAGCAGGTAGCCATGGCAACAGCTTCTCTCTCACCCGCCACTTCCCCTCCTCGGTAAAAGGGAGTGTGGAGAATCGCAGCCCCCCCCCCCCACCCTCTCTCTCTCTCTCTCCAGCAGCCCAAATTAGACGTGTCAAAGTGTTTTTCTGGCACTCGTTTAAATAATCATAGATGGATGTGAGGAGAGAGAGAAGAGGAGGAAGAAAGAAAGAGAGGTGAGGTGGGGGGGCGCGGGGGGGCTTGGAGGGGGCGGGGGGGGGGCACGCCAAGGATCCAGGATGGGGGTGTTCATCAAAAACACGCTCAACAAATGATGTTTTTCTCCCTCTCTCCTTTTTTTGGTCCAGACGTTAAGACTGAGGTGGGCGGAGACGAGAATTCTGGAGATGTTGACAAGCTGCTGAACTTATCTCGCTAATGCAAAAGTGCAGGAGGGGACGTCGGCGCGTCTTCTTCCCCCTCCTCCTCTTCCTCCTCCTCCTCCTCCTCCTCCTCCTCCGACGACGTCAACGTCTGCGAGACAAATCAAACATTCAGAGCTCACATTATCTCCTGTTTTTGAAGGTTTCAGATCTGTCTGATAGACTGAGAGCAGGAGCCCACGCAGACCTTCAGCAGCTGGAGGTCCTTCTGTTCTTGAAAAAGCAATGAGAAGATCTTTGATCAACTTCTGGAGGTTCTCGTGCGACTGGAGGAACCACCCAAAAAATCCCCTCTGGATTTGTTGAGGAACGTTCCAAGCCGTCTGTCCCAACAGAGAATCCAAACGAAGCCACCTGAGGATCCTCATCCAAAAGGGTTGAAGAGCCTCTGAGGAACCTTTATTTAACCCTATACTGCCTGACCCCAGAAATAATGGACAGAAAATTCTGATTTCTTGAATCTGGAACCTTTATTTGGCCCTTTCACGAAATTTGAAGAAAAAAAAATCAAAATTCCACTTTTTACCTGTAGTATAAAATTTGAACACAATTTTTCTGCACGATTTTATTATATACTAAAATTAAAAAAAGTAAGTAATTATAACTTGCTTCAATAGAGTAAGTGCTCATGTTAGAATATTACAAAAAATGTTATTGAAAATGTCGCTGGAAAATCCCCAAAATCGCAATTTTCTTTACCATGATCCAGTGAGTTGGGAACTATCTGAAGGTGGCCATGTTGGGACAATCTTGGATTGGACCCATGTACTGTGTCTGAACTGTTCTAGTGATAAAGGTCTCCACCAGGGGGTTGAAGACAAGTATCAGATTGGATAGAAGAGGGTTTTAAGTGACGTTTTTACCAAAAGGTGATGCAATAGGTCTCAGAAACGCTTGTATCAAATTTGATGCATTTGGCATTATAGGGTTAAATGTTTCTTTGAGGAACCGTTTTTTAGTAACAAAGGTTGTTCCTGTTTGTGTGTGAACAGGGGATGAGAAGTGTCAAAGCACAATGCTCCATCAACGTTTGAGGGGTTCTTCAGTTTGAGAAACGTTTGAGGAACGTTCCAAGCTGTCTGTTCAAACAGATAATCTAAACAAAAGGGTTCTTTGAGGAACCCGTGTCTGGTTCCAGAGGTTCCTCCTGCTGCTCATGACAAGTGAGGAGTTCTTTAGTTTCACCATCTTCAGCTGATTTGAGGAAGCACCAAGCTACGGAATCTCTCTGGATTCCTGGAGGAACAAATGATCCCAATGCAGCAACCTGATGTTCCTCTGAGAAACCTTCATCCCAAGGGGTTCTTTGAGGAACCTGTTTGTGGATGTAAAGCTGCTGAGAAGTCTTGAAATCAGAAGTTGCTGAATCAACATTTGAAGGGTCTTCCATCTGAACAGCTTCTGGAGACTTGAAGCTGTTCAGACTCAGGAAACCCTAGAGGTGCTTTGAGGAACCTTTTGACGCTCTATCTTAGATCCTCTGAGGAACCTTGATTTAAACGTTTCCTTTAGGAATCTGCTTCTAGTTTCAAAGGTTGTTCCTGTTTGTGTGTGAACAGGAGATCAGAAGTGTCAAATCTCAATGCTCCATGAATGTTTGAAGGGTTCTTCAGTTTGAGATGTTGGGAATTTGAGGAACGTTCCAAGAAGTTCCAGATAATCCAAACACAACCACCTGAGGATCCTCATCCAAACCGGTTCTTTAAGGAACCCATGTATGGTTCCAGATGTTCCTCCTGCTGGTCATGAGAAGTTAGAAACTTAGAAATTGCTGAATAAACATTTGAGGAGTTCTTCAGTTTGATCTGATGATCCTCTAAGATACCTTCATCCAAACAGGTTCTTTGAGGAACCTGTTAAGTGTAAAAATCAGAAATTGCTGAAACAACATTTGAGGTTTCTTCCATTTGAAAAGCTTCTGAAGCTGTTCAGACTCTCAGGTGGTTTGAGGAACCGTTTGACGCTCTATCTTAGTCCACAGCAGTCTAAAGATCCTCTGAGGAACCTTTATTTAAGCGTTTCTTTAGGAACCTGCTTTTAGTTTCAGAGGTTGTTCCTGTTTGTGTGTGGACAGTTGATGAGAAGTGTCAAATCTCAATGCTCCATGAAAGTTTGAGGGGTTCTTCAGTTCGAGATGTTCGGAATTTACAGATTCCAAGCCAAGGTTCCAGAAAATTTGCTCCTTCCTTGAGGAACATTTCACACTCTGTAGACAATCCTCAGAGGAAGGTTTTTGTTTTTTAATGAACCAGAGTCTAATAATCCAGGTTCTAACCCTCTGTGAACATTAATGAGGTCCTGGAGGTCCGATGCTCTTCAAGTTCCTCCGGTGCAGGTTCTCTCTTCCTGAGCTGCTGCGGCCGCTTTTATGAAATGATTCTCCTCTGCTTATTTTCTCCTTCATTTCCTCGGCGCTCGGCTCCCCTCATCAGGCCGGGGTTTGATATCAAGCCAAAATAAATGAGTTCCTCTCGGCTCGCCGATACATCCACACTGGCGAGAACAAAAAAAAAAAGGAAAACTTTTAAGAGCGCGGAATTACATCACAGCTAAACAATGTCTATTTTTAACCCGGCACAAGTTTTTCTTACTTCCAGGAATTTCCAAAAAAACACAGAAGAAGAAATGAGGAACACTGAGCTGTGAAAGCTGAAGCAGTGGTGGAGTCGAGGTGATCGGCAGCTAGACGGCGTATAGCCACGAAAAAACCTCCCCAATTACCGTAAAACCTCTACTAAATGTGCAAAGATTCGAATCAGCACGGTTTGGTGACTTTAACTCGTTCATAAATTCTCCTTCTCTGTGTTACGAAGCGGCAACTTTTGGACTTTTGAAGGAAGGAAGGAGGGAAAGAGGAATAAAGGAGGGGAGTATTTCATTTCTCTCCTCATTCCTTCCTTTAACCCCCTTCCTTGTATCCCTCCTCCCTCTTCTTCTCCCTTCTCTCCATCCTTCCTTCATCTCTCCCTTTTTTCCATCCCTCCTTTCTTCCTCTCCTCTCATTCCATCCTTCCTCCCTCCCTCCTTCCTACTCTCTCTCCTCCTTCCTCCCCTCCTTCCTTCCTGGCTCTAAGGAGGTTCAAATCAGCAGTGACGTTATTTTATTTCACCTTTATTTTACTATTTTACCAGGTTAAACCAGTTGGGATCAAAGCGCTCTCCCAGTAAACCCACTAGAAGAAGCAGAGCACACCGCCCAGCTGAAGCTAGCGAGGACAATGACCAAAGCTGCTGGTCACCTCTGCTTCCTCACAGATTCAACTTTTCAAAAGCAAAACTTTCTGTCAAACACTCCCAGGTCAAAGGTCAGCCGCCATAGGAAGCCGCACTGACTTCCAATTAATCACGAAAATGAGCTCCTCGTTTATATATGTGCATATTTGTGATTTCCCACGTCGTCCCGCTCCCGCTTCATCCTCAGCTGTTTCAGACATTTAACTCCTACGCAGCCACAGACATGACATGGTCAAAATACTATCACATCCTGGCCTCAATGCAGCGATAACCTGCGCACCAAATATTCATTCATGCGCACGTCAAAGCCATATCATGGCCACAAAGTAGGTATAATGTGCGTACGAAATTAATTATCAATATGGTTCCTGGACGGCTGGGTAAGCAAATCAAGCGCATTTTCTCTGCAATCCCCTACCTGCAATCCCCATACCTAGGGATGGGATGCAGAAAGTAGTTCCGTCTAGTTGCTGGAGTCACACGGATAAAGTGTTTTGCTCCAAAAAACAACATGCGTTCTAAAGAGTCAAACATTTCCAATTCTTTGCTGTGAAAAAGGCCAACCTCGCAATCAGCCAGCACTATTTTCCCTCCCTTCCCTTCCCTCTCTGATGGGAAGGGAACCACACTGATGGTGAGGATCTCATACAACTTCATGTCAAAACATACCAACTGTCCCTTTAGGGACATCACGTAGGTATGGGGCTCCGTGTGTCGGGTCCTGCAGAGAAGGTGCGCTCGATTTGCTTATCCAGCTCTCCAGGAACCATATTAATCATTCATTAGTATTTTGTACGCACATTGTACTTATTTTGTGGCCACAATATAGCTATAACGTGCGCACAAAGTAGTATTTCAAGACCATGAATTGGTATTTTGTGCGCACGTTATATCTATCTTGTGGCCACAATTTAATTTAATTTGGACCATGTCAAGTCTGGGGTTCCGAAAAACTCCTGATTTGTCACTCGTCTCTCTTCGCCCTCACTGATCAAACCGCCTCTGTTGTTGTTTTAATAAATATTTGATCACAAAAAGTCAAATAAGAATTTAACATGAAAAATGTGTGTGTGCGTGTGTGTGTGTGTGTGTGTCTGTGTGTGTGTGTGTGTATGTGTGCTCAGTTTGGTTCAACAAATAAAGGTTTAGTTTGTGGCTTCAGTGGGAAGACGCGTCATGAATCATTCACGTGGACAAACAATGTTGCGTCGCTTCACAGCAGCAGCGCGTTCGTCTAGCGCAGGGTTCCCAAAGAGCGGTCTGGGGACCCACTGGGGCCCTCCGGGGTCTTCTAGAGGTCCTCAGCAAAGTGAGTGGCACTTTTATGAGCCAAAGTCTAATAAATTTCTTGAATATGCCGGGACATCTGGGCTACTTTAGCATATTTACAGGCGGCTTCTTCAGCAGCGAGTGTGGCTGGGGTCTCAAAGTGCAGCCTGAGGACCCCCGGGGTCCCCGAGGGGCTTCCAGTAGGTCTGCAGCAAAAAACAGTTTTCACAAGCAATTAAAGACAAGAAATCTGAGACAACTGCGGATGAACTTTAAAAACATTCTTCATTTCTTTTTCAGCTAATTGTTCACTACGTTCACACTCGATGAGAAACTTTTCTGCTAATCTAATGGTGACCTTCTCCTGAACCGTGTCAAACATAAGAACGTTTTTGCATGAAATGATTAATTTCATCAATAAGTCAGCAAGAACTAAATTACTAAAGAATTGGCAGAAATACTTCGGAAGGTAAAACTTGAATTAAAAAAAAGCTTTGTTGAAAAAATAAAAAGATTCAGTTATATTAATAATAAAAATGATCATTAATATTTCATAATATTACAATTCCAGTGGTGGAATCAGTTGAGATTAAGTTTTCAGAGGAGATTTAACCCTTAAGAATTCCTGGGGACGTTTTTTGTCCAGATGTTTTTTTATCAATTTCGTCCCTAAACAATACTGATTAATATATACTATTTGATGTATCTTTCAGGCTGAAGCTGATTAACAAGACTGACTCATTTAAAGTTGGAAAAAAATATGAATATATAATATTTTTACAGTAGTCTTTTAGAAGGAGACGCTTTTTGTCCCCAGGAACTAATAAGAGAGTTTGCTATAAAAATCTGTCACTGCAGAAAAAATCAGAATGCCTCAAATTCAATGTTGCTGCTAATCATTGACCATCTGAGGCTCTAATAATAATAATCATTGAATCCTCCTTGAATTGCATCTGATGGAAATTATTTGATTTTCTTTTTTTTTTACTGTGGAGTTACGTAAACAAACTGGGATTTAGAGGGTTAAAATCCCTCCAAATAATTCATATTTGATATATATTCCAGACTGAAGTTAATTAAAAAGATTGACTCCTTTAAAGTGGAAAAAATACTGATATAAGTTTTTTTGGGAGGTGACATTTATCATTCCGAGGGACGATTGAGAACGGTTTTTTTTTAAGAAACTCTTAAGAGTTAAAGGTGCAGGTCGTCATCACTGGGACTCTGCATGTTCTTGTGTGCAAACGTGTGTGTGAGGCATGTGAGCGCGGCCTCGCTCGGCGACGCGGGAGTCCAGAAAATAAGACAGGAAGACGCGTCATGAATAATTAACAAAGTGCAGCAGCAGCTTAACGACAGGCGTGTTTCTGTGATGTTCTCAGCCGTCCGGCAGCAGCTTCCTGTCTGAGCGGCGACGCGTTCTGCTCACCGAGGTCACTGACACGATGTTCAGGTGCTGCCCTGAATTTCTTCAGGATGAAACAAACGCTGTGTGTGTGTGTGTGTGTGTGCGTGTGTGAGCAAACTTGCTTGACTTCACCACACTGATACCAGATGGCCCTTCCCATCATGGCTAATGGAGGAATTCAGCTGGCAGAGACCCTTCTTGTTCATGGTCAGTGTGCAGTGTGTGTGTGTGTGTGTGTGTGTGTGTGCCCCTCCTCTCTCACCACACACTGACCTATTTGTATTCTGGGCAGAGCAGATGAGGCTCCAGGCCCGCTGCCCTGCTCCCCTCTAGCCCGTCCCCTCGGGAGGGCATCTGTGGGTCTGTGTTGGGTAGATAGGGCAGCCCCTCCATGGCAGCACTTTAAAGACCACCTCACTGCTCCACCGAGACGGGATGTGTTTGGATTGGGGTGTGTGGGCCTCGCTGCTGGCCTGCTGAGATGTCTCCCCTTCCCACTTTGTCCCAAGCGACGCCGACTCTGACGCTGACCAGAGTCCTGGCGACAAACAAAGATGAATCAGAAGTCAGGATGAAGGTGAGAGTGAAGAGGGTGAGGATGAGGCCGGTCAGACCTGCAGGAACACGCCTCTGTGTGTGTGTGTGACAGGTGTGAGCACACCTGAGGTGTTTGTTTCACATGTGTGAGAGTGAGGAGGAGGAGACGTTCAGACTCATACCAGCTCCAACCAACAGTCAAACATCTCAGGTGCTTTGGTTACAACAACGCCAACATGAGAACGTCTGACTTCACTTCCACTTTTTCACTTTCATCTCAAATAAACTTCTCTTGCAAGTAGGTGAAACGTGTGTGAGCTCATGTTGACTCCCCACTCAGGTTGAGATCAGGAATGTACGTCCTCCTGTTAACTTCCTGCAGATGTTTCTCCAGAAGAAAGACACCAATCAATCTCTGTCACGTTGACGATGTCAGCAGCTGGATTCCACCAGGCAGCGTCTGCTTACGTTCCACCGTCAGAGCAGATCACTATCAATCAGACATTAAAAAAAACTCCACTACTGTGCTGTGATTGGCTCCTGATGAAGACATAATGTACAGTAACGTATGGTAATTTAACAACGCACAGTATGTAAGGTAACGTAGTGTGACGTTGCGCTAAGTATTGTAATGTAGTGTAGCATAGCGTAGCATACACGATGTAACATCTGCTAAGTTAATTTAATGCAATTACTCTAAGAAACAATAACATTATCTAACACGCAGTAACATGGCATGGATGTAACGGACTGTAATGTAACATAACTTAATGTACTGCTGACACACTGTCACAGTGCTGTCACATAAACGAACATCGCGTATCATGAAATGCGGCAGCATGACACAATGCGACGCACTGTAACATGACATCACATTACGTACTGTGGTGTAACACGGCCAGCTGTAACACAAGACAACAGGATGTTCTGCAGAATAACGTCACAAACTGTTACGTAACAACACTTAACATAGAGCAGTAATATAATCTAACACAACATCAGTTAACACGGCGTAATGCAACGTACTGTAACGTCACATTACATATCTTAGTGTAACATTATTTAATCTGTAATGCAACATAACTTCAACTCCTGGCGTTAATTAACAGAAACACGGAGTCCGGTGGATGATTGTGCATTAGCTTAGCAGCAGCATGTTGCCTAGCATTCAGGCTAACTGAGGGACTAAACACCAGCGCGGGGGGATTATGGCCTGCTGTGATTTCTCTGCCTAATCCGACCAAAGCGCCGTGACAACCAGGTGGAATTCTGATGGTCTGCTCTGATGCAACAGCAGCAACGTTAGCATGTACTTACAGATCCAGGAGGACGGCGCCCAAATAAATCTGTCTAGAAAGTGGTAGTGGAGCGTTCATCATATTTCCAGGGAAATTAACAATCTAATCATTATGAAGGAATTTTTGTAAAGGTAAGAACTTCCTGCTGTATTCTTTGAATGTGATGTAATGTAACATGACCTACTGTAACACACCATGAGAGGGCGTAGAGTTGTGTGACGTACTGGAGCATAACGGGACAAACTGCAGCACAAAACTGTAACGTGAAAAACAACGGAACGTGACGGTCTGTTCCCGTTACTCCTGGACCTCCTTTACGTTCAAGCGCAACATTGCATCGCTGTGACGTGTGAACATGGGAACACGCACACATGTGGCTCAGCTCCTGCGTCCTGGTTCTTGGCTTCTGGCTCCTGCTTCCTGGTTCTTGCTTCCTCGCTCCTGGCTTCTAGTTCCTGGTTGCTGGTTCAAATTAGAAGTTCGTAGTTGCTGGTTCTTGGTTCCAGTTTATGGTTCCAGTTTGGGGTTCCTAGTTCCTAGTTCATGACTCCTGGTTCCTGGTTCTTGGTTCTTGGTTCTTGGTTACAGGTTCTTGGTTATGGTTCCTAGTTCCTGACTCCTGACTCCTGACTCCTGACTCCCGACTTCTGACTTCTGACTTCTGACTTCTGGTTCCTAGTTCCTGGATCCTGGATCCTGGTTCCAGGTTATGGTTCCTAGTTCCTGAGTCGTGGTTCCTAGTTCCCGGCTCCTGGTTCCTAGCTCCTAGCTCCTAGTTCCTGGTTCCTGGTTCCTGGTTCCTGGTTCCTAGTACCTAGTTCCTAGTTCCTAGTTCCTAGTTCCCGGCTCCTGGTTCTTAGCTCCTAGCTCCTAGTTCCTGGTTCCTGGTTCCTAGTACCTAGTTCCTAGTTCCTAGTTCCTAGTTCCTGGTTCCTGGTTCCTGGTTCCTGGTCCCCAAGTGGAGCCACAAGCTCAGCTCATCTCTGGTGAACGCCAGCACATTTCTTAGCTCTTTGCAGATCCATTTTCTGAGTATGAGAAGGATGTAATGAAGGAACAGCAGCGATGCACCGAACCTATTATGTGCGGAGCTTCTCGCAGGGCGGCGGGGTGTCTGCTGGGAGAAAGAGAAACAAAGTGTATGGCTGCCCCCCATGGAGAGCCCAAGGGTGGCTGAGCAAGGAGCCAGAATTTGGGAGGTCTAAAGGGGAATTATCCTCACCCTCCGGCTCGGGGATCCAGCGAGGCTTTTCAGCTCGGCTCGGCTCTCCACCACACACACACGGACGCGCCACAATGCCGAGCGCATAAAAGAAACAAAGAGCCAGATTAGATAGAAATAGGAGTTTCTGCGCTCGGCTATTCAGCACGTACAGAATGTGTGATTTGAAGGGCGCGCCGTCGCTTTAAGGCTGCTTTATTTTGTAAATCGCTGTAAAATCAAAAGCACAAAAAAGTTGCAACGGCGCTGGATGATGTTTGTCTGATTGCACCACCTTTCATTGTGCGACTCAGAGGAGGAGGACTCTGCTGTGTTCAGCGCCATCTGCCCCCCCCCCTCTCTCTCTGCGACTGTGCCTTGCAGCTCGGCCTCCTGGGAAATAGCTGTGGATAAGTTATTCAATTAGAGGGGCATTATTGGCCCGCTCTCTCTGAGGACAGAGCTGATGATGCTGTGATTATACTGCTCTGCATTCCTTTATGGCTCTCAGACCTCAGTGTGTGTGTGTGTGTGTGTGTGTGTGTGTGTGTGTGTGTGTGTGTGTTACACTCGGGCACTCTGCGGTGCAGTGTGTGGTGTATTTCTGTGACTGCAAATCAACAAATAATGTTGGCAGGGTGAATGGATGGAGAGAGATGGGTTGAGAGTGGCGGTCTATCAGAGATGCTTGGGTGATTTCAAATGAGCCCGTCTACGTTTAAATTACAGAACACACACACACACACACACACGCACACACACACACACTCACATGGGCTGACCACCGATCGGAGGCATCAGTCAGTGTGAGTCAGGCTATCGTGTTTAATTGTGGCCTGTTTTCTGTTACGGAGAATCGGGCAGGTTAGACGCGTCCATCCATTGTTTATAACGATGATATCAGGATCTGTTTTTAGAAATCACAATAAATAAACTTACATGATCACAATATATTGCGTCATGGCCAGCACGACTCCTTAAGCCCCCCCCAATGGGTCTGGTCTGGGTCTGGAAATGGGGAATGGAGGACCTTGTTAGTGGGTCACTGGAAGGCCTTGTCAGTGGGTCTCGTCTGGATCTTGGAAGGCCTAGTTAGTGGGTCTGGTTTCGTCTGGGTCTGAAAGGCTTGATATTGGGTCTGGGACTGGAAGCCCTTGTGACTGGGTCTGGTCTGGGTCTGGGACTGGAAGGCCTCGTCATTGGGTCTGGTCTGGATCTGGAACTGGAAGGCCTTGTGACTGGGTCTGGTCTGGGTTTGGAAAGCCTTCTTAGTGGGTCTGGTCTTGATCTGGGATTGGAAGGCCTCGTGACGGTCTAGGACTGGAAGGCCATG
Organism: Mullus surmuletus; assembly: GCA_903171835.1. Lineage (NCBI taxonomy): Eukaryota > Metazoa > Chordata > Actinopteri > Syngnathiformes > Mullidae > Mullus > Mullus surmuletus. The sequence goes on along the minus strand of CAESWR010000426.1, from coordinate 78,116 downwards.
TGACTGGGTCTGGTCTGGTCTGGGACTGGAAGGCCTTGTGAGTGGGTCTGGTCTGGGTCTGGGACTGGAAGGCCTTGTGACTGGGTCTGGTCTGGGTCTGGGACTGGAAGGCCTCGTCATTGGGTCTGGTCTGGATCTGGAACTGGAAGGCCTTGTGACTGGGTCTGGTCTGGGTTTGGAAAGCCTTCTTGGTGGGTCTGGTCTTGATCTGGGATTGGAAGGCCTCGTGACTGGGTCTAGGACTGGAAGGCCATGTGACTGGGTCTGGTCTGGTCTGGGACTGGAAGGCCTTGTGAGTGGGTCTGGTCTGGGTCTGGGACTGGAAGGCCTTGTGACTGGGTCTGGTCTAGTCTGGGACTGGAAGGCCTTGTGACTGGGTCTGGGACTTGAAGGGCTTGTGATTGGGTCTGGTCTGGGTCTGGGACTGGAAAGCCTTGTTAGTGGGTCTGGTCTTGGCCTAGGACTGGATGGCCTTGTGACTGGGTCTGGGACTGGGAGGCCTTGTGACTGGGTCTGGGACTGGAAGGCCTTGTGACTGGATCTGGTCTGGGTCTGGGACTGGAAAGCCTTGTTAGTGGGTCTGGTCTGGGTCTGGGACTGGAAGGCCTCTCTTTCTGTCCTGTTTTCTGATTATCTTTGTTTGATGCAGACTTGGTCTTCTCTGGGTCTTGGTGAAGTCTTGGTCTCGCTTTGATGCCAGTCAGCAAATCAGGGGTTTGGGGTTCAGTGTCTCGCTCAAGGACACTTCTACACAAACTCTCTGGGCCGGGGGGTTGACTTGGTCACCCTGCAATGATGGGCCCGCCCCCCTACTTCCTGCTTAGTGCCACTCGGGTGTGACACATTGCGCACCAAACCCAGGCTCGTCCCAGCAGACTCCTGAAAGTCTCACAAACAAAGGACGGCGGCGGCGGGCAGGCGGCGCCGCTCGGCAGCCGGATGGTGATTGGGTCTTTTCTTCGGCAGCTCGCTGGCTGGAGCCGCCTCTGGTGAGCTGCTCCTCATCAGCACGCATGATCTCCACTCGGGTCGATAGCTTCATGCCCACGAGCGGAGTTTGAGTCAATGGAATTTTTATTAGGAAACAATAATCTGGGGGGGCGGAGGGAGGGGCGGAGCAAGGTGTAGGGAGAGGTGCTACATTGATTTACCCTTCATAGTTGGTTGCACTACATTTACCCAGCAGAGTGCTCAAATTAGTGCCCTCCAGCTCTCTCCCAATTAGTTTCCACAGAGATGAGGTGTAAAGCCAGTCACTGGCCTCATTACCTCTCCTCTCTCCTCCCCCAACAACCCCCCCAGCCCCTCTAGCGCCCCCCC
>CAESWR010000425.1:757912-781133 GCA_903171835.1 Mullus surmuletus | reverse complement strand
CCCCCCCCCCCCCCCCCCACCGAATCCCACCGCACGTCTGCGTCTGTGCTCCGTCTACGCAGCAATTCAGCACCGCCCAGATGGTGCGGGAGAGGAAGTTAGACACAGTAAAATAATAACGCATACTCTTCAAACTAAACAAACGCTCCAAAATAACTGTTTTCGATTGGTTTGTTTGTGGCTGCGCAAAACTGTCAGCCTGGACAGGTCACTTTCAAAAGGATTGAATTGATCATCAATTAGACATCTGATCATTAGAGAGCTTTTTCGCTTGATAGAAGCCCAAAAGTCTCCACCAAATGGAATCTAAAGCACTAATTACTGCAAGACCTCATCAATCTCACGCCCATTTAACCCTCAGGGGAAGTTAAGCTCTTATTACACACATTTTATTTTTATTTCTATGATCAATTTGTCCGTGTTCAGGCAAATGGCAGGAATTGTGGTAAGATATTGTACTTTTATTAGATCTTGTTTTATCTTAAATATTATTCTTGTTCTTATTATTAGAGCCTCAGATGATGATTAGCAATGATTAGCAGCAACATTGAATTTGAGGCATTTTTATTTTTTATGCAGTGACAGATTTTTATTGCAAACTCTTATTAGTTCCTGGGGAAAAAAAGCATCTCCTTCCAAAAGACTGCTGTAAAATATCTTTTTTTTTTTTTTTCAACTTTAAATTAGTCAGCCTTGTTCAGCCTGAAAGATACATGTCAAATATCAAATACCTATTTTGACCTATTTTGATTTTGACCCTCTAAATAATCAAAAAACACCCCGGGAACCCCTAAGGGTTAATCAAAATGTGCTTTCCCTTTAACGGTGGATGTTGAGGGTGAACATGCCGCCTCTCACCAGGATGCAGTGGATGTCGTTGCCGTCCAGGTCGGTTGCCGGGGCCTGCAGGAGCCTCCAGTTGCGTCCTTTATTGTAGGTGATGAAGGTCTTCACCTGGTTGTCCTCTCGCTTGTTGGCGATCAGCATGCCTTTGATGCCCGCAACCTGATGGAGCACAGAGGACATCACGCGCTGAATCAAACCCGCTTCCAAAGCTGTTTACTTCTCGTTTGCCGAGGACAAAGCACTCCCAGTGCACTCGTCAGGAAGGCCGTTTGGAGTATCAGGGCGGCAATATTCACAACACAAATGGTGCGCTTACCCTGTTTTACTGACTCTTTCTCGTGTTTCTTGGTGTTGACTGGGGGAAACTTTGACACTTGCAGGTCGTCTAAATCCCCTGCAATATTCTTCTGTTGGTATTCATTCTTGTTTTGAGTGTCAAGTGCTGCCAGATGTGTTTCAGTCACAGGTGTAAGACTGGCACCTTATTGGCACTTAAAATAACAACAGAAGACTATTCAAGGGGATTTAGGCACATTTTTGGGGGGCGTTACCCACATGTCAGGCTATGTTGCTCATTCCATGAATGCACGATCCTTACAAGTTGTAACTTGTAAAGGTGCCTGATCAGGTGCTATAAAATCATAGTCATAAAATGCATCACCAGTTGCATTATTAAAGGGGAGAAAAGATTGCATGAGATAACATTTCTCATGTTTATTTGAGGAGTTTATACATATACCAGAGCTGGACATGCAAACCTAAAATATGACCTTTTTCTGTGGGAAAAGTCAGACTTTGCCGGGCCCTTGGAGGCCACAACCCTTGACAGTAACTTTCAAAGCCCGATGGGGTGAAGATTGCTAGAGTCAATTTTGTGCTGGTCGGGTGAATGCTATAGGAGAAGTAAAAAAAATTTAACATTTGCCAACTACCAAAAAATGGCCACAAAACAGGAATTAGCCCGTTTTCTGTACATTTGGTAGGAAAGTGACCTATCTAGAGGGTTGAACAAGCTGTTAATGATTGATTGATTCCTGCAAAGATCCATCACTTTTCATTGCGTTCAATGGGCAGATGAAGAAATAAGGTAACAATACTTGCCATTATTATAAAATATTGTTTAATATTGCACATTTTTGTATTTTTCAGAGGTCTGTTGGAAGTTTTACAGAGACGCGAGATCTTCCGTAACAACCTCTACCCTGGGTTTTTGCTCCCCTTGGTAGGGACTCACACTACGACTTTCTGGAGTTGCGTGACCTCCTTCAGCCTATCATGAGTTTTTTGTAAAGATTGCCTCAAGTAAAACCTTTCTGAAACACTAGTCTATAAGTGCATTTGTTTGTCACCTTCCCTATGTGGTTTCCACCTGTATCTTACCCTAACTGCTATTTAAATGAAGATCAATTAGTCTTGATAAGTGCATAATTAAGAATTTATTAACCTCAATATGACACTTTTCCCGCATTAGATCTGGCACCTGCAGAGTCATTATCAGCTATTAATGTGTGTCTTATTCCCCACTAATGAATGTGGTTATATTTGTAAAAGTAACCCTTAAAAATAATAGTGAATGTTAATAGGTATCTTATTATTTTTTGTGGCAGATTTTATAAGTTGAAATACTGGTAATTTTCTAATAAATACTTCAAATGTTCTTATACGCAATAAAAATGGTATTATTATGCTTTAACAATGTGTATAATGGTATGTATGTTTATAAGCACCTTATAAGTGCTTATTAATTGAGTGTTGCCAAATAACAATAATTGAAAAGAAACAAAACAACCCTTTGGATTCCAATAGTGCAGCCGGAATAATAATGACTAAATGTTTCAGCTCCTTTGGCGACCAGAGGCAAAAATACTCAAGGAAAAGGTTAATTAATTGCTACGTGGCTAAAAATGTTGTGGCTGACATATTTCACTTCGATATCTCCCTCTGCAAAACTTCAACCCAGCGGCAGTTTGTCAGGGATCGCACATACGAGCCAAACCGAACCCGAGCATGACATATGACGGCAGCGGACGGAGCCACTCGGAGTGGTTGCCATGGCGAGCGGCTGCAGTCGAATGTGTTCCCCTCCTGAAGGGGCATGTCTGTGTAAGTGGCACTAATAGGCAGCACATTTGACATTGTCAGAGGAACATGGCGCTCGGGATGGATGTGGCTAACGAGGGGTCCTCCCCTCCCCCCGTCACTCGCTGCACCGGCTATATTTTGCATCCACGTCCTCCATCACACACACACACACACTCGCGCACACACACACCTGCTGCACACAAACAGCGAGAGGTGTTCCAGCCAGCTCACTCCTCTCCCGATCCATCACTCTCGGCAGCTTTCCCGATGACAAAGTTAAGGACGTGGATGTATTATCGCTGCAGCGCTTTCAGCATCGAGGGGAAGCGAGCTCGTTTGCAGAGTGGGAAAATTAAGCGGCGGCAAAGTGAACAACCTGCTGGTTTTAATGGTCGCTGTTACCTTCAGCGGAGCATATCTGCAGTAACACGACTCGCAAATTTGTCCATAATGTGCAAGAAGTGAAAAAAAAACATCTGATATCTTAATACTGTTTTGGAGCAGCGTGTCTGTAGACGGTCGATTGCCTCCGAAGTGTCGTCTTTTCACAAACACTTTTAATGTTTATGGCACAAGGATCAGCTGACTTTGTCCTGTTATCATATAATGAGGGATTAAACGGCACGCCCGGGGAATCTCTGCACGGCTCTGTCGGACCTCAGGCAAATTACACAAATTACACAAGGCAAATAATGCACTTTTGTTTCATTTTAAGATATCACATCAACATGCTTACTGTAGTGTAACCCACTTTCCTTGTCACAGGAAGATATTTTATTTAAAAGTAAATCTGGGACTGGCAATACATTCATAAAAGACGGTAGAGCTGATGTGAAGCACAGCTGCAGGAGGGGAGGCGTGTCCTTACAAGTATTTATTCAAATGTATTAACCCTTATTCATTAAATAAAGAACTATCCTCCCGAGTGCTTGGAAGAGGAATCATTTTTCATGCCACATCCTTCTCATGGATGAAAGCACACCTTTTAAATTATGTATCCCCCCCCCCCAAGAAAGTACCAGTGGGTTTAAAGGAGGCCACGAGTGCTTGCTGTTACTATTCTTTCTTCGATACCGATATTAAAAGTTTCAAATTTCTGGTGATACAGAAACTCCTCAAAAAGTACCTTCATGTGCTGCCAGATATTTGCCAGTCACAGGTGTTTGACTGGCGCCTTGTTGCTAACAAGTTGACAGCAAACAAGAGTGAATACCAACAGGAGAATGTTGCAGGGGATTAGGCACATTTTGGGGGGGGGGGGGTTGTGTTACTGTGTAGTTGCACCGTTCTAAAGGTGACTAATAAGACTTTCCAACGGTATAAATTACACCAATTGGTATTATTCACCGTGACAAAGGTTTATAACTGATTTGCGATTGATAAACCCTCAAATCAAACACTCAGATGAATGAAATCTACACATAATGTCACTGCCTTCAATAAGAGGTCGAACAACAAGGTGAGAAAACATGAACCGGCAAAATTAAAGTGTTTTGCAGTAAAATGAGCACTAAGACTCACAGTGGTCATTTATGTAGCTTGGAGCTCCACAAGGCTCACCACTCACACTCCAACGTTCTTTGCGTTTTTTTGCGGGAAAGGCAGAGATCAGTGGCTGTGTTGGAGGTCGTTAACAGGAAACAGCTCTCTGTCGTTGTGAGAGAAGCTGGCAAGAGCAGTGGATCGACTTAAAGCTAAATTACAGGCAGTTATAGGAACTGCATGGACCTGGTCATATCCATGTATAAATATGAATATGATGGTTTGTTATAAGCAGACATGCATACAAACATGTCTAATGCAATATTTTTTGACATTATATGACATTATAAATCCATTTTCAGTGAGTGAGTCCAACTGTTAACATTTGTCATAAGCAAACATACATGCCTTTACATTACTAATACAACATTTATAAATGACACTGATCAGTTTTTGAACTGTAGGACCTCATGGTTTCTTTCACAGAACAACAAAAACCATGAACGGTGAAAAATAAAAGAAGGCTTGGGTGTTTATAATAGCCGCAAACCTCCTCAAAGGCCATTTGGACAGAAGCTGGGAAGAACTTCTCATGTGTGTTTGCCTCTAAGTTAGAGCCAGGTTGTTGCAGCCTCCTAAGTACGCGTAGGAGTGTGAGGCTTTCGTCCCACTCCGGGTGGCGTGCTTCACACAAACTGATATGCAACATTTTATACATTTGATCTTTCCAACTCGAATAAGTCGAGCAAGCAGGAGAGGAGACGGGGAAACGCTTCTTCAGTTTATAAGCAGTCAGTCGGGGCTTCCTCATCGGGGAGGTGTTTCTTTGTGTCGGCTGAATGCAGTGTTTTGTGGTAACTCTGGGGATTGCTGGTAGCCGCTCGGCCCCGGACACCGCCGCGACTCCCGGACGCTCCATCTGCCGGACGGCGCTACGGAAAAGTCTTAGAAGCGGCAACATTTTAGAGCAAAGTCCCAGCGTGATGCACGGAGAGCGCCACGAACCGGAACAAGAAGACCCCGCAGTTAATGAAGGCTTTGTTTGGAAACTATTCCATCCAACGTGTAGGTCACGCAGACATTACCGCCCTCTAACTCTGCACTTATCAAATTATTGATTTGAAGTGCTCGTGGAAAGGGAAAAGGACAGATTTTTTTCTGCTCCCCGCTGAATCGGGAAACAGGCCTCCTCGCGCTGAGGTCATCACAACATGAAAATGGGGTTCTTTGTGAATGTCAGAATATGTGCTGCTGGAGGTGGACGTATCGATTCATGTCACTGCACTGCATTAAAACCCACCCAAGAGACCTTGAACAAGGCCTGGACACCGTCCTCGCGTCTGTCCTGGAGCGTAAAAACTGATTTTTTTTCCAGCTCTGCTTAGAATTCACAGGTGTACTTTGGTCTGGTTATTTGGAACGCTGTCCTGCCTTGACATTTGGAAGCCTGGCGGTGCAGAGAGCAGCTGCACGCCATCAAATCCAGCTGTGCCGACAAACTATGACCCTGTGTTTTTATTTTCATTCCTGATAAGGTTTGACGGCCGCTGTAAGAAATGAAGGAAATTCAAAGGTGACATTCTTCCCATGATTGTCAAAAGCATTAAAATGAAGAAGAAAAATCAACCTGGACTATATTTTCATTAGCCCTGGAAAGTGCAGTGGATTTACTTCTTGCTGCGCCTGTCGGATCCGTTTTTTTGTCAGTTTATTATGCTGTGATAATAATTTTATTGGAACATATGTCTCCCCGCTTTGATGTGGTGAGTACGCCTCGAATTGTCATCCTCCAGCCTTATCTGCTGCCGCACGCTCCATCAATACAAAAAAAACCCTCAAAACCGCATTTTAATACAGATATTACTGGAGTGGAGATCAGTCAGACGAATGAGATCAGCTACCCGCATATTTATGGATGTCAAAACACGACCCAGAGTTAAAGTTATTTCAACTCACTTGAGGACTCCTTTTTTCTCGTCTTTTAAATATTGTTTCGACGCCATTAGAGCACGGCAGTATCTTAGATATTCTGTGTGTCTGCGTAGCGTCTATCTCACCCCATTTACAGCCGGCATTGGCGTCTTGTATCCAGATTGGTGGATACAATTTTATCAGACAGCATTCACACCTGACATGCGTCTTCAGAGTCCACATTGAGATGCAATTGATTTTTTGGGCCTTTGGAAGCGGTGGAAGAAGCTGTCTTCAACAACTCCAAAGCAGAGGAGAATGCTCATTTCTTCCTGCTGTGGCCGGAAACACCACTGGTGGGAGGAGCTTCTGCTCAAGACCAGAGATGCAGTAATGAGTTACATCTACTTGAGTACGTTTTTGGATAACTTCTAAGATTAGTATTGTGAACTCCAATGCACAATACTGTTTACTTGAGTATGTTTGTGAAGAAGAAACAAAGAAGACTAGTTGAGGACTGCTTGTTGTGGGTAAAAAAAATCGCTTTAATCTTCTGTCCACCTTGCTGGTTTGTTTTGGAAACCTACGCTGTAAAAAGAAAAATGTTGCAAAAGCAATACGCTGCAAAAAGAGAAACGCCGCAAAAGAGATGCACTGCAAATCCTGGAGACACAATGGAAGTGCACCAGTCCAATAAGGGCACCAGACTGAGGGACGGACCGATCCTGTGGGTCCCTCTTTTAACCTAAACACACAAAGGGGATTTATTTTCCCTTTTTAATTAAGACTTGGAAGAAGTGAAATAAAAACGTACATTTTCCTTTATGTTGTTTTGAAGCACTTGGCTGTAATCTTTAAAAGCGAAAAACAACCGATCTACGTCTTTTTTTTTTTTTCATTCAAAAAGAATTAACAAAAACAAGTTGTCTACAACAGTCTACATCATTAGTTTTTCTTTCTACTCAAACTGCATTGAGTAATACAAAACAGATCAATATCAACCAGCAGGGGGTTACAAACATTTCCTGAATGAATATAGAGAAAATGCATCGCGCTCGTGTGTTTAAAGAGGGACCGATCCCGCAGGATGTGGCCTGGCGCAATTCTGTTGTGTTTCGTGAATTTGCAGGGTTTCTCTCTTGCAGCGTTTCTCTTTTTGCGGCATATCTTTTTTGCAAGGTTTAAACTTGTAGTTTCCTTTGGTCACGCACAATCTCACTGCAATCCCATCACCCAAAATACATGTTATTGCTAGCTGGAAACGGGGCTTCTGAGGACGAGTATTGTTGATCTGAATGGCATCAGAGTCCGACCCACCGTTGACTGACAGAAATATTGCTCAGAATCTGAGCTCTTTTATTGATGAAAAGCAGGAACAGCTGGTTATTTCGTATATGAAGTTTGTTTTTGGTTTCCACCATTACACGGCTTGTTTGTTGAATCACAACTTTAAAGGGGCAATTCAGATTTTTTTATATGTAGTATGAGCTCCTCACCATCAGTGTGGTTCTTCAGCAGTGGCTTTCCCCCCACTGCGTCCCGTGAGCGGAGTTTCAGCCTGGTTTCGGTGTTACAGAAAGTAGTTCTGCCTAGTTGCTGGGGTCACACGGATAAAGCGCTTTGCTCCATAAAACAACATGCGTTCAGAAGAGTAATCCATTTCTCAGTCTCCTTCCAAGCATGTAAATGCTGTGAAAAAGCTGATGATGGTGTGTGAGGTAAAACAGTGCCAGGTCATTGGGAGGCCAAGAATTCATGATGCTAATGTATTACTCTTTTGAACACATGTTTTTTTTTGGAGCAAAGCGCTTTATCCGTGTGACCCCAGCAACTAGACCGAACTACTTTCTGCAACACCGAAACCAGGCTGGAACTCGGCTCACGGAACACAGTGGGGGGAAAGCCACTGCTGAAGAACCACACTGATGTTGAGGATCTCATACAACTTCATGTGAAAAAATCTGAACTATCCCTTTAAGTGTGCTACAACGAAAAAAAACCCAACAGAAATGTTACGTGCTCCATCTTCACAAGTATCCCAAGAACCATTAAGAACATCTAAGGCTCTCCACTGACAACGATCCGCGACGGGACTTTAATCAATCGCTCATCGGCGTTTATGGCCCGGCGAGAGAGCGGGGAGATTTCTGATACAGTGAGCCCGAGCCAATCAGGGCGCTAATTGTCAGCGAGCCACCTGCTCAAACACCGTGCAGGCTTAAGGAGAAGCTAACAGGTGAATTAGAGCCCCAATGTCAACAGAAAATGAGTTTGCACAACAATGACTCCTGATTACAGAAATTACCCTTATGCAATCTGATTGACAATAAAATAATTCCTCTCATTTAGGGGGTAATTGTGCAATCTTCTGTCTGGATAATTGATTTAGATTTACGCAAGGGAGAGAGAGAGAGAGAGAGAGAGAGAGAGAGAGAGAGAGAGAGAGAGAGACAGCACAACTTGTAAACAGAGGATAAACTGTCATATACCTGGAGTTTTGTTTGCATGAGAGCATTCAGCAGCTATCATTCCCTCGTGGGTGATCTGATCTGATCGATCGGCGATAGCGACGTCTCATCTGGCGCTTGTTTAGAACTGGATCAAAAGAAGAGCTTTGACCACCTGACAAATGTAAATTAAAACATCTTATCATCAGGCTGCATGGTGGACAGCTTTTACTGCTGCTGCATGGTAATAGTACCTACACACACACACACACACACACAGATGCCAAACTGTGTGGGGGAAGTAATGGCGTTGTTAATTACCACGGCATCGCCACCGCTCGCTGCTGGTCAATATCTCAGTTCCTTCACTCTCTCAGTCACACCTGCTGGCGTCAGAGTGATAAAGTAGCTCCACCGGGGAGCACGGCACTGGGAATTCCTCGCTCTGAATGCTAATGCGAGCGCATACAGTGGGCAGCCAGTCAGCTAACAAGGTCGTTACCAGTCCACAGGTGCATGGCCGAGACTTCCATTATACTGGCTTTACTGTACGCTCGTCCGCTGTCAGTAAGATGGACGACGCCGGCCGTGGACAAGTAGCAGAAGTACACAGTCTGCAGTGCGTCTGTGAATGCGCAATGGGTGGGTGGTCAGTTGGGGATGCCAGGTAGGGTGGGGGGGGCACGCGTCCAGACTTTGGTCGGGCGGACCGGAATGAGCACAAATCAAGGAAACGCAGGGAGCCCAAAGTTGCCTTATTTCAACATTTTCACCAAAACGCAAACTTTTTTGGAAACACTTCATTTTCATGCCCAAAGGCCGCCTACAAAACGGGAAAATTTCCAAGGTTTTTCTTTATTGGGGTCTTAAGCCACGTTCACACTGTTTGCAATTTGGTGACCAATATTCGCGATATGTAATGGCTCATTTTGTAGCCGTCGTAACTAACGCTCTAGTCGCCTCAGTGACATCACGTCTGCGCTTTGTGATTTCAGCAATGACTGGAACAGAGTCCATTACTGGCTGGACTTGATGTACAAGTTCCAGAAACGCTGGAAAAACACACGACTACACACGGCACTTCCCTCCCCTTCCTCTCCTCCCCCATGTGCACGTTCCTTTCCCTCACAAACGTAAACTGCAGCAGCGGGACAGTCTGGAGTGCTTATGCTAAATGCTAAATGGTGTGGTCAAATTGTGCCATGGTGTGAAAAATCTCCACATGCTGGAACACATCAATGATCTCCGAGCAACACAGCATCCAGTGAAGCCCGTAAAGTTCAAGTTTTTCAGGTTTTGTCCATCGTGTGAGGGTAGGTGGCACCTAAACGCGACTGTAAATTGACTTTGCATGGAAATAGGTCGCCCAGGTTGCGTCAATCGCATCCGGTGTAAATGCTGCTTAGAGAGTTAATGGGCCTGTCCAGCATTGGGGTCAGACTCCAGCCAGACGTCCACTTCAGACCCTCCAGGATTTCTTGATGTTGTGATTTGGAACACAAACGCAAATTTACTTTGACGTATCGTTGGCGCAGCTTTGTAGTGCTTTGAGGTTCTGTGCACTTTAACTCTTGAACCAACAGGCTCATTTGGATCAGTAAAGCCTATTTTGCAGAATCGTTATAGTCCTGGTAATCTTTCTTTGCCATGTTGATAAGGTTTTTCATCTGACCATTTCTCAATTCCTTTGTTCTTTTAATGAATGTTTTTTCAGTAAAAACGTACTATTTAACATCAATCTTAATTGCGAAAAGGAAAAATTGCAACAGTTTATCATAACTTTCACTTCCTCCTGCGATGTAATCGCAACAATAACCTAAAAAAATCACTGCAACTTTCAACTCAATTTTTTGGAAAAGCTCCCACAACATCAGGCATTTTAGGCAGCAAAAAAAGGCCTGCGAAATCCTGGAGGGACTGCCAGTTGGCCTCCTTTTTGGATTCGCGATGGAACGCAGCATCGCCTCCAGCGCCCTGAGCTCTGCGGTCAAACAAATCATTGGCTAATAGTGGAGTCAAATAAATACTTCATAGAAGGAGCTATGTGAGTAATACTATATTCAAGTAAATCTTCTGGGCAAGACTTGAGATGATAAATCACTTTATTAATTGATTCAGAAGGTTCATATCACTGATGGTGTAGGTATAAAACACGGTGGACGAACATCACCAAACCCGTCCGTGGGGTTTTGGATTTGTTTATCTGTCTGTCATGTCTGCACCTGCACAGTTCAGCCAAAATTGCTCCTGATCGAAAGGAGGCGTGATTTGATCTTGTGTGATCACAGCTCAACTTCCTGACTCCCGCAATCACACCACGCCAGACAGATGTTCACCCACACTCCCCTGCGTTACCACACACAGATTTGTGTGGATGTTTCGGTGAAGCAGCTTGCACTAAGATGCAGTATCACCAAGAGCTGCTCTTTAGTACAAATATCAAGCCCTTTCTGTTGTTTCGTTTCGGTGTTCTTGATTTCCTGCTATCGGTGCAGTAGTTCTACTTTAGTGGGGGCGTGGCCGCTGTTCGTCTGATACGAGGCAGTCTCTGGGCACCAGACCGGGACTATGTTCAAACTGAGAAGCCATCACTGTTTTTGAGCAGCAATCAAACATATAAGAAACGTCTCCGGGGTATTGATTAACTTGCAAAATAGCTTTCTGCAATTAAGCAGAGCATTTGCAAAGCTGGACATAAAAACTGAATTTATCTTGTAGTTGAGCGCACCTTTCAGAGGAGCCCCTTCGTCCGCCCACATGACATGACAGCGGTTCACAACCAGTCCTGAGAGAGAAAATAATAGTCTCTCTAACTTCCCTTAGATCGAATCAATGGAAAGGTGCTCACCATGGATCCCTTGGGTGAGCGATTTCATCAGCTGCCTACCTCGTACAGGTCCAGCATCTGGTTTCCCCCGATGCCCCTGGTGGTCTTGACATTCTCCATGGCCAAGATGAAGTAGATCCCCCTGGTGTCCGACAGGTAGAGGTTATAGGTGTCATTCTGGTTCCACTCTTGCACCGCAGCAAACACCTGCTTCTCATCGGTGCTGACGATGTGTAAATCCTACCAGGGAACAAGGAGAGATTAAGAGGAGTTATGACTGGACGCGCTGAGGTGACGGATTACAACATTGTAACCCCGTGGGACCGCTCATGAGATCAATGCTGTGGTGTAAATATAAATGGTGGATGACACAGAGGAGGCTTCAGCTCTGTCCGGGGCTCTGTTGGATTGTGGTTTCACAGCTAAAGTATTTTCTTATTGTACGTTCAAAGAACGGCATTGCCAGCTTTTAAAGGAAAGTAAACTGTGACAACAGATGGTGGAGAGTGTGCTTTGAGGCATTCAACAAGTCCACGGTGACAGCACATGGTTGAAAACCTCTTAGGTACATGGATGAACATCAACAACAGGATGAATAAACTCAATGACTTCAACAAATAAAAAGGCGGGGTTGTTTTTTCTCCAGCTTACCTTCGGCAGAGAGTACTTGGGCAGCTTGATTTGAATGAATGCTTCTCTCTTGTAGGACACGTAGTAGGTGGCTCGCCCTGATGTGGGAACCTACAATACATACAGCAGAGTTCAATTCATGCTTTTTTCACAGTTTTAATCATGTTTAGTAGCTGTCGAGACTGGTCTCGGTCTTGTGAAGATCTCATCTTGGACTGGAGGGCCTTGTTAGTAGGTCTGGTATGAGTCTGGAAGGCTTTTAGTGGGTCGCATCTAGGTCTGTAAGGCCTTTAATTTCTGGATCTCCTGCACTGCCTGAACTTCACCCAACACGTCAACTTCCCCACTCACGCCCATGGCCACATCCTTGATCCCGTTTGCTCCATCGGCCTCACTTTCAATCAGCTCTCCAGCTTCAACCTCAGCATCTCCGACCACCTGGCAATAACCTTGGAAATCAACATTCCCATCCCCACCCCCAAACACAAATGGAAAATAACCTTCAGGAATCTCAAATCCATCCCCTTTTCCGCTTTCTCCGCAGCTCATGCCAACAGAATGTTTGCCTCCCCCCCACCCCATCAGACAACCCTGCCGACCTCCTCAACTACTACAACATACTAACCTCTTGTCACCGGCCTGATCACCAAACAGTCACAGATCACCTCCACCTCTACAAAGATGCCCTCAACAAAGCCTGGTGCACCAACTTCATCCACTCTGGCTCCTCCAACCCCAAAACCCTCTTCTCCACCCATCAACAAGCTCCTAAAACCGCAAAACAATATCTCTGGCTCTGTTACCACCAGCAAGTGCAACGCCTTCCTTCACACTTTCAGGAAAAAATAAACACGATCTACAACCACCGCCAACCTTAGAGTCATTAGCCTTATCATCTTTGATACCGACCTCACCTTCCAGCAACATGTCAGCAACATCACAAAGACTGCCTTTTTTCATCTTAAGAACATCGCCCGTCTCCTCCCATCACTGCCCTTCTCCGCTGCGGAAACTCTCATCCATGCATTCATCACGTCACATCTCAACTACTGCAATAGCATCCGAAACAGCACCCCATCCAAAAGAATCCAAAAACTCCAGCATATACAGAGCTGTACCCCCCGCCTGCTCACCCAAAGTCCCTCCCATGAACACATAATCCCCCCATCCTCCAAAACCTTCACTGGCTCCCGGTCTATCAACGCATCCATTTCAAAGTATTCCTCCTCACTCACAAGGCTCTTCACAACAAGGCCCCCCCTACCTCACCGCCCTGCTGGACCGCCACAACCCCTCCCGCAACCTCCGTTCCACTGACGCCAACCATCTTCACCTACCACATCGAACCAAACACCGGACCTGGGGAGACAGATCATTCTCCGTTGCCGCCTCCTCCCTCTGGAACCCCCTACCCAACCACATCAGTGACTGCACTGACCTCCCCAACTTCAAATCCCAGATCAAAACCCACCTGTTCACAATAGCCTTCAATATCTTTTATTGTGTTTTATTGTGTTATTTTATTTGTTTCATCCTATTTATTCATTTCACTATTTTTAACCTTTTTATTGTAAAGTGCCTTTGAGTTTTATTATTACTAATATTATTATTATTATTATTATTATTCGTTGGTCTGGTCTGAGTCTGGGACTGAGTGTCCTCTGGATTTAGTATCCAGACCGAGCGGTGGAGACCACCACTGGCAGGCTTTTAGAGCCCAACAACCAATCACTGTCAATCATCGGTAGATTGATTATCTCTCCCAAGTTGCAGCCTCTGCCTTCGTATTAAATGTCTTCATCTGATTTCAGTCAACTTAGATGGCACATTCACCTGACAAATCTCATTTTGCCAAGAGACATGGACTCAGGTTTCTCATGTCAAATGTCAATAACCTTTGTTGCTTTGTGTTACATCAATAAAAATAATGCTACTGCTACTTTGTTACTGTCTAATTCATCTCAAAGAAAAAAAAAAACTCTTATTGTTGGTGTCCTGCGGTCTTGGTAACGTCTTGGTCTCGGCTTCATGTGGTTTTAATCACTATTAACAAATGCTGAGGACACTTTTTCATGTTTTGTGTGTGTGCCCCCTTTAGATGTGAATCCTGCTTCCACAAAGATAGACAGATAGACAGATACTTTATTGATCCCTGAGTGAAATTCAATATAGTTGTTTCATGTCATTATTTTTAGTCACCAGAAATATTTAAGTCGCTTAACCGAGCCTCATCTATTGTTTGAAAGAAAAAAAAGTCTAGACCCTTTGGAAACAAAAAACAGAAAATGCTATATAATCTCTATAGCCTTGAGGCCACATAAACCAAGCACTTGCCACACACACTCTTGCATGGATGCATTTACACTAACAACCCAGTTTTCCTAAAAACAGGAAACGATTTGGAGCAGCCCTGGACTCCAACCTGTGGCTCTCCACAGAAGAGCAGCGCCAACGGTATTTAAGATGTACAACGTGGCCGGTCCCTTTGCTGATAAGCACGTGTAAGTGCTCGAAATGCGCCGTGAAAGAGAGAAAACAAGCTCAGGGAGGAAATATCACGGGCTGGCGGTGAGCGCTGCGAAACAGTCCCACATTCAATCGGGTGAAGGAACAGGAGATCGATGGCGGGGTAGCCAGAGGCAGCTTGAACTTTAAGAGGAATTGGTATGATTGATTTTTCTCCCCATCCCTTTCAGGATCCTTCGTCTATGATGCATTCGTGTTAAAATGTGGAGGTGTTTGAATTGAAGGGGAGGTTTCGCTCGGGCGCTCGTGAGTTTACTTGAAATACTTTGGAGAGGGCAAAGGGGTTGAAGGATCTTTGGAGAACGACTCCATCTCTTTGTCTAATGTGGTGCTGGTGCCAGCCTGGTTCTGGAGGAGGGATCTGCGTGTAGGTCACCCAGATAAGCACAGTACAGTTTTTAAAAATCAATATTTTTTAACCGAAATGAACATTTCAAGGTATTCCGTTTTCGGATTCAAATACTGCTATTCTAAAACATCCTCTTCATAATTATCTTTCAGCATCAAGAGCTTCAAGTGGCGAAGAATCTTATCTGCTTTCTATTCCTACGGCAATTTTTAGAAGTGGAGACATAAATATACTAAGGAAAATACTTTTTTTCCCACAGAAATGTAGGTGATAATAGCATCTCTGACACACATCAAGGCAGCCAAAGCAACAGTGATGCTGAGAAGTCGTCGTCTAATTATCCCGACTGTTGACTTTTAAATGCGTAAAAGCTCATTTGCACAATGTCAGGCTAAATAACATCCACACTGTAGAGCAAATTAAAACATAATGCATAAATTGCCTTTTCTACTGCTTTTGAATTCCGGACATTACCATTTCAGATTTTTTCTGTCACACTAATCATGATTAATGTGGCACACACACCAGACCGGGGGGGGGTTGGGGAGGGGGTGGACGCTGAGAGTGGGTTTGCTGTAGAGAAACACACATCTTCAGCTGAGGTCAAAGAAAAAGTAGGAACATTTATTTCTATTATCATTATTATCATTAAGGGCCTGTCAGTCCCCTGAGTGCTAGTTATCATTATTATCATTAGTATTATTAGCTCACATTATCATTGTTATTATTGAAACCAAAAAAATAAATATTGTAGCTACATCATATTTTTGTTGATTTTCACGAAAACGTTTATTTTCACATGTTCCAAAATGAGTTTTTGAGTCGTATACATCAACCTTCTTTTTCAGCATTACTTTATCAGTGCAAGAGAACGCACAGTCACATCTGTAATGGCGAACTTGGCATACGGTGAGAGAATCATCGTCGTTAAAAGAGGGACTCCAGCAGAATTTAGAACCCGCTGGCCTGTTCAAAAATGCACTTTTATTCTGTTGCGATTCCTTTTTTTCATTCACACTTGCATTGATATAGTTATTAAAATGACAAGATCAAGCATTACGAATATGTAAATTATACATCAACTTTAGATACGCTTCGGTGAACTCCAACCTATTCTAGTTCAAAGGTCAAAGCAAATTTTTATTTGAGAAGAGTATATCAAACTGGTGGCCCTTCGTACGACTCAGGACCCATTGAGTAGCTCTCAGTGGCTATGTTTTCATGCAGCCAATGAGCCTTTTCTAACCGGAATATAGCAATAACCCAGTTGCGCGCGGCCATGTAAACACCAATAACCCATTTGAATAACTGGAATATGCCCCTATACTGGTTTTTTAAAACTCAAATATTCCTTCTGGGTTCCTCCTTTTCTAAGGTGAATATCTGATCATGTCTCCTCCTATCAGGATCTCCCCATCAAAAGGTACATGAATGTGTTCTGCACATGTTCTATTGGTAAGGAATCTTGCTCTTTGGAGTCCAGGGTTTGAACAAGATGTTCCCCATTTGTGGCTGCTTTGATTGGGTCCCAATTGATTACAATGACCATGTATAAAGGAATAACTGTGTTTGCTCACGTGTGCAAACGGCTTATTCCCAATGTTTGTCCCTAGACAACAAAACAGTAACAAAGTAACATCAACGCTACAATGTAGTGTGTAACAAAGGTTAACTGACCTCAAAGTCCAATGTGAAATGATAAAAACAATTCCAATTCTAACTGGAATGAAGCAATAATCATCCACGACGGGTTTTCGGGGGTCAACAGGTATTAATTGCTTTATAAAGAACGCATGGAAACAGCATATTCCCAATGTTTCAGTAACCGGAATATGTACCCTAACCCCAATATTGACTACATGTAAACGTAGACATTGTCAATAAGGTTGGTGAACCCTGATTTCGAATATTACTTTTTGTGTGGAGCTTCAGCATGGAACCCTGAAGATGATAGGATGCAAATCTAACATTTCAAATCCAGCACAAACGGATAAATATGGACATATTTGCAAGTATCACATTCACGAATATGTCATCTGAAATCTAAACTACAAAGAAGGAAGGCTTGCGTCGCAGGTGATGAGAGGACCATGAGAAACCCACCTGGATGAATATGTAGTCGTCTTGAACCACCAAGGAGCTGATGTCGATGTATCCGGCGAAAGGGTAGTTCCTGTTGGCCTCCGAGCACAGCGGAGCTCTGCAGGTGACGTACTGCACACCTGCACGCACCAAGAAGAGGAGACGCTCTGACTGCAAACTCTCACCTCGGATGAAGCAACATCCAACTAACATGACGGAATCACACTTCTTACACATTTGACATGTCGGGACCAGTGGTGCACCAAGTACTCAACTCCGGTACCTGAGTCAAAGTATTGATACTCGTGGTCAAATCTTACTCAACTACAAAGAAAAGTTGCTTTGTCAAAATTTTACTGAAGTTAAAGTACTTTAACTATTCAAAAGTTAATGCATTACAAAATACTTAAGGATTCAAAAGTACACAGTTTCTAATATAATTACATTGCCGTTTTGTTTTTCTTTTACAGAACCATGTAACTCCATGTAAACGGGTTGGACGGCGAGTTCTTGAATGCGGAAATCAAGCATAGCGTTAGTTCTGGCAGGTCGCGAAGTCAAGCCTCTCCAGCACCATTGCAAACAGCTACCCCGACCAGCTGACGGCTCCGCTGAATTCCTCTCAGCTCCTATTGGTCCTAAGCCATTAGCGCGCCCTATTTAAATCTGCCCTAGCCCTGCCTCTTTCTCTGCTTACTACGACAGCTACCCACCGCCCCCCCAGCTCCACCCTCATGCTGCTAAAGCTGCTGCTATAGCCTCGATGCTGCGCCTGTTCTGGGGGAGTTCTGTTCGCAGCTGCTTTGCCCCCCGTTGCAGCCTTTCATGAGGGCTCATGAAGGGCAGGAAGGGGCTCTTCCTGCTATGGCCTCCCACGCATGCTGGGTGGAGAACGGGGGGTCCCGAACAGAACCCTGCGCGCACTCCCTGCTATCGCCTTTTCATGACGGCTCATGTTGGGCAGGAAGGGGCTCTTCCTGCGTCTGGCTTCCACACAAGGGCGTGGAAGGGCAGGGGCCCAGAACAGAACCATACCGCCAAATTTAATTTTGCAACAATAAAGCTGATTTTTGACAAAGTGATCCTGACTGAAATACAGTTTGTTCGCAGTTTACACTAAAAACATTTGAAATTTGGAATCATTTCTCATTTGTGAAATCTCAAACACGGAGCTGAGATGTGGCGAAGGGGGCGCTGCTTTCTCAGCGTGACTTTCTCCGGCCATCACCACCGAGTTGAGTTTGAATGGAAGCGGGAGAGCTTGCAACACAGAGCGAGGACGACGTATTTCAAAATCCATCCCAGGTGTGAGCGGTGACTGTGATTGGTTCCATTCTGCGAGGAGCACAGCGTGCGGGCGATTGCATTTTAGGAAAGAAATACACCGACAGCTGACGACAAAGCTTTGCTGAGCCTGAAAGGAACGAGTAACGACGAGCTTCCCGGAAAAGTAGTGGAGTCGAAAGTACAATATTTGTCTTTCAAATGTAGTACTGAAAGCCATAAATATTAAAAAAAAAAAAACGAAATACTCAAGTAAAGTACAGACACAGCTTCTGGTTGATACTGCAACCTTTTGTCAATGTTTTACAACGATAAGTAAGACCGTTATTTTTGCCTCACGTCGAATATGGGAAAATTGTACTTTCTTGTGCAGTGGAATTAACAAGCTGTTTCATTTCTGAGCAAAACAGAGCAAATATTTGCTTAGATCTTGCATAAACAACTCATTTATTTATTTATGACACATCCTTTCCAGCTCTCCATGAGAGAATTATTGTTAGTAGCATATAGATTTGCACTGATGGCTGCTAATTAATTTTAAAGCAAATATCAGTAAATATAGTGCCAATAATATTGTGCATGCTTAGCTGTTCTTCATACTGCATTAATCGACATGTATGACATTTTAAAAAGCTAATATTTAAAAAAGTAATATGCGCTATTATTTATTCAACAATTCTTTTTTGGTTGCACACTCCTCATATAATCGGTAGTTTTTTTTGTGGTTTTTTTTTTTTTATGGCAATTGATATATTCTGTTTCCCTCCAACAGTACATGAAAAGATAATGTAATTGCTCGCTGACTGGGGCCGGATTGACGATGTTTCTCCCTAACTGCTGTGATTGGACGACCCAGCATCGCCACCTGTCAATCACGCTGAGGAGGCAGATGCTTTCCTCTCTGGGAGGGATGCATCTGTGACCTCACAGAGACTTTCACCCCCCACCCTCCGCTGCTGGTGGTGAGCAGCAGATATTCCACATGTGAGAGGAGAGAGGCCGCGCTAATCAGCGCCGTTTCCCCGGGGACGCCCTGCGCGTGACCGGAATTCCTTCCTTCATTAGCTCTCTTTGAGAAACCCGAGACTTACTTCCGTCGGGCGTGTGAGCCTCCATGTGGATCAGGTCCGGCTCCTTGTCCAGACCAGACACGGACCTGAGAGAGACGGAGGAGGAAAAATAATCATACGTGATGGCGTGAACATCTCATTTTGCTCTTCTATTTTCGGTGCCCTTGCGGCAAAATATGACAAAAGTCTCTGGCTTGGTGTTCTGCTCTGTCGCCTCCGGGATTGAAGGACAACTTAACCCTTAAGAGTTCCTGGGGAAGTTTTTTGTCCAGATATTTTTTGATCTTTTAGAGGGTCAAAATCCCCTCCCCCCCCCAAAAATAAAAAATATTAAATATTATTTAAGAAATGTTTTATATAGGATATTTTTGTCCCCAGGAACTAATAAAAGAGTTTGCTATAAAAATCTGTACTGCAGAAAAAATAAGAATGCCTTAAATTCAATGTTGCTGATCATCATTGACCTGTGATGGATCATTGATCTGAGGCTCTAATAATTATAATAGTAGTAATAACAACAACAATAGTAATCATCATCATCATCATCATAACAATAATTGCCGTTGTAATAATAATAATGGTAAAGGTAAACTGGCATTTAGAGGGTTAAAATCCCCCCCTAATAATGAATATTTGATACATATATTTCAGCCTGAAGTTCATTAAAAAGACTGAATCATTTAAAGTGGAAAAAAAATACTTGTATGTTATTTTTTGAGAAAGTTTATTCAGGAACTCTTAAGGGTTAAGGATCCCAAGATCCCAGATTCACGGCTAACCCGCACGCACCCCGGTCACCTCAGAGGGGTTGGGGGGAGGGGTTGGATGGGGGGGGGGGGGGGGGGGCAGTGAGCTAGAATAGATTCCGGTTTGTGATGAGTGTGCACTTTCAGATGGAGGTTCACTGCAGGGGGAGTGAGCGGCAGATGTGACGGGATGAGAAGCGACAAGGACATCCTGGATCCATTATTAGTCATCGCTCCCCTCTCACTGTATGGACTCTTCTTCTTCTCCTTTTTCATCCGCATGTGTGCATGGGCAGAAACCCCGCCTCCCGCCTCCCGCCTCCCCACTACAAATGTCAAAATAATAACCGGCTATTTATGCTGCCGACACTAGGAGGACGCGCATGAGGAATTAAGCGGGATGGCGACGCCGCGCCCCTCTGCCGCCGAATACAAAGCGTGTTCTGGAGGAGGAGATTAATCTCTGCCCGATTTTATCAAGGCTGGGAAGTGCGCAGACTTTCACCAGTCAGTCACACGGCTCCTCCTAAGCCATCAATATCACTCGACCCGCTCGGGCAGAACGCAACGGCTTCTGCATTCCCAAGTAAACAAAACTTTCACAGAGGAGAAGTGGAGCAGAATCAAAAAAAAAATCCCAACGAACAAAGCAGGAGAAGCGAAGAATGATGACTCACCAGTAGAAGCGGGTCGGCGTGACACGTTCGTGGACCAGCTGCCACTTCCTGCCGAAGTCCATGGAGATGTAGAGCTGTAACCATAGGAGCAAAAGTCCTGTTAGAACCATGAAGGGGGGTTTAATGACTCTGACGTGGAAGAAAGACGAATGGGGGTTTAATCGTGACGTGGAGGTCAGTCACAGGCCAGACAGCATCATCGGGCAATCGGTTGTCATAGCAACCAACTGTCCATTGCAGCAAACGTGTAGGTTTTGCTCAGATCTTTGTTAGAACTATAATAATGAATTAAAAGTGGCATGGAGGTCAGTCAGGGGCCGGAAAGCATCGTCGGCGTATAGGTTGTCATAGCAACCAGCTATCCATTCCAGCTAAAGTATAGGTTTCGCTCAGACCGCGTGAATGAGAGCCGCATGTTTGTGAGATTTTTATGGGAAAAATGATGAATGAATTAAAAGTAGCGTGGAGGTCAGAGGTCACAGGCCGGAAAGCATCGTCAGCTATAAGTTGTCATAGCAACCACCTGTCCAATCCAGCTCACGTATAGGTATTGCTGAGGGCTGCATGTTTGGAAGTAGCGTGGAGGTCAATCACAGGCCGGAAGGTATTAACTAATGTGTGAAATCATTAGCTAATGCTGCTCATGCTCGCTGAGGTGTTAATACACTAATCATTACATGTGTTACTTGATGCCAGTCTTTTTTGATTGATCGATTGATTGACAGCACAATTTGAGATTTATTTCAATTAGTTGTCTGTCCACCCTTTCACTGATGCCACAGGCTGGTTCCATCCAGCATCACAATAACCTACTGTTACTGCTGACACTCATGTTAATTAAAGGACCCTGATTTTAAAGTCTTACCAGGCAAAGTTATCAAAAAATCTCCCATAATCCCTCCTGCTCTCCATTGTACCCTGAGGGCAAATTGCAGTGAAAATTGTTTTTATATGAAAGTGGTTTTAAAACTTGTGTGTTCTGGCAGGAGACCAACACCTTCATCTTATCATCCCATCTAAAACTCTGAACAGAGACATGTGACAGCGGCGGCATCATCCATCACTTCAATGATATCTTAAAGTTTAAAGCCTCCGCGCCATCACAAAGTCAGCTCCGCGGTTTCCTACGTGCGGCGATTAATCAAAGGAGCGGCCGGCCAGCTGCCGCACCAGCCGCCCGCGCTGATGAAGGTCTGAAGTTCAAGTGCTGATTGAGGAGTTGAAGGCAGCTCACTGTTTGAAGCCGGCCTTTCATGCGCGCGTCCGAGTGACATTTTTGGGTTTTGCCAGATTTTAATCACAAGGGAGGAAGAATTAGCTTCATTAGATGAAGACTCACTGGCGCCATATGTCAACGTCCAGTGTGGGGAAAAATAACGCTTAAAAGTCTCCAAAAAAAGCTCTTTTCCACAATTAATAAAAGCCTCACTCCTTTTTTTACCTTGATAGTTTCATTTTGAATGCATTTGAAATTATATATTATATTATATAATATTATATAATATTATATCATATTATATTACTTCAATGCATTTCTTATTTTCTTGTAAATTGTATGTCTATGTATGCAAGTATTTGTGTATGTATGTCTGGGTGAATGTGTACCTGTGTGTTTTTATATGTAGATATGCAATAACTTATAATAACTTCAATAGTAATGTATTCAAATACTAAAATAATAATTACATTTATTTGTAGAGAACTTATCATACACACACACACATACACAGGTCCATAACACAAACAACAGGGGAACTTATGTTACATGGACCCAACATGTCCCACCAACACCAAGCACTGGGCAAAAAAGAAGGGCAAGCAAAAACGATAAATGTACAAGAGAAACATGCAAGGAAGTATTGCAATCAGATTGGTTCCCCTCCTCTGGTAGCTTCAAGTTGAGTTTTACAGGAAATATATCACACGCAGAACGGAAGCTAAACGATGAATTTGTTGATTTCAACTCTGCCCTCCAACAAGATCAATTCTGTGTCGTTGTGCATTTGGCAACTGCGTGTCCCTGCACATGCTGCCGCCTCCTGGCTCTTGAAAACCTTGTTGAAACGCACTTTGGCTGGAGATGGAATATGAATTTAAATAAAAGATGACTGACGGCTCCACTGGCTGCCCACCACTCTGAATCAATAAGGGGAAAAAGGCATGTCGGCGGTGCAAAGACACGTCCCATGTGAGCGGAGTTACACAAGTTTTCAATGTTGCAGGAAAGCCCCTCCTGAACCCACGTACACACACACACACACA
>CAESWR010000425.1:728621-745578 GCA_903171835.1 Mullus surmuletus | reverse complement strand
TGATAATTCCACTGTAATTATTTATGACTGAAGCATATTTGAAGCCAGGCTCATGCCAGTGTGTTTTATGTTTGTTTATTTCCCAACCTAAAGTCGCCTCAGAGAGAATCTCCCGTGTTCATACCATGCTTGGTAATCTACAGTTGGCAAGAGAGTGTGTGGGATGCTGCAAACATGACGTGAGGGCATGATTAGCAAGTATGGCCAGAAGACCCCCACATGGTGAACTATATGGTTATAAAACATTCTCTTCCAGTGGTGCCAAGGATGTGCAGCAAACCATCCATCACGTCAGGCTGGCTGACCGGCCAATGCATAAAAAGCAGGAATTAAAGAATCAGCTGTCTAAGTTAACACAAAAAAAACAAGTTAACGCAAACCATCTAACGGCAGTCGGCCTTGGCGGCGCCCAGCAGCTGACCGGGTTTGTGGCGTCCCATATTTGTCATTGGTTTGGATCACATGCATGATAAAACAATACAGCTGATGTGATATAATTCTGGTAAATCTCCCTATATCCCTATAAAAAGGGAAATCAGATCACAAATAAACATTTTATTTCAGTGCACTTAATCAATAGAAAGACAAACACTGTCTCCATCTGTCTCTACATAGTGGGCATTCTCATCGTGTGAGAAGAATCCAAAATACAAACTTACACATTTCTGTTAGAAAGTGCTTCAAATCGATAACTCAGGGTGATTCAATCTGTCATTCTTCATTAATGTGACCCATATTCAGCTGATGTTGTCTCGAATTTTGTTTCCCATTGGGCAGAAGCTAGGCTGCTCAACTGATAAACGAAAACTGCAGTTATGTTTTTGCTTGAAGAGAAGTCAATTTTTTGTTATTAGCATTAGCGTATCATATTCGGTCTCTGGAATTTACTAATTAGGCAAATTCCTCTCACATAATCATTTTGGAGATTCAAAGAGTATCTGTGACAAGCTTGGTCGGGCCAATTGTTGAAAAATGTGCTGTGAAAAGTGCCTTCTTGGGTGGCAATAACGCGCACTTAAGTGTCATATGGGTAAAGAGAGGATTTTATTGTGTGCATTTTTAGCTCCCAGTGTGGTTTTTTATTTCTAGTAGTTTGGATTTTAGTTTGATTTGTTTTATTGTATGTATCGTACACTGGGAGCCTGTGTGTGCTTTTATTTTGAAATTCCTCTGCTGGTGGTGACACTCAACGCACAATTGCCTGCACCTGTGAGAGCAAGATTGCTGGTCCTTTTTTAAGAGCTTTCATGAAGATGCCACGAAGAAACGGGCAGAGTGGCGACTCTGGGGTGAGTAGCGACAAAGCGTGATTCCTCGTGCTGTTGATAGTGCAGCGAATGCCGGTTTCCCTTTCTTTGTTTCGAGGCCAGCGCCAGCAGAGGACGGCGTGTGATCGGCGCACCACAGCGCTTCAGCTTCCCCTCCACCATTGAGACTTTTAACTGGTTTCATGGATTTCCTGGCCACCCAGTTGGGTTCCCGTATTTTAACTTGATTTTAAAGTTTCGGTTTTATTGGGGTTTTTTTAGACTCTTTACTGTGTTTTAACCAGATTTTATTCTGTGATTATCATTCAGTATCTGCCTCTCATGTTTCCAACAATTGCTCTCTGAACATGCAATTATTTATGATACATTTTTATTGCACCCTCCACATAGCCACCACCACACTACACTTAAGTTCCCCGACAAAACACGCTAAAGTGGCCTCTTGGGATGCAAAAACACGCACTAAAATTGTCGCTTTGGTTGGCAAAACACACTAAAGTGCCCTCTTGGGTTGTTAAAACATGATAAAATGCCCTCATGGGTGGCAAAAACGCGCTAAACTGCCCATTTGGGTAGCAAAACACACTAAAGTGCACTCTTGGTTGGTTAAAACAAAATAAAATGCCCTCTTGGGTGACAAAAATGTATCCTCAGTGGCAAGAACACGCTGTAGGCCCCCCTTTTTTTTTTTTTGCTCCTGCGTGGCGTGCCGATGGACTTTTTGAAGTCTTTGCACTGTTTGTACCCAAAGAACAAAACAAAAAGCTCCACTTGCGTCTGCTTAAGATGTTTCGTCCTTCTCCGGATGGACGCCGACTGCGGCGTATTCCGATCGGCGTTGTCATGTCAGATGAGCGAGCCGCCCTGTGATCTAATGTGTCCGCAGACACGAACAGACGCGCGCGCGAGCCCCGGCCTTTGAGGCGGGAACTCCCGGCTGACTCGGTAACTTCTTCGGGGCGAGCAGGCGCGACGACATCACCTCACCTCCAAATGACTCTGTCGACTCAACTCAGTCATCACCATTAGTCAAGCGGAAGAGTAATTCAGCTCATCCCCATTACACGTAAGACAACAATATGGCACAGGGACGTCGCTCGGTGCAGAAGCGGGGGGGAGAAAAAAAGGTGATGAAGGGCTCGGTGAAATGAGATTGGATTTAAACAAGTGCGGCTGGCGTCCTGGGGGCCTCACACAGACGCTCTTTGAGCCGATAGGTGGAGGCTGCATAATGATGAGACACTTAGTTCCCCTACTGTTCAGATTTATGGGCTTCAAGGCCTGCCACGATCATTAGGGGAATTGTGAGGAGAAAAAGGGAAATGGGGTTGAGACTATATGGGCTTTGGAGGAGGTGGAAATTGCACATAGGGTTTGTTTCTTTTTTCTGGTAACACAGCACTTTAGGAGCATAAATCTTTGATCCTCCCCTCCCCCCGTTTGTGCAATGGCATTTCATAATGGAAGACTCCCTATAATTTCACACTCCAATTAGTAAATTACTAATGTTGTCCTAAAATACGAGTCTTGAGGTGGTAATAAACAAACAGGTCGCGCCCTGGGGGAGCCCAGCTCGGGGGGAGGGGAGGGGGGGAGAAAATAACGTTAGACGCAGTTAATAAAATCTGTCGTTCTTGTTCGGTCAGGTGTCAAGAATCCTCAGATAACCAAAATCGATAGGGATGAAAAGACACAAAACAGAGAAAAGAAAAACCATATATTTTTTGGGACAGAATTAACACTTGAAAAATGAATGAACTGAATCAGGAGGCGTTTGCATCATGTTGAATAATTAATATGGTATAATTAGCTGAAAACAATGAGCGTTTGCTTTCATGTCATCTGGGGGGAGGCTTATTTAGTACAATGATGAGTCTTTATTTCTTTTTTTGTGATGATACTTTGAATACAAGGGAAGCAGCCGCGTGTGACATTTACCTTCTGGCTCATCGTTGGAGCTCATATGGAATTAACCATGAGCTCAACGCATCCACGAATAACCCTTTAAGCAGCGTGTGTGTCAGCAAAAGCTCAAACATGTGCTTCTGATGACAACATAAAGGCTGACTCGGAACACAGAATGGACGCGGGCAATTTAAGGCAAAACATCAAGGAGATTACATAGCCCTGACATTTGGAGTTAGCAGCTGGTAGGGCTCTACGTTAGCTTTGGCCTTAACAGCTGTAATGGCTCTCTATGCTATTTTGCTTTAGCAGCTCTTAAGATTCTCCATTAGCTTTAGCTTCAGCCTTAGCAGCTGGTAGGGCTCTCCATGCCTTAGCAGCAATCAGGAAAAACTTTGGAGTCTATGGCTGTGTCCGAAATCACACACTAGTTAGTGTGGTCAATGACTTTTTAGTTTCCAAAAGCTTAGTAGCTAATAAATAGCACGTGACATCCATACAATGTTCTGCACAATTGTGAGATACTGCACTTGAAACTAATAGGTAGAAATATCCCATCATTGGGTTCTTAGTACGTGCGAGGTTAGAGCGTACGGATTTGTAGATACAGAACAGAAGCATTAAAATAGCATTCTGGTTGGTATTTAGGTTGGTATGATGGGATTTTGGACGCAGTCTCTGTATGCCTAATGTGGAGCTATGTAGCTCTAGCATCCGCTCTGCTCCTGTAGTGCTAGGCCACGCCCCCACACTCGCTTTGTTCCCGTTGGCTACGATAAAGTTTCGGGGAGACGAGGACGCTCTTCAGTATTGTGCAGAATTTGTGCTGATTCAGATTTTGCTTCCCCTCCCTGACAGAGGCAGACATACCACCCTCTTCACCCTGTCCCCAGTATATTGCCTATTTTTCTTGTGGCCATTCTGTATCGCTGTGTGTGGCCACGTCAGCAGAATAATTCAATAGTTTGTGGGTGGTGTTTTTTTTTCCGGAGCAACACCTAATCAGAAATAATCCTTTTCAGTTGAAAGTGTGTTTGCGAGGGTTTCGTGCCCTCTTTCTGCTCAGTGTTAACATGCACTGACTCACTCAGTCTGGTGCCAGTGACTCAAACAAATGTTATAATTGTCTCTAGACGAAAAAATAAATATCTCAGAGAAGAATGTGCTTCCAACATACAATGAGCTACAGCCAAAACAAGAAGGGAGAGTAATAACTGTTAAGGTTTTTTGGATTTTGACTCTTAGTCTGACACTAAGACTGAATTCCACCTGTGACATCAGGGAAACACGTCAGCCAGCCTGTCTGAAAACCGACAAACATGTCAAACAAAGAGATCAGCTGATATGTGTCTGTCTGTTGCCAGGCTCGTAGAGAGTGTCGGCGGGGCCTCCAGAACAACCGCAGATCAGCTGGTTAATAGGAAATCAGGCCTGATCCATCAGTCTTCATTTGCACTCATTTGTTGGTTCAGTAGTTCTTCCCCTTTGGTCCCCCGTCTCTCAAAATAACAGAGAAAAGCTGTTGAGGCGAAGGGGTCTATCCCCTGCTGCCGACGAATACCTCTCTGTGAGGGAGGAAGCTCAGTAACTGTCAGACCTCGCCGAATGTGGTGGGTCTTTTCTCCGCCCTTAGTGACATCTGGGTGTATCCTCACCAAGACCTGACTGATATGCAATTTTTAAGCCCAATACTGATTTTCATTCAAGAGAAAAAAAATCACTGATTGGCTTACTGACCACACTGGATCAAAAACACAACCATAGACACCCATATATGCTCATTGTGATCAAAGGGGTCAAGACAAGCGGTTGGTGTGCCCACCAGCCAATGAAATTGAAAAGGTGTAATGGCAATTTTACTAATCTGCATCCCACCTGGCCACCAGCATTTCTGCCTCCCCTCCCTCCACATCCGCCAACACTGCTGACCTGATAGACTTCTACAACACTACTCTCCTCCTGTCTTAACAGTGTTGCACCCACTCAAACAAGAACTGCTTCGTTCAGACACCCCGCCCCTTGGTATACTCCTGCCCCCCGAAAAATGAAAGCAAGGAAGCGACAACTGGAACATCTGCACAAAAGAACCGGCCTCACCGTCCACCTCTGAGCCCACACTGACTATCTTCAAGATTACAAAGATGCCTTGAACTCTGCCCAACCTCCTGCTATTCAGACATCAATCCCCACTGGCTCCAGTAATCCGAAGACCTTATTTTCCACCATCAACAACCTGCTCAAACCTAGAGACCACACCTCCTCATCCTTCACCATCAGCAAATGCAACTTGTTCCTCTCATTGTTTCAGTCAAAAATTAACACAATCTACAGTTCTCTTGCTGCTCTTCTGTCGCCAACCTCCTCTCACCAGCCCCCATGACCAGGCACCGAACCCTGGGGGACCGAGCCTTCAGTGTCACAGCCCCCTTCCCAAACCCATCCATGACTGCAACGACCCGTCCACATTCAAAACTTCCTTAAAACTCACCTTTTTTTAACTTGATTTTAATGTTTAACTACTGTCAATCTCGTGTTGCTTTATCTCATTTATTAGTTTATTTATTTCCTTTTAACTAATGTATTTCAGCTGTTTTTAATGTACTGTACTGTTATTATATATTTCATATTTATTTGTAAAGCCTACTAAGGTACTTTTATAGAATTAATACCAATCCCAATGTTCTAATGTTCCTATGATGTTTCCAGTGACTCAATAGTAATCCCCTTACAATCGACTCTGTGGAGGACCACCTAGACACAACGTGTGCAAGGCCATCCTGTGAGATAACAGTTAATTCCCATCACTTCTGGGATTCTTTTGATTCCAGTTTTATCCTTGCATAGACATGGTCTGATTTCATGTGTTATCCAGGTCAGTAGAGGGTGTACAAGCTGTGTGACCTTATGCTTCTTTGAGCTTCATGACGGATAACTGACTGCAATCCGTAATGTTGCTCCTTCTTGCAAGAATAAATTGACAATGACTAAATGTCTCTGATTGAATGACAAATTTTCTATACAAAGCCAAGTAATTAAACTGGCACTTCAGATTTCTCATTATTGTAACGCCCCCTCAGAGTGTGGGAAGGATATGACTGCCAACATGTAATGCTTCGGACTTATCAACTCTTAGCAGTTAGCCACAATTAGCAGTTCGCGCCTGGCGGTAATCACCATGGAGCTATCGAAACAGAGACAATGAGACATCTGCTCTCGTACTATGGAAACATCCTGCCTGGTCCCAGTGTCCGGCAGCACTGGAGGATTACAGGCCGGTGGCACTGACCTCTCACATCGTGAAAGTAATGGCACACCTCAGACCGCTGGTGTGTCCATCGCAAGACCCCTGCAGTTTGCATATCAGCCCCATGTCGGGCTTGATGATGCAATCATCTACCTGCTGCAGAAGACCTATTCTTCCCTGGACAAACCGGACATCAAAGTCCGTATCATGTTCTTCGACTTCTCCAGCTCCGTCAAAACAATCCAGCCCAGACTTTGTAAGGCCAAGTTGGAGGACATGCAGGTGGATGCTCCCCTCGTCACTTGGATCGACGACTATCTGATGGGCAGACCACAGTTTGTGACACTAAAGAGCTGTGTGTCTGGTCGACCGCTTTGTGAAGTGGTGTGAGGAGAACCACTTGCAGCCGAACGTGAGGAAGACGAGGGAGATGGTGGTGGACTTCAGGAGGAACAAGCCCCTGCTGTCCTCAGTCAGCATCAGTGGGACGGATGTGGATATTGTGCATTCATACAAAGATCTGGGTATCACACTGGATAACAAACTGGACTGGTCCACCAACACAGAGGCCATCTACAAGAAGGGCATGAGTCGGCTCCATGTCCCGAGAAGGCTCAGGTCCTTTCATGTCTGCAACAAGATGGTGCAGATGTTTTATCAGTCTGTTGTGGCGAGCACCATCTTCTTTGCTGTGGTGTCCTGAGGTGCGGGCATCAAGACAAAGGACGCCAACAGACTGAACAAACTGATCAGGAAGGCAGAATCTGTTGTTGGCTCCAAACTGCTCACCCTGGAGGAGTTGGTGGAGGGCAGGATTCGGACACCCCCTCCACAATACACTGGACAAGCTGAAGAGCAGCTTCAGCAACAGACTCATTCAACCCCGCTGCTCCAAGGAACAGTACAGGAAAATCATTCCTACCCACAGCAATCAGACTGTACAACTCATCTACCTCTGTCAGAGCCATGTTCACACACTCGACTAATTCCACCTGCCACCATCCGCACTAAACATAACACTTCTACTATATTGCACACTGTATTATCATGTCCATACATGTCCAACCTGCATAGTATTTATTTTATTTTGCCACCTTCTGCATTCACGTTTACTATATTGCACGCTGTATGTACATATTCATAGTATTCAAGTATTCTCTTCTCATGGCGATTTGCGAGAAGCCAACATTGGACACCTTCAAGTCCGCACTGAAGAGACACTTGTGTACTCTGGCTTTTGGAAATTAGTGTGCATATTTTTTGTATTGTTAAGCATCCTTGGGTTTCTTGAAAGGCGCTATATAAATTCAAGCTATTATTAATTTTATCATTAAGGCATGTGTATATATTGTTTTTATCTTGTTTTTCATTCTCTTGTTTTTATTCAGTATTTTATTTTATGTCATTCCATTGTATTTTACCGGACTGCTATGAGAATTTTATTTCCCTTTGGGGATGAATAAGGTAATCTATCTATCTATCTATCGTAGAAACTAGTTTAATTGTGCAAGTATGATGTTCCAACTTTATGTACAGTGCTACATCCAGAAAACAAGACTGACCAAGTGAGCTGATTTGTAAATACTGTAAAATTAAAATATTCAGTCCACAACCTCGTCAGTATACAACAAAGGCATCTGGGAGAGCTGCTACCTTTGTTCAGCTGACGCTGACGGGCTGATAAATCTCCATGTCATGAATCCTATCATCCATGAATGGAATGAGGGCTTCCATAGGTTTATAATTGTGAAATTGGCACTGACACTGCATACAAGATGCATGAAAATATGCAGAGAGGCGAGCGCAGGAAAGGTCCGCAGATCTGGGGCCTCATGTATCAATGCTGTTTACGCAAGGAAAACGTGCGTTCGCAAGGATCGGAGCTCACGATCGGATGTATCAACGTGAAAAGTTTGTCGACTCTTGCTCTGTTTTACACCAGCTCCGGAGGTGGTGTAGAAGTTGGCGTGAAGCTAGATTCTTGCGTGAGCTGCACTTTGGTCCGTTGGCGACACTGTGTGGCGATGTTTGGTGACTGTCACAATTTGACAACTGTGCAAACATCGGGCACAAATCAGCCATCAACACAAACACAATCACCTGTTGGCATCACCTACATGGCTATAAAAGAGCCTTCACTATTATGCAGAATATGAAACTTACTGCAATGGCAGAGCTTGCGATTTCTGGAGAGGGAGGACTTGCTCCGTAACACAGACGAGTGGCTCACGAGCCGGTTCTGGCTTCCACGGCCTGTGCTGCTGCAGCTGTGCCAGGAGCTCCGACCAGCACTAGAGAGAACAACCACCAGAAGCCCTCAGCCGGGCCACGCCCCTGGTGGTCGATGGGATCATCCGCCTCTCCCACAGGTACATTAAATCCCCCTACGGTGCGGTCTAACAGGCCAATATTAGAGCGCAATTTGCAGCGATAGCCGGATTCCCTAATGTAATCGGAGCTATTGACTGCACTCATGTTGCCATAAAAGCCCCCTCCCACAAGGAATACCCTTACGTTAATCATAAGGGGTTTCACTCCATCAATGTACAGATAATATGCGATGCGCAGATGATTCCAATGAACATTGTTGTGAGGTGGCCCGGTTCAACGCACCACTCACACATTCTTAACAACAGCACTGTTGGGGAGAGGCTGCAGGCAGGTGCGGTGACGGACGGCTGGCTGCTGGGTGAGTAAATGTGTAATGGTCATTTCAATCCCAATGGATGCAGATCCCGGCCGGGCAGCCTTCCTTGCCCGCCAGCATGTTCACATTGTGAATGGGTAAGAATCACACACGATTACATGATTAGCCATTTAATTAATTTATTTTGTCAGCGATACGTTCAAGAATGCTGATAAGGCAGTCCAGCCGCTCATTGAGCCCCTTTATTTGTTGTACAATCGCCTCCTGCGACTCCAGGACTGCCTGCGTCAGGACCCTCCCACTGGATCCAGGTGGGCCTGGACGCGGCTGGCGGAAGGCCCGCCACTTGCCCATTGTCGTTGATGACTCGGAACCAGCGGAACTGACTCTGTGTTATTATTGCGTTTACATCTATGGCAAAGCATGTGGAAATGTGGTGAGTAAGAAATGGACCCCCCTTCTTACCCTCCAGGCTCTCGGAGTCAGCGCGGGTGGCAGCCATGATCCCCCCGACAGAGGTGCTGCCCATGATCGCTGCTACTCGCTGCTCAAATTGTGAGAGGTGCTCCTCTCCCTGAACCCCCCCTGTCTGGCCGGGAGTCCTCTGGAGCGAAGCTGTAGGCCGCTGGACCTCCACCTTGAGGTCCGACCACTTTTTTTAAATCTCCGCGGGGTGCGTTGCTCCGAACCCACCGTGTTCACCCTCTCGCAAACCTTCTCCCACTCACATTGTTTTGTTCTTGCACTGAAGCCACTGACAGGCTGCCAAACAAATTTTTTTTCTCTCCTCCACCTCCCCGACCAACACCTCCAACTCTCATAGCATGAACTTCATTTTTTAAGACATTTTTTGGGCAACCTCGGACAGGCGAGACACCATTTAAATGAATTTGCAGATTTATAAGTGGGCGTAACGGGGGTGAGATTTTTTGCTCCGTGCGCAACTTCCGGGATTCTTGCGATCGAAGTTTTTTAGTATGAGATCCACGCAATTATTGATACATGAGGCCCCTGTTGTTTTTGAGGAAACGTAATTCAAACACGAAGATTGTTTGTGATGTCACGAGATGCCACCCACTAACCACCCCAGTGTGTGCTGTATACTGTATATGTGACGGGGTCAATTTTTGGGGGGATGAATTTGGGGATGTCTTCGCAATGCACCCCCCTCTGACCCAAGTACCCTCTATTCGCTTTTAGCCCTCTTTTGCTTAATTATGGCATTTTAGACTTTTACTGATTTTAATCGAAAACCAGTACAGCCTTGGGAGTCGACCACGTTGAAGATGAGATGGAGGCGGGAGGCGGACGGGTTACAACGAAGGACTGGTGGCTCTGGTTTCACCTTTTTATTCTGTTTAGACTGATTTTTAACTCTGCTCACCCCTGATTTTAAATGACCTGTGCAGTTTTACAGTCCTAGACCTCACCACATATACTATTGGAAAACCATCTGCTGAATCCAAGACTGGAGAGATTCAGGTTTAATGAGGTTAGTGTAAGTTTAGCGTCTGCTTTAGGGGGTTAATTGGTAGGTGTTTCATTATGGACCTGAAGTACAGAAGTTTCAAAGAAGATCTCAAAACCTCCAGATATGGAAGAATATAAGGCACACTTCTAACCATTCTGCCATCACATTTGGGTCGACTTAACTTAAATGAAATTAAATTCTGAATTTAAAATGAGCTCCATGCTAAACAGTTGATTTCATTAACAGGAAATTATGGACAATTCCAGTGGACAATGCAGAAAGTCAGCCCCAATAACAGCTGCAAGAGTTATTAGCTCAAATCAAGCTGGCCCGTCAAAATCCCTCTGCAATATTTGACCAAGTGCTATAATTCTCCACAGTGACCTACACAGGCATCCTCCGATCTGCTGCCTTGGTTTTCTGTGCTGAATGATGAATTGATGTTTGGCTGTGAAGCTATTCCTCTACCTGAAAGCACTCTGCGTACTCCATTCATCAACTCGCATTCACCCAAATATCCAGTCAGAGACATCGGAAGGTGTGTTGGGACGGAAACGAGGCGAAGTCGGTGCTTGTCGCAGTCAAATGGGGATTTATTGCCGACACGTCATATCAGACAAATTTGGTGGCAATCCCTCAGATAAACCTGCACAGTAATACTTCTATCTTCTACCCGTCTTCCTATTATGGTTCGCACCGTGGCCAAGTGTTGTCTTTTGTGCCAAGCCTCCAGGATGGACCTTCTGGCTGATCCACCCGCTCCACACGTGCCATAAAGGTCTGCTCTGTCGTGTCGTGGCACTTTGTGTGTTGTGTTGTCTTGTGCTCGTCTTGTCATTTACGGTTTTATTTTGTAATCCCTACCTTCCTTGTCTGTCCCTGCCCTGATTGTTGCCAGCTATGTTCCATTCCCTGTGGACCGTCTCAGAAAGCAGGCTCAACAAACGCCGAGTCAAAATGTTAACTCTGGGTTGAGTAAATCTGTGCTGTCAAACTCAGTTTTCAGTGTCAGAACAGGTGATAATAATTAGTTCAATCAACCCTGAGTTACAGTAACCCCGAATGAAGCTCGTGCGTGGAGATACAAAGGCCTTGATCAATGGAACACAGATAAGATCAATCACCATGCAAAATGTGAAAAAATGCAATCCTCCTACTCTTCCACGTTGGAGTTGGCAGTATTAATGACCGCATATGGAGAAAATGAGCATATGTTTCAAAAGAAATACAATACTGTGGCGGCAGCAGCAAAAAAGCAAGCGCTCTTCCGCTTTTTCAACATTTGTGCTAGATGTTTGTTTGTGCACGCAGGTGCAACCCAGCTACAAAATGCACATGGCAGCAGTTAAAGATGAAATACAATAATGTAGTTCAAGGTATAATTCCGTTACAAGCAAATGTGATGTTCAACCTCCCTACCTCATTAAACAGCATCCAGTGGCTACATTCAACATGTGATCCAACATGTGAGCAAAGACTCTAATTTTCAATGATCACAACAATGCCAGTATTTGATATTCTCTGTTTCAAAGCAACACCTAACTATTTAATTATTATATACGAAAAATGTGTGAGTCATGCACAGACACAGGCCACTTTGCCTCCACATTATTGATCATGTATAGGCCGCATCACATATGGTGTTCACAAGGGAGAACAGTAATTAGCTGCAGAGGCTGTATTGTGAAGTACGTTTCATTTGGAAGGTAGAAGGCTCTGTCTCGGCTCTTCTGCACATTACAGTAAAACTGTGGTTAGATCCTCTAGCCACATAATCTCCCTCATTGACTGAACTGTGATTGGATTGTGAGTGCCATGATTTGTTACCTTAGCAAAGTGAGGACGGATCATATTGTTGAGATAAATTATTGATTGCGCAGAAAAAGGGAAACGCTCAAAAAGGTTCTCATCAGGAAATGATAAAACATCCAATCGGGGTGTATCAATAGAGTATCTGCACTTCGATGCCAACTGGCTCTGCAAGAAGAGGACCTGCCATGTCTGCACCGCCTTCAGTCTGCAGGCTTCAACTTTAGAGCAGGAGAAACTCAGGGTTAGCTGAAGAAAACCTGCCAGGCAGCAGGTTAGATTCACAGAGTATGTTGCCATGGTAACTGACTCAGTGTCAAGCCGAACCAGCTTTCTGAAACTGATAACCCAGAGTTTCCTTCAACCCTGAGTGAGCTAACTGAGTTTTCACAAAACCTGCTTTCTGCAACGGCCTTGTCCGGTCCTTGTCTCCCTTTGTCCCGTGCCAGTTCGTCGTGTCTCGTGCCATCAATCCAAGCAACGTCCAAACTGTCCTTTGCTATTTTGGTTGATATTTTGATCTTTTATCCAAGCCATGACTTGTGATTTTTTGTTGATACTTTAATTCTTTTTTGGCCTCAGAAGACTGATTTTCAGATGAGTACTTAGTTTCTTTAACAACAAAAATGTCACCACAGAAGGAAAATTAAAGCTTTATTTTGTAACTATAAACTTTTGAGTTGTGCTTTTGGGTCCGGAATGAACCTCGTCATGCTCACTGGTAGCAAATAGGACACAGAGGGCCTGAATCGCTACAATCCCAAATAGGATTGCAAAATAAATGCGGGGAATATTTACATTTGGGCACTTTCCATGGGAGTTCTTCAGAAATTAACAGGAATTTTCGGGAATTTATTTGAACTGCATTTACTTGGTCATATCCATTTGGTTTTCTATAAGCAGACTCGCATGCAAACATGTCTAATGCAATATTCAAAAGAAATATTAGAAATTAATTTTGAGGGAATTTGGAGGAATTTTCCCCCAGAGTCTGTCTTAACTGTCATTAATATAAGCCTCAATATTTGTCTTAAGCAAACACACATGCAAATATGCCTGATACAACATTTATAAATTACACTTAGCAGTTTTTAGAACTGTAGAACTTTCACAGTGTGCGTACCCACAAGGACTGCAGTTTTTGTCTTCGCCCTTTACTGCAAAACCACATTGGACTCTTTGACGAGCTAGTTCATCTGACGCCGTCGGCAAACCAAGGATTCTTTTGCCCCAAAAAGTCTTTTGTTCCATTGCAAGACAAGCAGCAACATTTTAGGAGAAAATAAAATCATCTGCAGTCGTTGGAATTAAGTTGATCCACGTTTTCCAACTGAAATCCAAAAGGCTGCGGGAGATTTCTGTGCGGGGCCTTTAGCTGTTTTGGATGCTGATTTACACTCCACTTTTTGTGCGACAAGCGACATGTGAAGTGAAGATGTCGTGTTAGTGGAGGGCTACCAAGCGGCGGCAGAGACTCTCCTCCTCAGTGCACAGCCAGTCTGGCAGCGCACCTCCATCTGCTGTTTTGATGGTGGATCGACAATACAGATCTGCTATTCCATCAGAACAAGTTGGTCCATCTGCCGCGCCTGCCTCCCCTTGCCGCGTTGCCCTCACCGCTTCGCCGTATCCATAATTTCCCTTTGATTTCGGAGCTGCTTTCATGGTGTCACATCGCCAGACGAACAAAAATAGCCAACAACACATTCCCGGCCATGTTTGACCTGCTGCACTGCTGTCCCTTTTCTGAGACTTGGAAACAAAAAAACATTCTCAATCTTCCCTCAGAAAGAAAAACGTCCCCTCCTTAAAAACTGCTGTAAAAATAACATATTAGTATTTTTTCCACTTTAAATGAGTCAATCTTTTATATCAACTTCAGCCTGAAATATATAAAATATTTTAGGGATTTAAACCCTCTAAATGCCAGTTTGTTTACGTTGAACAAAAAAAATAGCATCAAATAATTTCAGTATAATGCAATCCAAGGAGGATTTAAATTATCATTATAATTATTATTATTATTAGAGCCGGGACGAAAAAGCGTCTCCTTCCAAAAGACTGCTGTAAAAATGTCACATATCAATACTTTTTCCAACTTAAAATGAGTCAGTCTTGTTAATCAGCTTCAGCCTGATACATATCAGGGATTTTAAATTGTCAGGACAAAAAAAATCCTCAGGAACTCTTAAGGGTTTAAGTCCATCTCATCTTATTTTTATAAAAGCGTAGCACGTTGTAAACACATTGTGTCTCCCGCACAGACGTTGCCCGACTCTGCCGTTCATGATGATGGATTTTATTTGATGTTTATCCCGAGTGTGTAGAGACAGAGCAACCTGTATATAAAGGATTTCACAAACTGATTATGATGCCATCGAATCCTCCATTGTCTTCTTTTGTTGTTGTTCTTATTACTAAAGACACTTCCTTTGCAGTCTGGGATCCTCCTGCCAAGGCTCCCTCTCTGATCATTTAGTCATGATCTATTGCATTATTACTGTGTCATTCTGAGCCATCCATCACCTGACTAATGACATTAATCCCTCCATCTGCAGCACTCTGCCGGCTCCGTGCCGCGGAGAGCGTCGGGTAAATCCCATGCAAGTTCCACTTCAGACCTCGGTAACGTCGCTGCTAAACCATATGAAACATGAGTTTCCTGATGCGGCAAGACCAGCTCGAACTGGCAACTCCAGTGAATCTGCAAACACAAATTAAATCTTGGATCTCCAGCTTTTGATGTGTGGCACGAGGATAATCTAATAGTACTGCAGCATGAATACACACATTACAGAGTACATGTACAGTGGTGGCTCCTATTAGTCCTCTCAAATGGGGATACTTGTTTGAGGTTCTACGGGTATATTCAATTTACTTGCTTTAGTGAATCTGGTAAATCTGGTACTTTAACACAGAGCAGGTGCAGTATATTAACAGAGACCCAACAAATCCCCTCAGCGGCACGGGCTGGGAGAAACTCCCTTTAAAAGGAGAAACCTGTTTAATAGGGTCATTTCACAGTAGCGTCCTCTTAGGCATATATTTGGGACGTGAAAGCAAAACAAAAAATGCCTCACGTTACTAACTTGTTTATGGAACTTAGTTTGAAATGTCGAGACTAAACTCAACCAAGACCGAAACCATATCCATTAAAGAAAACAAAAAAGACCAGAAAGAACACTTTCCTATTTAAATGTAAATACATTTGACAGCAACATATACAACCTCTATTATTTTTTATCGAAGCAGCACAAAGCAACAAACCAACAAATGTGTTTGTGTAGAAAATGGGTCTTTGATGCTTTAAATGAGGAAGCTGAGTGTATGTCTCTTGGTGCATAAGCAGCTATTTCCACTCATTGTTTTCTTTCTCCAGCAAAATCTGATGTGTTTGTCAGGTGAATGTGGCTTCTAAATCAACTCAAATCACATGCAGATATGTTCTAAACACGGGGCAGAACTGGGGACGCAAATCCAAGGCACAAATTCTCAGTCATGCGAGGCAAAAAAAGGGTTGTTTATTCCAGGCAAAGTCGGTTACACAAACAGGAAAAGGTATCCAACAAACGTGAGGCAAAGATGCAAGGTCCAAAAACAAGCAAGGTATAATCCGGCATGGCTACAACAGTGAGGCGAACCGTGCAGGGACGAGGACTGTGAAGTGCAACGAGATTGTGAGAGACATGAGGTTAAATACACAAGGTAATGGGCAGTGATTGGGAACAGGTGAGTTGAACACTCAGGGAAGCAGGTGTGACAAGACGGGGGAGGGGCAAGACAGGAACCAAACTGAAACAGAGACGAAGGTTAGAGATTTCAAAATAAAACAGGAAGGAACAGACAAGGAAAAAGGAAACTTGACAGACATGACAAAACATTTAAAAAGATGGGGGTGATAATAAATCTACCAATGATTGACACTGATTGGTTGTTGGGCTCTGAAAGCCTGCCAGTGGTGGACAAGACCCAGGGAAAAACGTGCACATGCAATTTAGCATCGTTATTTGGGATTAGGGTTGCAAAGGCGTGGAAATTTGCCAGTCAATTTTCGGAAAGTTTCCTGAACATTTCCATGGGAATTTTGGCAAGACAATATTGGGAGTTTTCAGGGTTTTGTTGCCATGATGACCAGTCATAACAGAAGAACATTGAAGAGCCAGATCCTTGATAAGCAGAAAGACATGAAACATGAATGTACAAAAATAAAAAGGAAACTTGAAAGACATGACAACACCTTTAAGAAGGTTGGGGATGATAATCAATCTATGATAAACACCTTTGAGTCCGAGACGAGACCAAGACCTTCAGAAAGTGGTCTAGATAGTACATTTTATCCGTCTCAAAAGTCCCTAAATTAAATAGAAGTAAATATCAAGACACTGTTGAGCAGATGCCTCTACACTCGCCACCCTGTCTGGTCCCATTCATTATTTCATCATGCATGTTCAGGGGTTGCATTGGTTGGTTAGATTGGTAATAAAGATGGTAATTATTAACGACAAACCAAAGCTGGAGGAATATTCCGCTCAGTCAAGGGTCATGGACTCCTGTAGTGGGGGTTGAGTGTGTGCGAGCCCCGTGCTGCGCTCTGTAATTACCTCGTTTTGCAG
>CAESWR010000425.1:698736-717693 GCA_903171835.1 Mullus surmuletus | reverse complement strand
GAATCGGAAAAACAGCAGAGCATTTGTCACTGACAAGAATGCTAGCCTTCCTTCCAGAGATTTACCCAGAAACCTTCCCCGGTGGTGATTTAGATAAATTGTTTTCCATTTATGGCCAATAAACTGGCGGCGCATTCTTAACCCGGGTTTCTCATTGGCCCGGGCGCCACCGTCCCGCCATTCATTGCCTGTCTCCGTGCGACGCACCGCCCTGCTGATATCTGCCGGTATTTTAGGGGCTTGTCAGATGTAATGTACCGTTTTTTAAACTGTTATCATACGCTGTAATATTGAAATAAGCCGCATTGTGAGAGCGAAATTACATTTCACCGAGCCTTCTTTTGAGCCGGCTGTCGAGGCTCAAATAGGAATGTAGAAATGCCCTGAAGAGGTGCTCGCACCGCACCGCTCACATTATAATCTCCTCTTTCTCCGCATTCGAGCCCTGGACTGAGTGATGGCTCAATGTTCACCTCTCCGCGCTTTTCACGTAACCATCGCCTTGAGTTGTATGGCAAATATTTTCCTCTGGCTTTGATTAGAGGAGGTGGAGAGCAATTTTTCGGCTTTGTTCCCAGTATTGAAAAACAAACAGAAAGAAAACAGAATAAACTATTGTCACATTCTGATTACTCATTTTCTGCCATCTGAGTGTGAAAGCAGCCACGTTATTTCTCTGCCTTGGACATTATTGTAACAAGCCTCTTTCTTTCAGCCGCCTCCCCCATTAGAAAGAATCCACAACCAATTTGAAGCCAATGTGAAAGTGGGAATTGGAGCTGTGGCCAATTTCCCTTCTGCCTACTAAAAACAATCCCCCGCAAACAATAATTACTCTTTGCCAAAATCACAGTGACGGGTGGCATTAGCCGGTGGTGATTAAGATTACCCTCACAGGATCCACTGGGCGGCAGTGAGTGAGGAAGGTAACAACGCCAATCGATGGGCGTCGGAGGGATAACCTTTGCGCTCCATCGGCCGGTTGAGCTCTGCGAGCCGGAGCACGCGGCTGGAAGCATCGCGTCGTTGGATCATGA
This sequence comes from Mullus surmuletus, assembly GCA_903171835.1. Taxonomy (NCBI): domain Eukaryota; kingdom Metazoa; phylum Chordata; class Actinopteri; order Syngnathiformes; family Mullidae; genus Mullus; species Mullus surmuletus. Next base: position 716,656 of record CAESWR010000425.1, on the reverse strand, counting down.
GGTGAGCAGAGGTCCAGATCAGAGATGGAGGGGAAGAGTCGGCCAGCGTCACGCCACATCGATCCAACACCTCGCGTCTTTGGCGGCAGGTTTTATCCGAGTCGTTGGTGCATTGTGCTCAAAAACCAGGATCAGGACTTTATCACCCAACATGTCTCCATTGTCCTGCTCATGTTGTGTTTTAACTCTTAAGAGTTCCTTCAAAAAAAAATTACTTAGGACGAAAAACGTCCGCACTCTAAAAACTGCTGTAAAAATAACATATATTAGTATTTTTTTCCTCTTTAAATGAGTCAATTATTTTTCATCAACTTCAGCCTGAAAAATATATATTTTATAATAATCCACAGTATTTTAATAAAAGATATACAAAAACTCGGATAATTTCCATAAAATCCAATTCAAGGAGGATTTAATCATTATTATTATTATTATTAGAGCCTCAGATGTGTCAATTATGAGCAGCAACATTGAATTTGAGGCATTCTTATTTTTTCTGCAGTATTTGTGGCAAATTCTCTTATTAGTTCCTGGGGACAAAAAGCATCTCCTTTTCCCCTAAAAGACTGCTCTAAAAATATATATTAATATTTATTAAACCCACTAAAAAAAATACCCTGGACAAAAACATTTCTTAACTGATCCTATCAGCCTTTAACTCTTAAGGGTTAAAGGCTGAGAGGATCACATTGTGGGGGTGCCACAATGCACGAATACACTCCCCTATCGGGGCCAGCCTTATGTTCCCACATTTAAAAGATTTTTTTTTCACTGACAATTAGGCCCTATGTTCCCACAGCTGTATGTTCCCACATTTCTAAGACATTTGAAAAATTAGTTCTTGTGTTCCTACATTTCTTTGCAATTAAAGCCCTCTCCTCCACAAGATTTTTGGTTATAGGGTTTGCAATAAAAAAAGAGATGGGAGCACCAGATTGAGCAAAAAGCTACATTCCATCTGCAGTCCATTGCTACTGGATAATAGGTTGGGTGTAATTGGCCATCAAATTGGGAGAGAGGGGGGTAAAATCCATAGATTTCATTCATTCATTTCATTTCAGACATTTAAAAAATGCATGAAAAAGGAAATGTGGGAGCGACACCGCCACCCGCTCTCAGCTCGTTGTCTGACGATGTCGCTCCAGGTGTGGGAAAGCAAAAAAGCCCCCTCATCCCTGTTCATGGCTGTGAACTCTTCCTTATCTCCACTGCTTCCATAATCCAGCGTCGGTGTCTGTTATTTACTGTGCAGATGGCTTTGTTCTTTTCCCAGTCCATGATGACATGACCTATATCCACATCATGGACTGGGACTATCATGGCCATCATGACCATCAGCTTCTACACACGTCACTACTCTATCTGGTGACGCCTCTGATGAAGACAGAAGAACGCCGTCGAAGCATGTCAGGTACGCTAAAATACCTAAGTGTCTGATATAAAAGAAACAACAAAACGCTATAGAAAAACGAAAATAGAAAAACGACGGACACAAGGAACATTGTCGGAAGAAATAATCTCATAGTCACCTCACCTCTTACAATTGGTCCCGAAAGTTATGCTTTATCTTGTTTACATTATATAAAGTCAAACAGCTCCAAATGGACACATAACCAACTCACAAACCTCTAATAGCACAATAAGAAGAAAAATACAGAATGTCCTCGAGCAAGCAATGTTGAAATGTTGAGTGATTGAATAACACTGGCATCAATTTACAAATCAGCTGATGCAGCGTTGCGCCATCATTAGGCTCGCTAATGTAGCGCGCATGTTTGCTAGCGCGCCCGCTGGGCGGCTGGCTGCGGTGCACCTCACGCCTGTTGCCCCTGAGCATGCAGATCTTTAATTTACAATCAATCTAATCTATCATTTTTTGTGTCGATCCTTGAAATCTTTGGGCGGAAAAAATAAAGATGCCAAACGTAGCCGTGAAAATTCACACGAGATGTCATTTACGAGATAAAACCCCAAATGCCATTTCCATCATTCAAATCTATAATGTGACGCAGTGAAAGGTCACTTAGCGTCTCCCTTGGACAATGTAAAACAGAAAATAAAAAAATCGACACATGCTCCCGGCACTGCTGCAGTGCGTATATATATATTAATTAATTTTCTCTGAGGGAAAGGAGCATATCTGAAAGAGCAGAGCTTCATTTCTCCATCCAGAAGAACAAAGGCAGATGCTAAATGAGGCTACTCCGATGCAGGAATTATAGCCAGCAGACAGGGAAACTTCCATCCGTCTGGGGAATGGCAAATGGCGAAATAATTAGATCTGAGTTAAGGTGCAGGGGATCGGCTCACAGGCGGAGCCAGAGGTCAGACATTAGAGCCGAGTATCCTCTCGAGACTGCTACTAGTTCTTGGATGATTCACTAATACAGAAACAAGCACACAAGTATTTTTCTCTTTTTTTCGCCACTGAGTAACTCGACAAACCTCCGATATTTTTTTATATCTTTTGATTATACATGGAAGTGAATCTAGACTCTGTTGCTCAGTGGTGTTACTTATCTTCGCTCTGAAGGTAGTGAGTTATTTCTTCCTCAAGTGTGGCTACGTTTATACGCAGTCAATAAGCCTTTTCTAAAAGGAATACTAGTAATAATCCGGTTGTGTTACATGTAACAATTAATCCCAATATTGACTGCATGTAAACGTGATCTGAGTCGCACCAGTAGAAGGCAGAGCTGCCAAGCGTCACGCTCTGAGTGTGACAGTCACGCAATTTGACCCATTCTCACACGACACGCCACACTTGACATTTCTCACGCTTATATTTCCCCATTCAATAGATGATAATAAACGTTGGTCCTCGCGGTTTGCCGTAGTTCGAGTAACTCTGATTGCCTGATCGACATAACCAATCCCAGACCGATCCATCAGTCATTTGTGCCTAAATTTAACTAATCACGGAAGGCACCATCCAATATAAACCAATCAGAAGCAACGTAAGGCGGGTCTTGGCGTCTCTAACTATCTTTCACACACAACAGCGCCGACGTTTGAAACCCACTCGACGTTCTCCCGCTCTCCTGAATTCCGACGGTAGGTAACTACCCAGTTTCGATCATACAACATTATTGCAAATGGGTTCAATTTTTAAATATTTTACCAGTTTGATGTCGATGTAGGACAAATGTTGCTCTAAGTTTTTATCTGTAGTCTCTAGTCTCTTGAGTTTCCTAGTTAATATGTACTGTTTGGCTGCTATGCTATAGTAGCTGAATTGCACTTGTAGGTTATATCAGCATAAATATATAGTAAATGAAACAAACGCCTTGTCTAATCTAATGTTCATTTGAACTGTACTAGTGTTTTTCTATGGACCAAAAAACACTTAATGTTGTATTAATGTTTTTTACATTATTTGCTTTTTAATTACCTCCTTTCGGTTGCAGACGAGGAGAGCTGAGGTAAAGGTTGCAGTGAACACAATGTGCCATTTGCAGTTGCCGATCACTTCAGCCCATTGCTAAAAGAATGCTTCAAAGATTCCCCTACTGCACAGAGCTTCAATAATACAAATAAATGTATTTTGTAAAAAATCTTTTTATAATTTTCATTTATAATTTCTGGGTAATTAAGACTAGCATTAGGGGGCCACAGTGCAGGGAGAGCAGCTGGCATGGAGGTGAGGAAATCAGTCTTAAGGTATCAATCAACGTTAAAAAGGGCCAATTTTTTTACGAAAATCACGACACTAAAGTCTGACTCTTGTCATTTTCTGAAACTTGGCACTTGGCTTGATTCCCACTTTCCAGATATACCCTCGATGTGTAATTAAGACTGAGTCATTAAGAGCAATCAGTGTAAATCATGATTCCTCGCTGAGTTTCAGGGTCTGGACTTCTGCAACATGCTAACGAGCTTTTGGTCTGAGCATTGTCTTGGCAATGGAGCCGCGGCTGATGAAGCATGGCAACCTTGTCACATCCAGTCTGCCATGCTAATTTGCATTTGTTCAGTTTGTCTATTCAAGATATTAATTCAGTGTCAAACAACTGTTGTCTATGTAAAATTGCATGTTGTGGTGTTATGAGCACTGACTCCCTCTGCGTTGGTTGATATCGGAGCTTTCTTCTCTGTTTTGGCGGTCAGCCTGGCCTTTGAACTGCATGCTTACATGAACCTGGGCCAGCATGGGGCATGAACAAAATCTACAAGAGCGTAGAGTGTAACTGAGAGTGTAGCAGCGCAGCAGTGTTCCGTTTTAAGTGGACAGAGGCTTTCCAAAGTCTGTCCAACCAGGAAAACACACCCCATTGCCAAACACAGGATAAAGACGAAGAAGACCCGAGTCAGCCTTGGTTTAATATGGAGAGCACAACCAGCAGCTAAAGCTAAAGCTAAAGCTAACGCTGAACTAAGTGAGTGGAGATGTGTGGTCTAAACACAGCAGATGTGACCTTCTGTTTATGTCTGAAATGCTGGTGAATACAGGCGACATCTAGTGGTAAACCATCATATTTGGCCCCTCTATCCATCCAGGTGAACTTCCATAATGGCGTTAATGACTTGATGCATGAATCACTTATGTGCCATCCCTTTTGAACTCTTATATACCAAAGTAATTCACATTCACTTTAAACATTTATAAATGTCAATGTGTCCTGTTACTGAAATTGCCTTTTCCATGCTTTCAGGCGAGGACGTCTTTTCATTATTCAGGAGTCGTAAAGTCACTGAACTGACTCCAAAGGTATATTAAGTTTAAGTTTGCTAACATTAGTTAAATGTGGCCACCATGTGCCGCTGGTCGCATCCGCAGTCAAAGGCCCGATGACACTGAGGTATGCCTCAAGTATTCAACTTTGGATTTTCAATGTTGCAGTGGGCTGAGACATGTATGTCACAGTAACTCTGGCACACAGATGTTAATGGTATAATTCACAGTAAACTAGATTCTTGGTTTTTGTTTGTTTTTCAATTTTCCAAATGCTTCTGAAAAGGTAAATAACTGGTATGGTAGTTTTTACCGTGCGGTCAGCCCTATGTTTCAACAGCCCAGTGTTCCCACATTTGTGAGATTTCTCTGGAAATTTGTAGGACTTACATTATCAATAAACAAAGAGACCAGAGACCAGATTTAGCTAAAAGCTACATTCCATTTGTAGTCCATTGCCTCTGGATAATAGGTTGGGTGCAATTGGCTACAAAATTGGGAGGAAGGAGGATAAATCTGATAGAAATGTCTGAAAAAAGATATGTGGGAACATTGCCTCGCATGCTGCGTGCAGCAACACCTATTACGGTAGCGGCTCGTCGGTCCGCTCACAGTTACGGTCTGTAACTGTCCCAGTTTGTTCATTTCTTCTCGATAACTTTTGATTCATTTTTATCTTGGATTTCATTTCAGAAATTTGGTCACCTTAACGAACATCAACCGACAGTGGCTTAGTACTGTTTATACTATCAACCCCAATAAAGAAGAGGTATTTAGTTTTTCCAAAGTGCTTGTTATTGCCAATAATTATCGTCAATACAATCAAACGAATCAGTTGTATATTTATTTATAGATACATTCATTCTCCTCATTTGCTTTCTAAATCTTTAATAATTTTTATAGTCAGACACTCCGTTAAACTTTATACTTTATACGCCATTATTTCGCCATTTGCCATTTTATATTTTTTGCCGCACCTTACAAATATATTTTTTTCTAATTCACAGAGGTTTGTTAATTTTTATTCACATTTTCATTTAGCAAAAGCATCTACATCTTTGCTTAATTTTAAGTCTAGACTGAAGTCCTTTATAATACACCTAGACCCTATAGCTTCCCTTTATACATAATCATTTCACTTACACTTTTACTCCTAATCTTTTACTGATTTTTGTGTTACAATAAGGTATTAGTGTTTTTGTTGTTTGTTAGTGAATTCCATTGAGTTTATCTTATTCAAATGTTTTATTAGTTTTGGGGAGATAACTTGAATAAGCCCATTTGGGGTTTTTTTGTACCTCTCCAGCCCTTGATTCTGTTGTTTTTATCTATTGTTAATGTAACTGTCTCTGAATTATGGTGCAAATAAACAAACAAACAAACAAACAATTGCCTCCAATCATTATGTAAAGCTTGTGAAATGATGCAGTTTGCCTTTGGAACAGATCACTTTGATGTTGTTTCTGCAAACTTAATCGCTTGTCATATCAGTTTCTGTTGGCGTTGGAACAGCTGGACTAACTGGTATTTATTTGAGTAAAATTGTCTTCTTTTTTTAAATACTGTTTTGAGAAAACATATCAATACGCAAAGAGCCAGGGGGCGGCACAGTCTGCCAGGCTGGGGAGGGAGACCAGGCTATAACTGGGCTGTTTGCACAACGCTGCCGACTTGTCTTTCAATTCGTGGTCAGAGTTCGCGAACACACGGGTGGAGTTTACCTCACAAGGTCGAGTCAGACTCAATGCACGATGCCACAAGAAGTGCACGGAATTTTATGTCTGCGTACAAACTTGGTGAAGAAAGTATGAGCCAAATCTTTGACAAAGTCAGTTACCTCCACAATCTAATCCAGTTAGATCGATTGCCGAATGCACATTTTAATGACTCCAGGGAGATTCTTTTTTTTCTTTGTTTTAAATTAAATGAACACAAAATTGAAGCAAATTGTGGAAACGTTGACTGCAGACCGCGCTGAGCTATTATCTGAATTCTTCGAATGTCAGAGGAAAGTGGGATGGATGGTGATGGACAGAACTCTCCAGCAGATTAAAGTAGTTGGCAGATGGCTGGCAGATGGCAGCGCTCGCACTTGTTTTTGACTTTTGTTTTCCGTCGCTTGCAGTTCTGTAACTGAAATAGTTTGCCAAAAACATCCCCATGTGGTCAGAATACATTCCCCAACTCTCCCCCTTTTTCAAAAGTTAATTTTGTACACTTGTATCATCTTCATCACGGTGAGGCGAAGCAGTGCGGCCATCCAACGCAGGTTGTAATGCGTGCCATGATGAAGTTGAAGCATGTGTACAAAAATTAACATGTTCTCAGGAATTCAGGTCAGTGGAACTGCACAGTGATGCCAACTGCAAAAAGAATTACCGTTGTTTGTTTTATTCACTGCTTACAGCTTCAGACTGACATGTGGGACACGAATCATACTGGATTATCTTCATCTTGACGGCGTTTATGGCTCAAATGAATCTAAAAGCAATTTGAAGCAAAAATATCCACATTTTCTTGCAGCTGCAGGCAGGGAAAGAATGCAACCAATCATGCTGGTTGAAGAAGAGTGGGCGTGTCCTGACACGACACTCAGCAGTGCTGCATTCACATGGAATCCAGCAGTAGCCCGCGATGCCGCTGTTAGTACAAATTCTGTTAGTACGTGCATCATTCATTTACTGGCAGTGGTTTGAAAGGAATGAGACATGCACACACACACGCACACACACACATGCACACACAAAACTGAGGTTTTAAGGACTGCATTTCTATTGAAAGTTCAGTTTCCAAACAAGCCTGTTTGCTTTCATCAAGATCTACTGCGAACAAAAGAACTACAAATTGCCTTGGCCATTTTGCGTATCAATCACTGTACTATGTTGTCATTCCGTTGAACTTTAATTAAGTTCCTGCAACAACAAAAAAATGGTGACAGAGAGCTATTGCAGCCTGGACAGATTTTTTACCTACAACGCCATGCTGTTCAGTTTAATCACTTGTTTGGTTTTTGCGAGATTACGCACTAAAATGACATCTGTTTGGCTGTCTGCTGGATTCCATGTGAATGCAGCACTGCACTGAACGACGTGTTGCATTCACATGGAATCCAGCATTAGTCCGCAATGCCGCCATGCTGCTCCGTTTAACCCCTTTTTTGTTTTTTTCTGGATTCTGTACTAAAATGACATAGATTTCATGTAAATTTAGCACTGCACTGAATGATGCAGGGAAGTTCTGCATTCACTTGGGATCCAGCGTTTGCATGCAATGCCGCCATGCTGTTTTGTTAAACCACTTGTTTGGTTTTTGCTGGATTCCTCATTTCATAGGCTTGGAGATGTAGATTGGTTGCATTTTTTGCCTGTCTGCAACTGCTCGAGAAAGTAATTTTTGGTTCCTTTAGTATTTCATAGATGATTCTTTTGAGCCAAGAACATCAAAATGAAGATGGCATCAAGAATTAATGTGAAAAACCGTAGTCTCCAGCTTTAAGTTCAGTCATCTTTGGCACTTCTGTACCGAAGTAATCTGGAATTCATCAGCCCAGTAGCTAAGCATCAAGATTTGAGTTTAAATCCAGGGAGAATTGCACATAACTACTCATCAACACAGGGGCATATAAAAAGTGGGGCCTTTCACTGACATAATAACCATGTGGGATTCAAAGAAGAGCATGTTTCAAATGCAGCCATTTCAGTTGCAGCAAAAAACAAAAAGAACACATCTCACCTTTCTCTTGTTGGTTGGGCAGACATAGAGGTAACTCAGAACAGTCTTGGACCCGACCTTGTCATTCATCCTCTCGTACGTCGATCCATAGTCAGTCGATCTGAAACCACACAGCAAAAAGGAGAAACACAGTCAGAGGGCCATCACAGATAAAAACCCATGTTTTCTTGGAGTCCAATGGGTAAACAAGGCCGACTCATTATTACCGGCATTTTGCGCAATTTATGTCAAACAATATTTTTTTTCCAGTGATGAGGAAGAATGCTAAATCACAGCCTATACGAAAACAAACAAGCCAACAGACTTGCATGTAGAGGATGGTGCGCTGCTGCTGGGAGCGAAACCTCTGGCAGTGAGACAGAAGAGGTTAACCAATCATGTGTGGCTGCCAACGGAAACGAACCATTCAGAAGCGTCAAGGGACCCGACTCCATAAATAATTAATTCTCTCCCAATCACTACTATGAATGGAAACGACAACTGCAAAAGCATGTGGACGATTCTGAACCCACGGGCGTTAATAATTCAAAAGTGGGAATGAGCGCGTGAGATATGGAAACTCTGCAGGAATCCATCATCACCAAATTCGCCTTCAAATTGAATATTACAGCACTGACTGTTTTTCCTTCTGTGAAACTTGCATCGGTGTCTCTCAAATGTGCCTCCCTCTCCGTGGAGACGCAGCCACCCGCCCACCATTTGTGGCAGAGAGCTCCCGTATGGATATGCAGTCGGCTTGTGATGAGGAAAGTGGATGTGATATCTACTTCAGCGTTAATGGGGAAATTACTAATAAAAGATATTTTTCTTGTTCAAATCCGTCACTACAGCCCAATGTTCTCACATCCCAATGTTCCCACAGCCAAATGTTCCCACAGCCCAATGTTCTCACATCCCAATGTTCCCACAGCCCAATGTTCCCACAGCGCAATGTTCTCACATCCCAATGTTCCCACAGCCCAATGTTCCCACAGCCCAATGTTCTCACATCCCAATGTTCCCACAGCCCAATGTTCTCACAGCCCAATATTCCCACAGCTCAATGTTCCCACAGCCCAATGTTCCCACATCCCAATTTTCCCACAGCCCTATAGTCCCACAGCCCAATGTTCCCACAGCCCTATGTTCTCACATCCCAATGTTCCCACGGCCCTATGTTCTCACATCCCAGTCTTCCCACAGCCCAATGTTCTCACATCCCTATGTTTCCACAGGGCAACATTCCCACAGCCCAACATTCCCATTGGGGGTGGTTGTAGCCAGGCACATATGAGGGGGCAGTCAGAAGTGTGAAGGGGGCATCATGCGTACACATCATGCTCCAGCACTTTTTTTCGGTGTCTCTTCAGTGATTGGGGATAACACTTTGAAGAAGCAGTGAAGCTCTGCCAAATTTGTCTAAACAAAAAAAAAAAAAGTAACGTCAAATATAACATCTATATTTGTTCAGTCAACTGGAGAATAGTCTTCCTGTCTTCTGTTGAGGGGGGCTACAGCGACTGATCAAGCAGCCGGCGGCTGATGCGCTCCATACTTGATGAAAGTGACGCAGCAGAGCTTGAATGTTCACACTTTGCTGCTGCATCAGCTGTGATCGCCGCCAATCCAGCTAAATATATATTAAAATGTGCTTTTTCAACTTCTGAATATTGATATGAGGGGGCCCTGTGTTTTAGAAGCACTTTATAGTAAATATGGTTAGGGACTGGGTTAGGTATACAGGTAATTAGGGTTAGGGTTAGAGTAAAGCCGATACCGTCACTGGAAAAGTGGCATTAGAGAGCTAAAAACCATTGTGGTGATGGTTTTTAGCTCTCTAACTGGGGTCAGCCCTATGTTCCCACATTTCTAGGACTTGCATTCAATGTTTGCAATAAACAAAGAGATGAGCGCACCACTTTTAGCTAAAAGCTACAGTCCATCTGTAGTCCATTGCTACTGGATAATTGGGTGTAATTGGCTACCTAATTGATAGAAAGGGGGATAAAATCTGATTTAAAAAAGATATATGAAAAGGGAAATGTGCAGACATAGGGCCTAATTTTGAAGGAAACAATCTTAGAAATGTGGCAACTGTGAGAACATAGGGCCTATTTAACATAGAGCTGTGGGTACATAGGCACGCTCCACAGGCAGCATCATTTATACATCATAGATTTGAAGCAGGTAAGGGGCCACATCGTTACCTTCAGTGCATCTTTCCACCTTGGAGAGCTCATGAATAACACATGATAACAATATATTGGTTTGGGCGTGACATGGCTCACCTCAATCGCGGCCTAGCCTTGTTTAGTCACCAGAATGCGTAATGCTTATCTTTGGCTGGTGCAGCAGGAAGATGTCAACTCTTGGATGCAGACCAAGATTAGTGACCCAACCCCCGAAGTGCTCACACTCCGTACAAGAGAGCTAATCAATATGAAAACGGAGAATTTACTGGTTTTATATGAGGGGATGGCAGGATGACAAAGAGAGGAGAGAAGCAGATTTGTGTCGGAGATGTGTGTTGTTTAGTCGGTACTGGACGTTCTGCTCATCAAACCGTGCAGAGTTGCTGAAAACAACAACACTCTCTTTCAGGCTTAGATAAAAGTCCACTGAATTCACCAAGATCGCCTCTTCTCACTGGTGTATTCTTAAAATAAGTAAAGCACTCAAAGTAAAACTGAGTTTTGGATGGTGCCCATTTGTCTGATGTTCATAGACACAAGGCCTGATCATATGGTCCATTGATCCGTCGATTACACCACATTGACCAACAGACAGTGATGGTAACCTACCAGGAAACAGCAAAGAAGATGCAGGGCAGCTAGCAAAGTCTGAAAACATCAACGAATACAGCCTTTGTGAATGTTATTTTTCATGAGGATTCAAGATTCCAGATTTGCAGAGAAACAAAACACCAGTGCTGAGTCCTGACTCGGCACACCTATCCACTGTATTTATGTTCCACCTTGGCTTATGGTAAATGGGCTGCAGTCATTTAGCTTTATTCAACCTGGAAGGTACTCAAAGCAGGTACTTTAAAGCACATGACCTCATTCACCCATTCACACATACACACACTCATAGTGAAGGCTGCCATGCCAGGTGCCAACCTGCTCATCAGGAGCAATGAGGGGTTCAGTGTCTTGCTCAAGGACACTTCGACATGAGCTCTCCAGGCTGCGGGATTGAACCAGTAACCCTCCAGTTACTTCCCATGAATGCAAATTACAAGCTACCAAAACAAAAGTTGGTAAGTAGCTGTGAATATTCTTAGTTTAAAGGGGGCTACGTATGATATTTGACCGCTTGATGTCGCCCTGAGCATGAGCATTATAGACCAAAACAAAGGTTCAGACCACTCCACTCGCTTTAACTTTAGCTTTAGCCTTAGCAGCTGGCATGGCTCTCTATGCTTTAGCTTTGGCCTTCGCAGATGGTGGGTTTCTCCATCCTTTAGCCTTAGCCTTAGCAGCTGGTATGGCTCTCTATGCTTTAGCTTTAGCCTTTGCAGATGGTGGGTTTCTCCATGCTTTAGCTTTAGCCTTAGCAGCTGGTGTGGCTCTCCATGCTTTAACTTTAGCCTTAGCAGCTGGTGGGGGTCTCCATGCCAAACCAACGTTGAATCTTGGCTTCTGTTTCTCTTTACAAGAACTTTGACATCCAAGAGTCTCTGTCCACTGACCACTGAGCTACATGGAACTACTCATAGTTTGCATCCACTCCGGTCTCATATTGTTCGGTCACGACCCATGCTATCTGTCAATGTATGAAGGGAGGAAGCTGAGATATCAACTAACAGGGAGAGAGTTTGACCGCGGTCAGTACCCATGACTCCCTCTCAACTTCATTTGGATAAAAGTTGTTTGATGTTGGATTGAGATAGAATATGCTGTATAGAGCATCTTAAGCACAACAAGTAGGCATTTACGGGTAGTGAGAGGGAATGGCAGACCTGTTTGAACACCTTTATTAGCGTCTCAGTGAGTTAATGACATTGTGCTCGGGAAGCTAGCATTTAAATACATTTTGCTTGCAACATTGTTTATGTTAGAAAACGTATATTTTATTAAGAGAACCAGAATCCTCTCCTGATTATAGGTAAGAAGTGTATCAATAATTTCTGTTTACGCTACCAAGGCTCCAGATTTGCTCGATAAACACTGAGGAAATTCTGTATTATTACTAAAAATACAATTCAGATTTTCAGTCAGCAGCTTTAAGCTTTATAAGTACGTTTAATGTAGAACTAGTCCCCTTTTCACCAAAGTCTCCATGGCTTGGTCATTTCCCCAGCCCTAACCTCTGCACACTTTCTAAGATACAGAGAGGATTATCTGTGCTATCATGTGTAGTTCAAAGCGGCGGCTTGTTTCCACACAGCGGACGCGTCTCAAACTCATTTGTGAAGCACAATACGTTTCAGCTGAGCCACAGTGATAGACGGCACTGTGTGAAGATCAAATGGTCGAGGGGAGGAGGGCTGCGGGCGGAAATTGCATTACAGAATATTTGTGAGGTTTTGCCAGACGGCTGCCAGTGCAGCAGAACAATTCAGCGGCGGACAACAACACTAATGATCGCGCGCTGGAGAGAGGCAGGGAAGAAAGTCATGCATTTCAAAGAGTCGGGCGAGCCAGAATCCGCAGGACATCAAACAAAACGTACAGAAATTACAGGGGAATTATGTGCTGAAATGTTGTAAAGGGCGACTGATCTGACTGCTGCGCACCTGATTTCACATCGCAAGTGCTGAAAAAAAGCAGCACAGACACAGCGGAACACGAAACACGGCATCACTATTCATCAGGGGTTGCAAGATGAAAACATCAGGTGGTTGTTGGAGTCGAACCAAGGCAGCAACAACTCAATTGTCCTCAGAAAGAGAGTCGCTCTGATACAGGAGGCTGCAGAGAGCGAGAGGCGGGGAGGAAGGGAGGGGGAGGGGGAGGGGGAGGCGGGGACGGGACGTTTCGTAGCCGACAACCCTGCGGCAAAATCCAGCCTGAGGACTGCGAGCGCCGGCTGACTGATGTGCATGAGAAACATTGTGGGCACCAGTGAACCGAAGCGCTCAGCGCGATGCTGCGGGGTCACAGGTACGGAGGCCTGCATGCGTCATAGACGTTTCCACAGAAATTGTCTGAATACTTGCAGTCTTTAGTCCCGGGAACAGACTCTGGGGGGATGACAAAGCCAATTGTGTTCATTTCTCAACCAGGCGTGCTCTCCGCTTCCAACCCGGGCAACTTTGGCCGACCAGTTACGCCGTTTTTTCACGGACGGCATTGGCCCTACCGGAATCTACTGTACGCGGCTTCCGTTTGTGTGAGTTTCCACTGAGAAAAAGTACCTACTTTCTTAGTACCTGCTTCATCGGTGTTCCAAAAAAAGAAGGCAGGTACTTTCGGGTACTAAAAGGTGACGTAGACACATTGCAGACACTGATTGGCTCAGAGAATCGTCACAGCGTCAGTAAACAGAGCTGCGTAATTCTTCTATTTCCTTCTTGTTCTTCTCCTCCCTCAGTCGCTCGCTGACAACCGCATACAGAAAGAGCAGGACGGCTCCACTCGTAATGATCAAGTTTACCAGCACTTTTCCGAGAAAATGCGTGTTTGCAGCTACAATCGGACCTCCGTGCAGTGCAGAGAAAAGTAAAAACAAAACAGGAGATAAAAATGTATGAAAAAGGAGACGTGGGAACATTGGCCCATACCCTGTAACTGGTTGGCGAAAGTTCACCGGTGTCAACAAGAGGTCTGGGAGTAAGAAAACATCCAAGAAATAGTAGACTACTTTTTTCAAATCCATCCTGAGGCTCATTTCAATGTACAACACAGACTGATGATGTCAATATATAGAAGTTCAGAATATTGTTGATTTTTGTCACATTTTTTGTTTCAAAAACACCCAAAATGTATATTTATTTCAAACTGTGAATGCATTTTGTTGGTTGTTAAGGGTCTGTGTTGCTGCAACCTGTATCTCATTTATATGGTAAAAATGCTCCCTCTCTTAAAGAAATACTCCTGTTTTTCAAAGTGGGGTTGGATGAGGTTGTTATGCAGTAGCTCTCTGCTTTGATATTATACTGGCTTAAGTGACCTTGCTTAAGGACGAGTGCACTATCCGTTCAACATCCTATATCATCCAATTCACCACCCAATTCACGGTAGCAACCGGGCCATGTGGAGCAGTCTGAGGTTATTGACACAAACTCTCAAGGCCTAAGGAACAGTTGTATGACATTTTTGGGGGGCATTTATTACTATTATTATTATTATTATTATTATTATTAATAATAATAATAATAGTACCTTTATTTTGTGTAGCGCTTTAAAAACAACTCAAAGGCACTTTACAGCAGAAAAGGGAGGCAGTAAAAGACAACATTTGAAGTAAAAAACAACAAGGAAACAGGAATTTAAACATTAAAAGCAGATCTAGAAGGGTGCGTTTTAAGAAGCGATTTGGACTGTGCCAGGTTGGGGCAATCGCACTTTACAGCGGAAACATTCCATCAATGCACAAACCTTATAAGCTGTACCATTAATTAAAAAGGTGACTAATCAGGCTTTTCAACAGTATAAAATATGACATCAATTGGTATCATAAAAGGGGAGAAATGATTGACTAAAATAACATCTCCTAACTTTCTTTGAGCGATGTTGGCACCATTTTTAGGGGTGTTACCCACACGTAGCTGTGTTGCCCACCGTGTTCCTCAAAGGATGAATGGCTTTTCAAAGAGTAGTGTTGCACTTTTTTTGCACCATTCAACAGGGGCACTCATTTCTCCAATGCTAGTAATGTGCTAATACCTATGCTAATATCCGCTTATATGCTAACGCCGTAGCCTTCTCGCTCACTGAGACTAATGAAGCATTTCAGTGTGTTTTGGGTGCGAGCAGACTGATTCACCAAAGGGTTGCGTTGCTTTTGGCGGCTGCTGACGTGTCAAAAGCAAAGATGTTGCATCTCATCTGCGACGCATTGCAAAATAGTGTCTCTCAACCCTGGCACAGTTAGGCCACATTTAGATGAGAATTTGGTGCATTTAGATGGAACAAAAACGCTTAATATTCAAGATCTAATTCTCCAGGGTGTGAGAGTGCCGTCTGCGACACGTAAATATTGTGAGACATTTAGCGTCTCCCAAGACTCGGCGGTAATTGCGCGACATTTAACTTGATTATCTGCACCAGGATACGACGCGTTCCTCTGATCTCTGCGATTGTTGGGGGGGGGGGGGGGGTCCCATACAGTGTTGCATCTACGGGATGAGCAGACACACCCTGAATTCCCACCCAAAAACGTCCCGAATTACCACGTAACCTCTACAAAATGCACAAAGATACGGATCAGCATGGTTTTGTGACTTTAACTTTTACCTGCCGTTCATAACTTTGCCTTCTCTGTGTTACGAAAGCGGGGACTTTTGGACTCGAGGGGCTATTCTTCCCTCTTCCCTTACCTCCCTTCCTTGTATCCATCCTTCCTGCCCCCCCCCCCTTCCTTTCTTCCCTTTTTCCTCCCTCTCTCCCTTCCTTCCTTCTTCCCACTAATCCCTACTTCCTCCCTTTCTTCCTTCCGCCCTCTCTTCCTTTCCTTCATCTCTCCCTTTTTTCCCGCCCGCCTTCCTTCGTCTCCCTTCATTCCATCCGTCTTCCTTCCCTTTTTTCCTTACTTTCTTCCTTTTTTCCCTCCCTCCCACCTTCCTCTCTCTCCTCCTTCCTTCCTTCCTTCCTTCCTTCCCCCTGCCACCCCTACCCCATCCTGTGGACTAAATCGATGGCTGGGTCTCAGGATATTAGAATCAGCAGTTATTTTATTTTATTGAACTTTCATTTTCTCAGGTTGAACCAAGTACGATCAAAGGCTTCTCAGAGTCGACCCACTACAATAGACCAGACCACACCACTGGTTCTGTTCCCACATTTCTAAGATTTTTTTTTCCCACAAAAAATTAGGCCCTACGTTTCCACATATCCAAGATTTTTCCTAAAAATTAGCCTCCCACAAAACAAAATAAGATAATAGGCTCCTTAGCAAGAATCCAGAATACCGACCCCTCTCACTGTTGGCATTAGCAAAAATAAATTAGTTATTAAAAGCAGTTAAAATAAACAAGACAGAAGTAGGAGGCATGGCCCCACCATGAAGAAGGAGAATTAAAATCATGAATATAGATATAAGTGCTTCATAACCCGAGAATGAAAGTGCATACCATAAAATTGGAAACTCGGGGTTAGGGTTTGCAATAAACAAAGAGATGGACGCACCAGATTGAGCTAAAAGCTAGACTCCATCTGTAGTTCATTGCTACTGGACAACAGGTTGGGTAGAATTGGGAGGAAGGGAACGAAATCTGATAAAAATGTATGAAAAAGGAAATGTGGAAACATCGGCGCGCTCCCTTTGAGAGAGGAGGACCTTAGTTTTTTTCCAAGCTCTTTTATCCTGCTACTGTGAAGCACCTTGTCACCGCATTTTGAAAGGTGCTATATAAATAGTATATAGTAATATAATATAATATATAATATAATATAATATATATAATAATAATAATAATAATATATATAGTTCTTCATCTAGCATCGTCCTGGACGGACAGCGAGTTCCCCGACGCACATTCAAACTGCAAATGTCACTTTTTGATTTACTAGATGAAAAATCCTCGGCAGGAAGGCACCGACCACCCGCTCGGCCGCCCGATTCGGGCTCTTTTGCACGACGCTGGAGATGAACGCTCTAAGCTGACGTGAAAGGTGCTCCCAGTATTACATGTAAAACTACCAGACATATTGAAGTACAGGTTAGGCATAGGAGTAGGAGGTGTGTGATTCAGTGGGGTAGAAGGACAGTCAGGACATGATGAACGAGTTGGAGTTGGAGAGAGAGCTCCTGCTCTGCGCCGCACGCTCACGCTTCCAGGAAATAGATGCGTTGCAGCGAGAGTGGGCGTCGATCCATTCTTAAAAGCGGAACAAAGTAAACAAGAGCGTGAACAGTGGTGTGCCTAGACTTTTTCACCAGCCAAGAGGGCATTTTAGTGTGTTTTGCCATTGAGGAGGACACTTTAGCATGCGTTTTTGCCACCAAAGAGGGCATTTCATCATGTTTTAAACCACCAAAGAGGACAGTTTAGCGCCTGTTTTTAGTGGGTTTAGCGTTAGTTTCATGGGTTTTGCCAACCAGGGGGGCACTTTAGCGTGTTTTTGCCACCCAAGAGGGCAGTTTAGTGTGTTTTACCAACTGGGGTTGGCAGTTTAGCATGCATTTTTAAATTTATATTTTACATATTTTGCAATTGGGTCCCCCGTCCCACCCTGCACACAACTGAGCATGAATCTTCTATGGTTCTGCAAACGTGAGTCCTAGCCGTTGGCCCCGGCCCGATCAGGAGGTGCCAGTTCTTCCCCATCAGGTAATCAGCATGTCAGCCGCTAATTGCAGCATTGTATTTTTACCAGTTCTGGTCTAAAACAGACATTTTTAAAAAGAAATGTAGCCCTTTTCTGACCCACA
>CAESWR010000425.1:686928-698551 GCA_903171835.1 Mullus surmuletus | reverse complement strand
ACTGGTTTATGACGATTGATTTTTTGGAGGAGGCGCATTTGCTTGTCTGGTTTCTAATTTCTTTGGTTTGCCATTTCTCCATTGAGTGGACCTGACCGACATCATGATATTTTTTGATTTAGATTTATATTTTCTTCGTTTTTTCCCCATCTGTCAACATCATTTCATTTTCATTTCAAAGCCACCGTGCATGCAGATGTCATGCACCAAAATACCGCGAGGAAAAAAACCCCATAATCAGACAATTGATGAAGCACCGGAAAATCGCAAACAAGTCAGCCCTTATGTTCTCAAACTCTTATGTTCCCACATTTCTAGGACATTAATATCAGGTCTTGTGTTCCTACATTTTCCTTCGATTTAAGCCCTAAACTCCCACAACAGTTTTTGGAAGCACTTTATAGTAAATGAATGAGTTATTTTCCAAAGTGCACTAACCCTTTCCGAGGGTGAAGATCTGAACACACACACATACACATATACACACATACATACACACACACACATACACACATGCATTTGTACTTGCATACACACCTAATTAGGAGAAAGGGGGATCAAATCTAATTAAAAAAAAATTATGAAAAAGGAAATTCTAGAACACAGGTGCGCTCCCAAAGAATTTTGTTCCTCAAAGTAAACGTGTTAAATGGACTGTGGGCTGCTTGTGTGGCTGCTGTGAAGTTTGTGCTCACTTTCACAAACACAGACCTCCAATTTTAATGTGACCTTTTAACCAGCAACAAAAACAGTGTCATTCTTTTTCAATTATGCATAGTCGTGCTAACTTTGGCGAAGAACAGCAGCATTTCATTTCGCCGTGCAGGTACACATAATGCACGTCTACTCACAAGCCACGCAGACACGACACGGCCGACAGGAAACAAGGTGGGTGACAGCGGCAGACGAATCAGCACTCGGGTGCATTTTAATTTCGTATCGGCTGCGCTATTAAGGCGGCGTGCCGAATTTGTATCATAGTTACCATCAGCCAAGCAGGGAGAGTCGTAATGTACCAACTGTCAAGGAGTTTATCTGTGGAACACACACGCCCACCCTTCACTGCGGTCTTGTGAAAACACCACCTGAAGCGCCGACATACTCAGAGGTACTGCAGTATGCACAATCTCGCACACACACACACACACACACACACACAGTAGCGTGCAAAGAGTTTTTTAAGGGCAGGGGCGAAAGGAAGACAAGGGCCCCTACAGCACAATCTTGCCACTGAAGAGGCTACTTCAACACGTGTTTTTGCTTCCTAAGAGGGCAGTTTAGTGTGTTTTGCCAATGAAGATGACACTTTAGCATGAGTATTTGCCTCGTAAGAGGGCCTTTTATCATGTTTTAATCAGCAAAGAGGGCAGTTTAGTGTGTTTTTTCCATCCAAGAGGACAGTTTAGTGTGTTTTACCAACCGGGGCATTTTTGCCTGCAAAGAGAGCACTTAAGCGCTGTTTTTGCCTCCAAAGAGGGCATTTTAGGGCGATGCCCCCCCCCATTGCACACCACTGCTCACACATGCCTGCATCCTTTTCACCTGAGGCAAACACTGCACAATCTATGCTCCGATGCAGAATCTGCCAGAGCGTAATTGAAAACGACTTTGGAAAATTGCCACATTGACATCGGGAGATACTGTATTTGCAGGTGATTCTGCACAGAGAAGCCTCGGAGTCGTCATCGAAACACACCCGGGAGAGGCGAGGACACTGAAGCATGGAAAAAATAATAGAACCTCCGAAGACTGAGCGCCGCACGCCGGAGTGTGTCTCTCCTTCAGTCGATTAATAAGTGTGTTTACGTGCATATTCACCGGTGTGTGTGCGTGTTTTTTAATGTAGGTGTCGTGTTTGTGGGAGATAGTGAAAGGAAAATATTAAAGCAAGCCATGTGTGAAACAAACACAGACAAGGAATGTGTCAACCCGAGCTCAAATCCGCGTCGCTAAAGTGCTGAGGAAGTTGGCAGACGATCCTGAGGTGTAAAACAAAAATAAAAAAGGTTTCACACAACAACCGTGTTGCAGAATGTGGTGGCGCTTGTAAACCAAAGGTAAAAGTGTCGAGAAGGAGATGGTATCAAAATTGTAAAGGAGAATCCACATACTATCCTTGTATCCCACATCCGGCCCCCCATATTCCCCCAAAAATAGCAAGCGCCGCAGTGCAGTGCCCTGACAAACACGATGTTGAGGAAATACCTAAAAAGAATCAATTGCTACGTTTCCATGTAGTCAATATTCGGGCTAAGGTACATATTTCAGTTACTGATACATTTGAAATAACTCATTTACAAGTACATTGTAATCAGTCGGGATATCCCGATCGAACCAGCAACGCATGTAAAACGTCATGATGCAATGCAAGTCATTTCTGCTTCTTCTTCATCTATCCAAAACAACAACAGCACAGCGGATAATGATCAGCCCGGTTAGCAGTCTTTTGCCCTTTGGCGCTGGTACTGACCAACCACCAGTACTTGACACTATTCCTCGTCGTGTGGTGTTGGTCTAACATTTGGCCATGTTTACAGGTAATTCCTGGACTCCAAATACCAAGATTCCTTGCCAAAAGAACATGCGCAGAACACTAATTCATGTTCCTTTTGATGGGGAGATCCTGATAGGAGGAGACATGATCAGATATTCGCCTTAGAAAAGGAGGAACCAGGGGGAATATTCAGGTTTTTTATATTCTGGTTATTCAAATGGGTGCGCAACCGAGTAATTGCTAATATTCCATTTAGAAAAGGCTTATCAACTGCATGTAAACGTATCCAGTCGAGTGGGAGAGAAGTGCTGACATTCAAAGATCAACATCTGTCGCGTGTCCCTCGTACCGCCGCGGCTCGCCATTCAACCTTGACGGCGGGGAGGCAACTATTTTTGTTCCTCTTGTTTTCCGGCGTACCATGCAGTCGAATACTTTCTTTCTCAACTCACACAGCATTTTTTGGAGCAATTATTTTTTGTGTGGCACTTTTCATACGCTAAGCAGCTCAAAGTGCCTCACAGAGGCTAAAAACTGTAGAAAATTAAACCCAGCCTTCCCAGCGCGCACACACGCAAGCTATTTTCCTCACTTTTAGGAGGCGTGGCTTAAAGAGGCATGGCTCGGCACCGAGACCTGAGGTGAGGGAAGAACCACCTTTGGGAAACACTGGAGGTAAATCCGTAAGAAAAGGTAAAAGGTGTAAGACAAACAAATAAGTAAAACGCTCTTTAGCAGGTAAGAATAATCTAAAGGCTAAAAGATGAAAAACCTTAAACAAGTGACTAGGGTCAAATGAGAATTAAACACGTTAAGAAGAGGAAGAGCAAGAGCAGAGAAATAAATAGATAAATAAATAAATGAATAGTTGAAAAACCTTATCAAAAGGAATAATAGAAATCACAGAAAAGCCCAAAAATAGCCTGATATTTTGAAATCCCATGAGAGCTGCCTCCCACCTGCCAGAGGGGGCTATCAGGAGCGTCATCTTGTATCCGGGGGGCCGCCCATGTGTCCTAACTGGTCCTGGAGAAAGATTTGAGGATCTCCCAGTGCACCAAAACATCAAACAGTATTAAACAAGCCGCTCATGTTTGCTGAGGGAAAGGAATGAGAGCGGCTGTCTGTCAAGTCCGGAAAACAAATTAAGAAAAATAATGAAAACACAACAAAATAATAACTGAACAAATAAAATGAATTAGTCCAGACTAGAGTCGCCAAATTCCGGGAATTTTCAAAGTTGGAAACTCTCCATGGGAATTGGGGGGAATTTTTATAAGCTGCATTGACCTGGTCATATCCATGTATAAATATGAAACATTTGGGTTTGTTATAAGCAGACATGCATACAAACATGTCTAATGCAATATTTTCAAATGACATTATGAATATATTTTGAGGGAATTTTCCCTAACTTAGTGTAACTGTCATGAATATAGGCATCAATATTTGTCATAAGCAGCAAACAGACATGCAAACATGCCTGATACAAAATGTATAAATGACACTCATCAGTTTTTACAACTTTAATGGAACATTAAATAACATTTCACTGAACAACAAAAAACAACCAATTTAAGAAATAAATAAACAGCCCAGACATATTCCTTAAGTCCCCTCTGCACCCCGAAAAAAGTCGCAGTCAAAAAAGGACCTAGACCTCATTGTCTTCAATGGCAAAAAAACCCTAAAAGTTTCCAATATTCCTGTGCTAATGTTCCCATGGAAATTTTCAGGATACTTTGCTGAAATTTACTGGATATTTTCCACGCCTTTCCAACCCCCGAAAGTCCAACACAAACAGACAAAAAAACCTCTGGAAACCGGAGTCGTACATAGTGTGAAAAGGAAGGGTACCAACTGATGCCCTGTGGAACCCCACTGCTGCTCCTGGCCCTCGCAGAGACACAGCACGCACGTCTTGCAAGTCTTGAGGTTGCAACTCTACAATATGTGATTTAAATCCACAAAAAAATAACCACTTACTGCATCTTCCCAAAGCTGGTGGGCAAAGCACTGCGGAAAATGACGACCATTTGTTATTAAAGCCACAGGGAGGCCCGGAAAACAGCTTTAACTAGAAAAAAAAACAAAACAACAACAACAACAGAGAAAAACAGAGTTGACTGTGTGGAGGCGGGCTGCCCGAGAGCAGCACTGCACCACAGTCGCCGGTAGTTTCAGGTTTGTGCTGCGGCAAAGTCTCCGGAGGGTTGTTAGTGATGATAACTGACAAGTCGGGGTCAAGAGGAGGAGGTGGCCGTGTGCTAAAAAGGGACGAGGGGGAACAGAGGAGCTGAAAAAAGGTTGCAGGGATAGAAATGGGATTTAATCGACTCCGCATGAGGCAAGTCGGAAATCCACACACACACTCGGAGGCCGACTGGCTGCCTGCTCCACGCCATCCTCTCACAAACACCACAGAGGGAAGAGGAACCGCAGGAGGCTGAGTGCTCTCGAAGGTGGAACGCTATAATGAATTACAGCCCATAAATCACCATCAAAGGACTCCTACCAGTAACTGTTTAAATCATTTTCAGTTAACTCACTTTTAATTTATTTCACTTTTGTGTTCATTTGATCGTTCTCAGAATAGCACCGCTTTCCTGAAGTAGCAAATATCCAAACTTTCCCAAAGTGTTTATAAGATTTCTTATAATTCAATTACGTCAATATCCCCAGCCAAGTCAAAAAAAAAAAGGAAAAGCCTAAAAGTGATGAAATCGTGCACATTAGCCAAGTCTGAATGTGTGGCAAAGAATAAAAACATAGAGTCATAAACTCAGCCAAATAAATCTCTAAGCATTTTATGTGTTTTTAATCGTATAAAGTTGTACAGTTTCCCGCTTTCCTGCAGGATGCCAGTGGGGAGAGAGCTGAAGCGCAGACGCAGGGATCAGGTGTGCTTTCACACATCATTTCCCGGCCTCCCATGGCGTTTGGAGATAGCCTAATGATCTGTGTGTGGATTTAGACGATCCCAGCACTGAAATATAGCTTCTTTTTTGTCCAAATCGGATCAGCTTAAAGTCCTGGGGCAAAATACACATCATGGATGCACATATCACATGGGAGTCAATCGCCGAGTCCAACTGTTATCAAATATGTGGTGTGGTTGGTAGATAGATAGATAGATAGATAGTTGGATAGATAGATAGATAGATAGATTGATTGATAGACAGATTGATAGACAGATTGATAGACAGATTGATAGATAGATAGACAATCAGGATGCAGCAAGTGAGTGCACGTGTGTGAATTGGTTCAGGAGGTGTTAAAGAGTTTTATCGCTGCAGGGACAAATGATCTCCTCCGTGGCTCAGAGACGAGCCACTCGCTGCAGCTTCTCATCTGTCACAACTCTACAGCAGTTCTTACTGGGTCAGGCCTCCCACCCAGCATCCAGGCATGTGGACATTGGGGGGCAAGAGCAGGAAAAAACACACTCAAGTGCCCTCTTGGGTAGAAAAGTCCCCCGTTGCACAGTCCACCGTTGAATCTCCACAGGATGCTGATCCTAACCCCAAACTAGCTTGAGTAGTCTAGTTACTCTATATAATGTGCCATTTTTAGAACATATAAACATGTCTACAGTGCCCTAGAAAACACGCTGAACTTATGTGCCCTCTTCAGTGGTGAGAACTCTCCGTAAGTGCCCTTTTTTTTCTTTTCCCCCTTGCCCTTCAAAAAGTTGATGGACGCCACTGCCCACAGGGATTCCCTCGCTACCTTGTCCAGTCACAGTCAGTGAGTCCAGCCAGCTCTGCTGGTGGGGACCGGTCTAACCCATCACCAATGACACGTAGATTTTTATCAGTTTGCAACACCTGGTGATCTCCCACCCATACGGAGACTAGTTGATGGGCCATGAAACGGACTTGGTAGTGCACCACTCCCTGAGGGCCCACACATGGTCCCTGTAGTCCTGCTCCTGACCACTGCTGCTACATCCCACCGTTGCCAAATCATCAAATGACAAGGACTCTTTGATCTGTGAGTGTACTGGCATGGTCCCCTGTGGAACACCAGTGCTGTTCCTGACCATCCTGGAGACACAACTCGCAAGCTTTCAAAAAACGGGGGCCGTTCTGACAGGTTATTTGTTATCCAGTAGGTCAGGGGGCCATCACCTCCAACCTGTTTCAAAATGAGAGGCTTAATAGTGCACGATGACTAGGGGCCGGACGTGCGGGCCAGAACCACATCTTCCATTCCTGTTCTACTGGTAGGTAAAATGGAGACTGAAGACTGGCAGAGGATAGGATTTCGTATCGTGTGATCTTAAGGCCAGTAGCTTTAGGAGTCCTTTATCTATCCAGGTTGCGTTACTAAGAACACTCCATCCTGGTCTTCAGCTTTTTCAGACAGTGGTTGACCACAGCTGGTGGGTGTTACAGCTGCAGTGATGGGGGAGGAGACCGGGAAGTGAAGCTCTGGTGGGAAATGAAGGCTTCATCAAAGCTGTCGAGTTGAGGTCGTTGGCCTTGTCAGCATCATCATCAATTACCAATCCTTCTTTGAACCCCCAGTGATGTTGCTCATTCTCTTGATATTGCAGGTGGCCCAAGGTTTCTTATTGGGGTCACAGAGTGTCCCTGCAGGGGTTTATGTTGTGTTTAAGAACGTCTAACCTCCTGTCAATGTCCACGTCGTTCTCCTATCGTGAATTTAGAGTCCGCTGTACATAGTGTGAAAAACAAGCACATCAACATGGTCATACTAACAAGAGACTAAGCTCCCAAGCCTTACAAAACTGAGGCAGTTCCGGCAGGTAGTCCATTCTCCAGGAAGTCAGGAAGCCATTGGGAGATTATTGCTGTCCTGTCAATGCCCACATCGTTTTCCTGTCTTCAATTTAAGGTCCGCTGTACATTGTGTGAAAAAGAAGGGTACTAAAATGGTCCCCTGTGGAACACCAAGCTGCCAAGCCTCACCAGGCCATTTCTACAGGTGATCCATTCTCCAGGAGGTCAGGGAGCCACTGGGAGATGATTGATGTCCTGTCCTCTTCTCAAGGTCCACATCATACCATCCAGTCCGTACATTAAACATCACTCAGAGACTTCCTGGTCTCTGGGGACCACGGTCTGAAGGGGTGGTGGGTTACAGGCAGCTTTGATCCACTGGGTTTGCATATAAGCTAAAGAATTATGATCTGAGCTTCCAAGTGGTGGTAGACCAGAAGCACAGGGAGCATCCAAGTGGCTCCAGTCCATATGTATCGGTGTTAAATGTCGTATTGTAATTGTTTTGTGCAAGATTCTGTAATTTGCAAATTTAAGTCTTGGACCTTGGCAATCAATGGCCTTGGCTTGCCCATCGCTCATCCCTCGTGTACAGCAACTGAGTCGGGATGATTAATCACACTCAAACTTTACTTAAACGAGCTCCTCTAACTTCATCACCAACTTTGTGACACGACAGTTGGGAAACAAACCCTCTCACCTCTCATATACCTCTCACCGCTGCTCGTTTTTGTATCGTGTGTGCTAAATCAAATTTGAAATTATCCCCTTCTCCTTCTGTCAGGGCGGAATTTGTCTCTCACATGTTGAGCAGAACGCCAGCCGCTTCCCTTCTCCAGCGATAAAAGCCACGCGGGAATGTCAGAAATATGCGCACGCTCTAAAAGTTGTTTGTTTGATCGCCGGCTTATTTGCCCGCGTCTGTATCCTGTTGCTGCAGCAGGAGTAAATATACATTTTGTTGCCATTTCCAAAGAGAAGGGGGAGGAAAAAAAGCTGCTCTGCTGGAGGATGAGTGGTAGCTATCTCTCACAACTCTGCACTGCCTTTATCTGTTACCTTTCTTTTTCTGATAAGCAGCTCCGGAGCCAATCATGTGGAACTTGCAGCTCAGTGGAAGGAAGAGGAAATGAATAATAACTTTTCCCACCAAGTTTCGCCGCACTTTCTCTCAACGCTGACACTCCTCCTGTCACACCCGGCAGCCACATCAATGATCTCAACCGATCTGAGCCCGGGTCCCTCAGCAGCTGTGGCGTCACTGGCCGTTGCCAGGAAATGGGGGGCTGGTTCAGCAAAAAACAAAGAATGTAGCTCGCCAGTGGCGTGCACAGACTTTTTGAAGGGCAGGGGCAAAAAGAAAAAAGGGCACCTACAGCCTGTTCTCGCCACTGAGGAGGGCAATTAAGTGTGCATTTTTGCCTCCCAACAGGGCATTTTATCATGTTTGAACCAACCAAGTGTGTTTTGCCAACCAGGGGGGCATTTTAGCACACGTTCTTGTCTCCCAAGAGGGAATTCGATCATGCTTTAACCTGCTAAGAAGGCAGTTTAGTGTGTTTTGCCAAACAGAAGGGCACTTGTTTTTGCCGCTAAACTGGGCATTTTATCATGTTTTAATCTGCTAAGAGGGCAGTTTAGTGTTTTTTTGCCAACCGGAGAGGGGGGGGGGGGCTCTAGCACGCGTTTTGGCCTCCCAAGAGGGTATATTATCATGTTACAACTTGCCAAGAGGGAAGTTTAGTGTGTTTAGCCAACCACGGGGGCACTTTAGCATACGTTTTTACCTCCAAACAGGGCATTTTATTATGTTTAACCTGCCAACCGTACTAAAGTGCCCCCTGGTTGGCAAAACGCAATTGATTTGCCAAGCAAGGGGGCACTTTAGTACGGTTGGCAAGGTTTAGCCTCTTGGTAGGCACTTTAGCATGCATTTTTGCCTCCCAAGAGGGCACTTTAGTGCACGTTCGTCAAAAATTAGGCCAGAAGGGGGGGATGACACTCGCCCCCTCTCTGTGCACACCACTGTACCTCGCCATCACACACACACACACACACCATCGGCTACATCAACAGCCATCGCAGACCGACATCCGGATGTCAAAACGCAGTCCTGTGTAGAAATATTTGTGTCTTTCAGATTAGCTGTGTAATTGACATCAGTGTTTTCCACTGTGGCCGACATTTCGTCACGCTCGTGAGTGCACAATCGCGCCGTAATCATAACTGATTTTGACTGTTGAAAGACGTTAAACACAAAACAATTATCATCCCTGAATATAGAAATAAAGAAATCCATTCAATTGCTTCAGCTGCACAACACCTGACAGGGATGTAAATTGATTACAGCAAACTGAAAACAAACTAGAGCTGCCTAAACCCGGAATCGCAGTAGAATGAATTTCCACACTGCCTAAAGTGAAAAAAAACAACCTGTGTGAGGAAATCCACCATTTGCAGTTATGACAGAAAGCAAATGAGCGTCGGCTTGAGGATGTGAGGATGGAAAAGCCCAAAAGGATACAATTAAAAAGGGTAGGATTTTAAATAATGCAGCAAAGGATCCAAATAAATGAGCTCTTTAATAACAGCGAGAGTGATTTATAGTTAACTCCAAGGTGCAGCAGGTGAGGGGGGAGAAGGTTTCCCTTCTTCAAGTGAATTTGTTTTCCCGAAGCACATATTATGAGTGGCTATATACATTTGTTTTATCGCTTCTTTTTAAAATTCCTGTTCTATTGGTTTTGCTTGTTTTAGTTTATATATATATGGAACACCATAATATAATACTAACACCTCTACAAATGCTAAGACCAATAAATAATAAAAATGTATCTAAGATTGTGTGACCTTTGGGAGGATTTTTGTGGAAGATATACAGTTGGGGAGAACTTGCAGTCGCATCAATCATCTCCTCTGCACAGTGAATTTGAAAAGTTCTGATAAGTCCGGTCTTGTCAAGCTTTGGAGGGAAATACCAAGTCCAATTGTGAAAGGTCAAAAACATCAGGTGGGTCTATCGGTGAGAGTCGGGTCCTTATTATGGGCACTGACCTGTGAAATATCACACAGCCTGTGAGCATGCTCGGCAAAATGATGCAATTTGAGAGGATGCCACTCTTCGCCCCTTGGTGACCCCATCCTGCTTCAGCAGGGGAGATGGAGGCCATGGTCTGGAAGTGATAACATACAGCAGTCTGCATCTGTCTGGTGGTTACCCATGTGCTGGTGAAGGGAACCAGGGAACCAGGGAACCCCTATCCCCCAATATAGATGCATTTATTATTACTTTAATATAACATTTGACAGGGACAAGCTGTGATTTTCGTTCTGTCTTTTTTCATTGTGTCTATTGCGTTGGTTGCTAACATGTTGTATATACCCTACTTATATAGTGTGATGGCGTCAGTGTAAACTGCCCCCCCTTTATCGAATTATGGGCCGCAGACCGGCACCAGCCCGTGGCGAGGTCCCTGCCGGTCCGTCACAGTCCCACTGCGTGCCAGCTCCGTGCTCTGCCGTCCCTGATCACCCACCACCTCTGTCTGTCGCTGGAGTGAATCAGACTTGTGACTTCTCGCAGTAATCAAATAGTTAACGTGAGATAGCGCACCACAATACGGCTCTTTCAAAAACCAGAAAGAGTTGATGGTTCCCATCAAAACCAGTATCAGAGGAGCTAGCCTCTGTATTTAGTCGGGATTTCTGTGCCTCTATCATATGATCTGATCATAGTGTGTGTATGTAAGTGTGTGTGCGCGGCACAGAGACAGTGTGTGCGGTTTGTCCATGTGGGGGTCTCTATGTATTGTATGTATGAGTGGATAGGTATGAATTGTACGTACAATGATTTGTTCATTGTTGTTGTTGTATATATTGTATGTATGCGTATACTTCTATCTATTACACATACAGCGTGTTGTTCTTTGGTTATGTATGTATCGTTTTGAGTTGTTGGATTGTAGACATTTTTTTTATTCAGATGCAATTACTTACTTTGTGTATGGAATTTTCAATAAGATTCTAAATAGATATTATTATTAATTTGTATATTTGTTCCTAGCTTGAAAAATACTAATATGAACTGAACATGACACCAATAGAAATTCTGCGATACGTACCCCAGAACGAATGCAATTAATGAGGAAATGTGGAAATCGTGGTAATGGGAAATAATGTTGCCACATGACAACAAAAAAAGCCCTTTCATAATATCTTTTATCACCTTTATAAAGGTCACGTACTTTCTCATGCTTGTTTTAAAGGAGCATCTGGTCGGATTAGTTTGGCATTGAGTATTTATGGCGGACAAATGAGCAGGACGTCTGGTGTTGAGAAGTTCTACAATTCTTGACCTGAAGCAAGTGGTGCAACACTGCCCCCC
>CAESWR010000425.1:669733-685520 GCA_903171835.1 Mullus surmuletus | reverse complement strand
ACGTCCGACTCGCCGTTTGGGATGTCGTCCAGTGGAGTCATCAACATTCTCCGCAACTGGCTGAGTTCTGTAATCCTGTCAGAGCTGCGATCTCAATTAGTAAGCAAGGCAGCAGGCGGATCATGCGGACGGAAAACGGCTGCTTTGTTATGAGCTTTTTACCAATAAAGGAGCAAAGGTTTGAAATCGCTGCCCAACGCCCCCTGCTGCCCATTAGGTGTACTGCAGTCGACAGCTCAGCACGCCACATGAGCCCAAATATGACCATTTGCTCCTTTAACTGATTATAAATATTCAAATGCTCCAACATGGAGCGTTGGGAAACACCAGTTGTTACCCCCAGTAGCACTCAGCTGATTACCCCCCCCCCACACACACACACACACACACACACATGCAGTTAAAGTGCCATGCTGCATTAACACCAGCTTTATGTGCATGGGTGCAGTTATCAAGTATTTGTAAAAGGACGTTTTCAGTGAACTAGATGTATCAGGGCAGAAATTAGGTTCATTAATATTTACAGTGTTAACATGTTATGATTTGTTACCGCGTCACTACTGATTTCATCACTCAGACAGACCCAGCCTCAGCAGTCACTAAGTAAATTAGTGACTTACTTCGTACGACCTACCGAAGCTAGGTGTATTGGAAGCGAGTCCAAATGGGTTTGTGAATATTTTGTTTTAAAGAAGCCATATGAGATATTTTACCACTTGATGGTGCCTTGAGTTGCACGGGGGCAGACATCTCTTTGGTTTAAGTTTCTTGTTAGCTTTAGCCTTAGCAGATGATAGGGCTTTCTGTTAGCTTTAGCCTTAGCAGTTGGTAGGCTCTCCATTAGCATTAGCTTTAGCCTTAGCAGTTGGATGGGCTCTCCATTAGCCTTAGCAGCCGGTAGGGCTCCCTATTAGCTTTAGCTGTAGCAGCTGGTAGGGGCTCTCCATTAGCTTTAGCTTTAGCAGCTGGTTGGACTCTCTGTTTGCTTTAGCCTTAGCAACTAGTAGGGCTCCCCATGCTTTAGGTTTAGCGGATGGTAGAGCTCTCTGTGCTTTACCTTTAGCCTCAGCAGCCGATAGGGCTCTCCATTCTTTAGCAGTAGCAGCTAGTAGGGCTATCTACGCTTTACCTTTAGCCTTAGCAGCTGGTGTTTGTTCACGCCCCTCACTCGCTCACTCACCTTGATATATGAGGGGAGGGGCTCAGAGAGGATAACGGCAGCCCTGTTTGATCACCTTTGTCCTGGTGCCGGTGAGTGTATTTTGCCCTTATTACCAGAGGCGGGCAGAGTAGCCAAAATTTGTACTCAAGACTACTGCTACTTTAGAGTATAGAATATGACTCAAGTAGAAGTAAAAAGTAGTCATCAAATAAAATACTTGAGTAAGAGTAAAAGATTGCTTGGTGAAAAAAACTACTCAAGTAGTGAATAGTGAGTATATCTGTTTTATTTGTCTTAAGTGCATGAATTCAATCAGACAGACATAAAATGTAAATTCAGGTAAACCCTTAAACTAAAATGATACTTAATTAAATCTATATATATAAAAAAAATAAACGATCTGTTCTTTTGTGTAGGCTAAACATGCTTCGTATATGAGGCCACAGGTGTTCCTCCTCCTCCTCCTCTGCAGTAGCGCAGACCGTTGTTGCCTCTGCCATTTTGCGTGTGTATTCCTTTTCTGTCTCAGCTGACCTGTACGTGCCATAGCTACGCGCACAGCCGCTAAGACCTCGCATGATCCTGTGACTGAATGGATAGCTCTGATTGGTGAAATAGGGTTATGTGTCATGCCATTGCAACGTAGCGGAGTAAGAGTAGCATTTCTTCTTCACAGACATCAAGTAAAAGTAAAACCAGTGTGCATTAACGTTACTCATAGAAGTACAATTTATCCAAAAATGTACTCACGTAAATGTAACTCGCTACTACCCACCTCTGCTTATTACCAGTAATTTCCACTGAATGCGGAACAGTGCAGACGTCCATCGCTGTCCGTCATCCGCCATCTGTCAATACCCAATAGATCCGTCTGTTGCGTCTCCGCCGGACAGCTGGAATTGCAAGGACTAACAGGATCTTGCAAATTCATGCATAATGGCACGATGTAGCAGAGTGTTTGAGGAGATTGTAGTGATTCAACCATGGGTAAGTCCAATACTTTTTTATATAAAATCTGCATCTCTGGATCGTATCATCATATGATCCGCCGCGAACACAGATTATTTTATTTTGAAAATAAACTGGATGTTTTATTTTGTGTCTGTGCACGATTTCCTGTCCTGCACGATCTGCTCTGTGCTGATTCAGGCGTTGTGCTCCGGCATCCGACCAGTGAGCTCTGTCTATGTGTTGTGGCATGCGTCGAGACGTTGTCACCGTTCTTCATTCAGTGGGAATTACCGGTTAGCATTAGCATCAACTCATTCATCACTACAATTAAATGGCGGGTTTGTCATGGACGAGGCTGACTGGGAGCGCTGGTCCAGCCAAGACCAGTATGCTAATCAAATTTGCTGCAGGTTTGTTGTGAGCAAAAGTTGCCTCCAATTTAATAGGCGCCAGTAGATTTGCCTCGATGGTTTCGACCTCAGCTAACGCCTCCTCTCTGCCATCTGTGTGGGTTTAGATGTTGGCAAGATGTTCCGATGTGTTGTTGTCACCGGTATTGCGGGGAACGTAATTAAACATCTACATATTTGAAACCAGGATTTTGTTGCACATTAAAGATGAAGGACAAGGTTGATTGCGTGAGTTTATTTTTCTCTTTGATGCCAACCTCTCAGCGATGCGGAGAAAGATCTCAAAAGACTCCCTTAATAATTCAAAAAATGGAGGGAAAAAAATAAATTATGATCCGTGAGATACACACATGAAACATCTGTCTTTCTGCAGGATATCAAGGGACTGCGTTTTCCGTGCAGTTATTCAAATACCAAAACACATTTCTGTTTCTTTTTTTTTGCCTCAGGACCCAAATTATGCCGTAGCTGTCTAAATGTCAGAAAGCGGCTCGCTCACTTTGGCACGACTTCGTCATCCTCAAGTTACCACTTCAAGCTGGGCAGACGAGGCGAACTTCTGAAGTGGAATGTTTTGTGCTTTAAAAGACCTGCCATCGCTGCAATCTGGAAGAGAAAACACTCCCAAGGAATACATCTTCCCTTTTCTTCTGGCGAACGGAGCTTTTAAACCGTGATTGTTTACAAAAGTGGAGCGGAGTCAAACAAGTCAAGAGGAAAATTTGAACTACATCAAGAAAAGAAAGTCATCCTGATCCCACTAAATGGTGAGAAAGCAAGTTAGTCTGTTTTTTCATCATGAAATTAACGCAAAATGACAAGGTGGAATTTTACGCATTACAAGTAAGCACAACTTCAGCGATTGATCGATTGATTGGTTGGTTGATTGATAGATTGATTTTGAGCTTGGGGAGACAGCTGCCTTTTTCGGAGCGTGTCAATATTCCCACAAGTTCCCACATTTCTAAGATTTTTTCAGAAATTAGGCCCTATGTTCCCATTAATTTTTTCATAGATTTTCTTCAGATTTGTTCCCCCTTTCACCCATTTTGGTCACCAATTACAGCCTTTAAACTGGCACCTAATTGGCAACTGAGTGAATACCAATAGGAGAGTATTGCAGGGGATTAAGGCCCATCTTTTGGGGGGCGTAACCCACACGTTTAGCTGTGTTGCTCACTCCATGAATGCAAGATCCGTACAAGTTGTACCTCCTTGTAAAGATGAGTAATCAGGCTTTCCAAGGCTACAACACCAATTGGTATTATAAAAGCGCAGCATTGGTTGACTGAAATAATGTTTATGAACCTTTTTTTAAGGGTTCATAACAGTTTTCTAACCATGCAGAGGAGGCAAAGTTTAAATGTATTGAAATTATAAGGCATCTTTTAGTAAACGTCCGGTATCATTTTAGTATCTCATTGCCGGGCTGTACTAAAAAAGTACTTGGTACCAGGTCGTTTTGCCGGTGGAAATGCGCCAAAAGCAGGGTAGAGTAGAGTAGAGTAGAGTAAAGTAGAGTAGAGCGGAGCTGTTACTATGCGGTGGAAATATGCCATAAGAGCTCTGACATGTAGTGAGAACAATAACAGTAGTGACGTGTCGGTCGCGAACGAACCGGTTCAAAGAGCGGCTCTTTGACATGAACGATGGGATTCTGCTCCCGTCTGTGAGCCGTTGTGGGTTTTTTTCTCTCTAAAAAAACTCTAAGGTAGAATGACGGGATGATGGTGCTCCATGCGTGCAGTGTATGCGTGTCACGTGCATGCTGTGTGCAAACAATCACGCGAGGATACACCACACAGGGGGGCGGGGCTCATTATTAGATGGATGCTCAGGAGAGAAACGAGCGACAAGGAGATAGTGATGGGAATTACGGCTCTTTTCAGTAAGCCAGATCATTGGGCTCAGCTCATCAAGAAGAGCCAGCTCTTTCGGCTCCCAAACGGCTCTTCATTTTACCACTTATGCATTTTCTAATTCAGCCAAATTTAGCAATCAATTTGTACGTATATGTACACATACCTCTTAAATAATTCAATCCTTTGTACTGAAGTATTCACAAGAACAAATGACATTTTCTAATATCAGTAAATTGCTGTAGCCGATTGTTTTCATTGCATTTACAGACCCTTGCCAATGAATGCACTGACCTGCTTGAAGCACCACTCTGCTACACAAAGCAGATAGAAACAGTCAGTGCATTCATTGGCTGCTTTCAGAGAGTTACAAGGGTCTGTAAAAACAATGAAAACAATTGGCTTTTAGCAATTTATTGATATTACTAAATTTGGCTGAATTAGAAAATGTATAAGTGGTAAAATGAAGAGCCGTTTGGGAGCCGAAAGAGCCGGCTCTCCTTGATGAGCTGAGCCCAATGATCCGGCTCTCTAAAAAGAGCTGTAATTCCCATCACTAAATAAAAGACTGATGAAACTTTGTTGACTTGCATTTGATGTTGAAAAATGAATGTCGGGTTGTCAGGGTGAGGGGGTAATTTTTGCGAAATGATGATTGGATCGTCAGTTTTCATTCCAAATCCAGCCCAGGAGGACACGGTCCACAGTCATGTGCGGGGCATCGTCCCAAAGCTCAGACAAAGGGACAGCTGTGCACTCAGTCACAGCCCGTCTGAATTAGAAAATGGATTACAAGCAGTTTCAGCGCATCAGTAGTGTGTTACGCTTTTGCGGGTGTGTTTGTTCTCTTTACAGACAGTCTTGTTGTTTCAGTGTGTGTGTGTGTGTTTATTCCCTGAGGGGCTGAGGAGCGTCTGATAATGTGCCAGAACCAGAGCAGTACAAAACAACAACCACCATCCCGAATGCCCCGTCCAACCATCGCCGCGGCGCTCTGCTCGCACCTCCGACGGACGAGAGGACGAGAACAGACGGACACCGTGCAAGGAAATGACAGAATGGGGAAAAAAGATGAGATATTGGTTTTTCTGATTTAATATGCTGAACAGCAGATGGGCCTCGATTCTGTCGCCGTCAGGTTAGTTGTCGCTGAGTGACACACAGAAACGCTGAACGCATCAAACATCAAACCAATCAGCGAGATCAGCGCGCGAGACTAACGCATCCATGAGCGACTCGTAGCGCCACTGCGCTACTCAGACTGAAAAACACATCCTTTGTACTCACCTCCAAAGCGTGCTCTCAGTCACGCTGCCAATATGGAAGTCGTAGAGCTTCGTCAGGATCAGGATAACCTGCAAAGACAGAAAATATCACCATTACAGAGCAGCCCTCTCTTTGCTTTAAGTTTCTCGTTAGCTTTAGCAGTGGCAACTGGTGGAGCTCTAAAGCTAAAGCAGTGCTTCTCAAACTTTTGCGGTCATTCCCCCACTTTGATCGAGGGGGGATTTTCTAGCCCCACCTGCCCCTGCCTGAGTGACACTGCAATATTTTGTACTCGCGAGACCGGAAGGTTTCCGGCCCCACCGGTCATGTCTCCATCCATCCCCCAGCAGTGGGGCCGGCCCCACACTATGAGAAGCACTGAGCTAAAGCATGGAGAGCTCACTCACTGAACCCTGTCTAACATCAGAAATCCAGATGTTTTTGATGTGACAAAGTAATAAACGGGTAGTTAATCCCCAAGAATTTAAATGGGGAAACAGCTTTTAGTGCAGTTAGCGGCAGCACACGCCTGAAGTGGGCATGGCCAAAGCGTTTTGGCAGTTTCCTGAACCTGGTGCGCAGAAAAGCAGATGGTCACTGGTGTTGCTGTGATTACATCACACGGAGCCCCGATACTGGTTTCTAAATCGGAATGTTTTCCCTCTATCAGAGTTCACATGCTTTGGCTTCATGAGGCTGAAGTGCAGCCGTTACTGATGAGGTTTGTCATTTGTTGTTCCTTCTTTGTTCCTGTTCTTAGAATTGAATCAGTTCCTATTAACCTTTCAGCGTAAACATGCACAGAATAAACAATCATTGATTTGTTTTTACTGTTTTGAATGAAAAATGAAAAACAGAACAGAAATGAAAATAAAATCCTCTCCCCCTTTTTTCCCCATTGTATTTCTGTTCAAATGGAAAAAACAAAACAAAGACAAAAAACATAACATATAAAAAAAAAAAACATATCAAAGTGTGTGTTCAGAGTTCTGGGCAGGTCGGTCACGTACGGAGAAGCAGTTACACCGAGGTGTGCTTCTAGTGTCGACTTGATACGAGAGTAGTGCCCTGAGGCTTTTTTTGTGCCATTTCTTTCCTTGTTCATCCACGTGTAGCAAGATGCTCTCAGTATCGTAGAGCTCAACGGGAGCTTGACACGCTCCAGCCAATCAACCACCCATCAGCCAATCAGAAAATAGCACTGCTGTATACGGGTAAGATACGGGTGATCTGACCGCAGCAACGTTTCACAGAGGAGGATATTTACCTTGTTGTCTTTTGATGTCTTTTATGGGATTCACTGGCGTTGTTTTTCAGTGTTAATTTTAAAGTACCGGGCATCAAATGTTATAGATCAGAGATGGACAAACTAAAGCCCGGGGGCCATGTGGCCCGATGGACTAATCAATCCGGCATGCTGCCCTTCACAAAAAAAGGAAACTTTCTCCTTTAACCAAAGGTTGTAAGCTTGATTTATTAGAAAAAAGTGTTAGCCCCCCCCACCTACATCCAAACATGTCCTGTCACAAAAGAAGAGCCAAAGATCCTTTAGAGATTTATCAACTGTCTCTGGTGGGGCCAATTTACAAGCTCATCAAAATGTTTTCCCTGACAACAGAGGCGTTGCAACAGGGCAGGCAAGCCAGGGGGCGTGGCCTCGGCCCGCGTGGCAGGCATCAGCAAATGGACGAAGTCCGGATGGAGAAACTAGAGAGTCCGGCCGCCTCCTCCAGCCTCCCGCCCCTGAGGACGAAGCGAGCGCTCAGGAGGAGCCTCGGACGGTTCTCGCGCTGCTCGCCGCGAGGGATCTTCTCACCACGAGTGTGAGCATATGGTTCAGGTCGAGCGAAACGGCAACGCCAGGCAGAGGGCAGCGCTGTGCTTGGACATGGATTCTTGCCATGTGGCTGGTCCTATAGCAGAGTGTGTGTGTATGTGTGTGTGTCAGTGTGTGCGTGTGTGTGTGTGTGTAAATCCCCAGATAAACTGCCTGACAGTTTGCACGTGACAACTCTCTGGCTGATGGTAACAATGATGATTACACCTGCCAAACGCTCTCTGACACATTGGCCACGCCCCCTTTAATAATGGTAATAGAATTGTAATTACACAAAACACATGTCATCATCAGTTTCCTTATTGGAGCAATTGGAAGCTTTCTTCCCATTGTGTGCGTGCATGCTCCTCTGGGCTTTCCGCTGTCAGTCGCGTGGCCTCGCACGCTTGCGGGGTGAACACACACACGCACACGCACACACACACACACACAGGCGCAACTCATCTCACCCCGACATGACAGACAGAATTTGAATTTCACATGGAACAACCAGGGAGTGAGCTGCAAAAAAAACAGAGAGAGACTTCTGTCGCTTGAAAGGCATCTTTGAATGTGTCTCCAAAAAGAACATTTACTGCATTAAGCTCCGGATCTGGTGTGGCAATTTCAAGGGAGAATTTTCATGTTTTGTTTTTTTTCTCTTCTTTCTGTTTATTTGTGTACTCATGCTCTTTGAGACAAAACCGCAGCACATTTCCGTTAATGTTCCGCCATCACACTGGCGCCTTCCGTGTCCCCAGACGACTCGCAATTATTGAATCAAAATGTCAGTCGCATCCACTTGCGTTAACAGCAATTAACCGACTGTAACAAAAACATGTTATTAGCTTTATTATAAAAGCACCACCCCACCCATACACACAAACACAAACACACACACAATTGTCTTGGGTTTTTTGAAGACTGGACGATCACACTTTACGACTTGCAGAGCACACAAGGGAGGCGCCGGCAAAAAAATGTTTGGGGCAGGAAAAGAGGCGCATTTGCATCGCTTCATTATTCATCGGACTCCTCTTATGGCATCAAAGCCGATGATCAAAGCGAAACAAAAGAGTTTTCAAAAATGGAATAGATGTCCGGAGCCTCAGTAGTCAGTAAAAAAAAAGAAAAAACAATTCCATCGCTGTCCGCTTTGTCGAGAGCAAAAAGTGCTCTGAGAGGGTCAACGCCACAGCGCACCAATATTGACAGTAACACGAACGAAAACAAGCTTTTAACTGTCATGCAAACAAACGTCAGAGTCATCGGCGCTGAAAACAGCAGCTGGAACTGATCATTATCCCTGCGATTAGGCTTCACTCTGTCGCATTTCGACTACCAGGCAATTACTCGCTGTCATCCGGCGACGCCCGCTTATGCGATGTCAATGGCGATGGAGTGGCCGAGTGACATCAAGGCAAGGTAAAAACAAAACTCAAAAAAACACCGGCAGTCCTTTCACTCGCTTCGAAAGTGACAAATTGAAGCAACAAATGCAAGTGAATAAACACACCAAATAGAGTCATGTGTTAGCTTAAGCGTCGTTTTTCAAATTTGTGGACACTGCGCACCACTTCCCAAAATACTTGGCTCTCTAAGCACCACCAGTATGACCAGTATTACACCACAGCAGCACAGACCAATTCAATCACAGGGCACGGAAGCTGGGTGATACACTGCAGTATATTTTAGCCAGATTTTACCCATGATTTACAGTGTGGCAAGGTCTGGACCAGTCCACACCAAACAAGTCGGACCCGGTCTACACCAGTCATCCCAGTCTACACCAGTTCAATTCAATTAAAAAAACGTAATTTGGGCCCAGACAGCACCAGTCAGGTCTAGTCTGCACTTGTCTACACCAGTTGGGCCCAGAAAGCACCAGTCAGGCCCAGTCTGCACCAGTCCTCACGGATCAGACCCAGTCTTCACTAGTTGGGCCCAGTTTACACCAGTCCACACCAGTCTGCAGCAGCCAGACACAGTCTGCACCAGTCTACACCAGTCTTTGCAAATCTACACCAGTCAGGCCCGCTCTGCACCAGTCTGGCCCAGTCGACAGCAGTCAGGCCCAGTCTACAGCAGTTAGGCAGTCTGCACCAGTCTACACCAGTCTTCACCAATTTACACCATTCTGGCCAAGTCTGCACCAGACTATACCAGTCTGCAGTAGTAGGGCATGGACTTCACCAGTCTACACCAGCCGGGCCCAGTCTGCACCTGTCTACACCACACTGGCCCAGACAGCACCAGTCAGGCTACTGACATGTGTCGCCAACTGCCAATGAAAAAGCAACAGTGGACGAAGACGACAGGGAACTTTCCGAACACAGCGTCCATGTGGCAACGGTCGCCATCTTTGTTTACCCCCGTGAACTGTTGCCCCGGCCAGAGTTTGGGCGAGGGGGCGGTGCTCTCACACGATCGCTGGCTTTGACCAACCACAGTGAAAGACCCACTCAGATTATCAGCCGATTAGTCACACCGGCCAATCATCTTATCCTGTAGGAATGATGTCACATGACCACATTCTCCATTTGTAAACTACATGTAATTCTGTGATTCTATTACTATTTTTCTACTAATACTATTTTCATTCAATGCAGTATTTTGACTGTGTATTAATGTGTAATACTCTGAAGTTCCATCATGCAGCACTGAAGGAGGCTGAAGTACCACCAGTGAGTGTTGCTGGTAACGCAGTTTGAGAACCACTCGACCCTCCCAGCCTGGAGTTGAGCTGCAGAGGTCGATATCCGCCTGTCCTCCAGTCTGCCCGCGCCGTTATTTAACATTCTTGTAATGTTTTGGAGTAAAGCTGGACCTCTTTTGATTACTTTTAAACTATGGATCAAAGAGAAAAGTGCTGCTCATCGCGCCCGAGACTTACTTATTGTTGTGTTGTGGCTCCCTGGACCACATCGGCTCCCAGCATGCAGCGGGAACGGAGAAGAAGCAACTCTGAAGCTCGGCAGCTGGAGAAGATCACAAGAGATCTAACGGGAGTTGATGCCAGCTTGCCTCGCTTTGTGTCTGGATGTTTTTTTTCTTAAAGTTAACTGGTTCTTTTTAAAATAATTTTGCAAGAGCCCTGCAGAAATCCTAATAAAAAATACCCAACATCCTTTTTTAACAGCATTCAGTTTAATTTGAATTATTTGATTTTTCACTCAAGCTTAATAGTAGAACAATTGAGGAGGCAGAGAGAAGCTCAACTGCTGTGAATAACAAAGTTTATTGGTCCTAAGAAGATGTAGGATGAAGCTCTCAGCAGAAGCAGAGTGACACTTGCTGTAGTTACGTTCAGGAGAACTGGGAATTCTAAGATCCGCAGTCGAAAACGACATACACATGGACATGGAGGATTAAGACTAACAGGGACGAAGGACGTGTGAGGATCCAATCAGCTCGCAGCGTTCTGTCGCTGCTGTGTCGTCAGGGAGATTTTATCTCATCACTGCAGCTCCAACTTTAAGCCCAAGTCTGCTGCACTTTTTCAAGTAGGTCTGAAAGTCCCAAGTTTCGAGTTGTCTGGAAAAACATCACAGTGCTCTGGTGCTGGCGGAGCTCAAGTGCCTCTGGGAAATGAAGTCATTTTGTGGTTTCTTTGCCAAAGTGATCCTGTTCAGCTTTAAGTTGTTGAAAAAGGTGCTAGTTTGATGTCACGGTGGTGAGAAGATAAAGGGTTTAATTTTAGGGTGAACTTTCCCTGTAAAAATTTGGTTAGATAGCTTTTTTTTTTACATTTAAGGGATAATTCAGATTTTTTTACATAAGGTTGTATGAGAACCTCACCATCAGTGTCGTTCATCAATAGTGACTTTTCCTACACTTAAGGTGTTGCAGAAAGTAGTTCTGTCTAGTAGTTGGGGGCACGCGAATAAAGTCTGGTCTGACCTCGCAATCACCCAGTACTATTTTCCTGTGATTGTGATAAACGACACTGATGGTGAGGATCTCATACGACTTCATATCAAAAACCCGAACTATCCCTTTAAAATATGGCGATTATGAGGCCAATGAGAAGTTAGTTTAGCAGTGCCAAGTCCACATGCCCGCTGACATGAATGCAGAAAATATTCGAATCAGAGGATCTAAAAGTTCGGGTGACGGCCACTGCAAGATGAAAGAGGAGATTTTGATTGCCCCCCCCCAGGCTCCGCCCCATCCAGGTATCATTCACTCCCCTTGCTCTCCGCACTCTCCCTTCCCCATTTTCTGTCTCTGTCGTTCTGCCTCCTCACACACTATATGTCTCCATCTCTCCAGATCAGAATCAACCCCCCCCCCACACCCCACCACCACACACCCCCTGGAGTCGAGTCCCGTCTCGTTTACTCCATCCTCCGTGTGTCAGTCTCCTCGCCGACTCCGCTCGCCGCTGATGAGCTGTCACATGACACGATCCGGTCCGCCGTTGCTCATAATGCCTGCCGCTTACGTAACTGTGAAGGGTGATGTACATTTTATCAGCTCCACAAAAAAAACAGCAGTTGTCTTTGCCATACGAGTGTTTATCGTGCCTTTCTAATCCATCTTGTTGTGATATATCGACATCATTAGCAGAGAAACATCAGCAGCGAGGTTTTATTCTTGTGTTAGTGTACCCCCCCCCCCCCCCCACCACCTTTATCTCTGTTTATCAGGGTTTGTCTTCCTCGCACATATTGTTCTCCCTAGGTTATTCTTAGTGTTCGCGTCCTATGATCCCCCTCCCATACTCCCCCTAAAAAACCTCTCAGCTCTTCCACTCTGCTCTCTCCTTCATTCCAGATTCATCTCCTTCCCTCATGTCCATTTCTGTCTCCGGTGTACTTTTCCTTGTTTGCATTGTCTTGTTTTGATGCATCTTTTTTAAGAGTAGAGGGGAGCTGAGTTTGGTTGAATTTCGTGCCTCATTAAATGATTGCAGCACGGCTGCAGTCTGAGGTTGTTTGCTGGTCGGTTCGATTGAGTTTCCCGATCATGAAGTAGAGCAGACTTTCAATTGATTTTGTGTTGAATGTCAAATAAAAAGTAATTCCAGGTCAAATCGGAAGAGTTGAGAGAGAGTCAAACACTATCAAATATCAGTCTCTGTGCATTAGTTAGCACGGTTTCTATTTCAGTAGCATAAACTAGTTAGTTTCGCAATTCCAAACCCAGACTAGACCCCTAAAGTAAGATCTTCTTGTCCCAGATGCAGACCACACCCACTAACAGGACCTTCCAGTCCTAGACTGGGACCAGACCCATTGACAAGGCCTTCCAGTCCCAGACCCAGAACAGGCCCATTAAAAGGCCTTCCAGTCCCAGACCCAGACCCACTAACAATGCATTCCAGTCCCAGGCCCACAAGATCCACTAACAAGGCCTTCCAGTCCCAGACCCAGACCCACTAACAAGGCCTTTTAGGCGCAAGACCCAGACCAGTCCCACTTACAAGGTCTTCCAGTCCTAGACCCAGACCAGACCCACGAACAAAACCTTCCAGTAAACTCTGATTGGCTAATTTTTTTTCCCCTTCAAATTGGTGGACCTTGATGTGAGCTCTTCATCAAATTGTTTTATCATGATGATGAGGTACAACACCTGTCCGCTGTAACAGTTGACGCAACGTTAAAGAGTCAGGAGTCAGAAAATCAATGTGCTACACTGACAAACCAATCACATCGTCCCGCTGCCTGGAGTGAGACAGAGACGAAACCTTCCTCATCACCTGAGTTGGACTCCTCAGTACTGAGAGGAGAACCTCTCAGCACTCTGAGATAAATCTGTCTGTTGCTGTGCATCACCTTCCCCCGCCTAAAAAAAAGTTTTAGGCGCTGCCATTTCACATAAGCGCACTATATCCTTCCCCAGCTTCAAAGGGCTGAGATAGCTACGTTACCATAACAACAGCTGCCTGCAAAGCACTTGCAAATGCTTGCAGAGCTCCAACCATTTTGGAGTCACAGTTTCTGAGATTCGTCTGCTGTCCCTCTTCAGAGAGGATTAATAATTTGTCAAAAGCAAGGAGCTTCTAGCATGGGTGATGGGTGGGAAGCTGATATGTGCATCAAATATAAAGAAGCTTGGCAGTGATTTTATTTAGTTATTTATTAAATGTAAAATGGCTGTCAATATATGGTGCTTTTCCCATCTGAAAGGAACTAAGAGCTTACACAGTACATGAACTCCCTGACACACTGATAGTGGAGCGGGGTGGCCCTGCAAGATGCCAACCTGCTTGTCAGGGAGAGTTTGAGGTACGGTGCCTTGCTCAAAGACACTTCTACAGCCTCTCCAGGGGGATTAAACCAGTAAGATGACAAGATGACCGCTCTACCCACTGAGGTCACATTTCTCTTTAATTCAAAGTCATGAGTTGCTGGGCGGCCCATCCTGTCATAGTCCTGGAGGTTGGTCTTGGTCATCAGTCTGGTTTCAAGACCCCTTTTTTAAGGTCTTGGACTTGTCTCTATGAGTAGGTCTGGGTCTGGGACTGGAGGCCATTTAAGTGGGTCATGTCTGAGTCTGGGACTGGAAGGACTTGTTTGTAGGTCTGGTCTTGGTCTACGACTGGACACCTTGTTAGTGGGTCAGGTCTGGGCCTGGGACTGGAAGGCCTTTTAAATTGGCTCTGGTCTTGAGACAAAGACCCATTTTCTAAACCAACAATATCTTTGCTGGTTTGTGCTGCTTCAATAAAAATGATGCAAAGACTGTTTTTGTTGCTGTCAAACGTATTTAAATGAAAAAATAAAACTCTTTCTGTTTTATGATCATATTTCTTTGACATTTGCAGATTTGGTGAAGTCTCAGTTTTGGTTTTCGACCTCGACACCGTCTGCATCTTTGTTGACCTGCTCGGTATAAATGTGCTTGCTATTTTGAATGAAGGCAGCACTCTGACGGATGAGTCTTCTGGGAAATAGAAAGGCTACTGTGGTGGCAGATTTTCCTGAAAACATACTCAATCTTTGTACCTGGTCACACTTAAATTAATGCCAGCAAAGATATTTCTAGATTAAAAAATTGCTTCTCTTTGAAATCTGCACTTTATGTGAAGATTAACCTCAGTATTATTATTAATAGACTCCATCTGCATGGGCTATTTTCGGCATTGCGGGGCCACGTGGGACACCAGCCACAAAGATAGATCTCCTATTTGCCCATTTTTCCGTCCCGCGGGTCGTCCGTCTCTCAGGCCCGGCTCTCGGGGAAGTCAAGCGCGGCAAACGCTGTCTGGCCGGTCGCGGAGAGCGCTGGAGGTTACGGTTTATCACACCGCAAGTAAGGGTGCAATAAAAACAAAGCCTCTGCAGCTCCTCTGACTTTGCAGCTCCATGTCATATAACGCAGAGAGACAGGTGGGGGACGAAGTGGACGCGCGGATGTCAGACACGCTCGCACGGACGAGTCGAACCTGGAAGTGAGAGGAAAAGTCAGACTCTGGAACAAAGAGGGAAAACAAAACTATGTTGTGTGTTTATGACGTTAATATTCAGATTCACACTCAGATTCAGACTATATTGTCATTGTACGAGGCATACAACGAAATTATGGCAGCAAGGAGTGGTGTTTTCCTAAAAAAAAAAAAAAGAATAGAATAAAAATAGAATAAAGTACACAATAAAATAGACTATATAAAAGTTTAATACTAATTATAGTGTTTGTACAAATATGTGCAACGGTGCAGCGTCACGGTACAGCAGTGCAAACGCATGACATCAAGTAGGAAAATAACAAGATGTGGAATATTAAATGAAACTATGAATATCCGGATTTAAACTGCAAATATATGGAATAAACTGGAATAACATGGAATTAAACAATAAATCTTATCAGCAGGGTGGTACATTTTTCAAAGTTTTAAGTTCATTAATTAAAGGGGCAATAAGCGGAAATCCATTATTTAAGACTGAAGGAATTAAAAAATGGCTACATGGAGAACGAGAGGTGTAATTTCATGGAGTATAGGATGACGTCACACACCCGCTCTCTGTGTTGATATCC
The DNA here is from genome assembly GCA_903171835.1 of Mullus surmuletus. Taxonomy (NCBI): domain Eukaryota; kingdom Metazoa; phylum Chordata; class Actinopteri; order Syngnathiformes; family Mullidae; genus Mullus; species Mullus surmuletus. The sequence continues at coordinate 670,076 of CAESWR010000425.1, read as the reverse complement.
AGCCTCATGTTTACAAGCCGGTCCGGCCGCGCGTTCATGTGCGTTCATGTGCGTTCACGTGAAACTCCGCCTCCCCCCTCCTCTCCCCCTCCCTCCCTATAAAAGGCGACAGCCAGTGAGTAGTGACGGCGGCAGCGACGGCATTTTCGAACTGAAATGGCAGACAGCGGAACAAAACCTTCCAATGAAGACGAGCGGGAGCAGACTAAAAAAAGAAAACTGTCATTGGCAAAGAAATTGTCCGATAAAGAAAGAGATAAAACCAGAATTAACATTGGCCTGGCGTTTCCGAGGTGGAGGGAGCTACGAGAGCTAAAGGGGCTACAGTCGGATGTTTTGCTCG
>CAESWR010000425.1:658928-668958 GCA_903171835.1 Mullus surmuletus | reverse complement strand
GTTAAGAGTACTTCTAAACGACTAATTGTAAGAACACTTTTACTTGCAAAAATTCAAACAACACACTACATATACTTGTATTTACAGTGCTACTTTTTTACCGTTTGTACCCACAGTTCATGAATTAAAGAGTTTAGTCAAATAACCTAAATTATTATAATTAGTGTCATTTCTATTACAGTTTTTATTATTCCCTGTTCTTAGTTTGATGATAGAAGTGAGCAGTCACACATGCATATGCAACCTCTCTGGAAAGCTTTTTATATATTTATTTAAGATTTTTATAGACACAGATGGAAGCCATAAATATGCATCATGTACCCCATGACGGCCTGTCAGAGAGCAGCGGAGTGTTTGGTCCGTGGGAGAGGGGGTCCTCAGCCCATTTGTCACTAATCTAAAGCCAGATATCTACGTATGTTTGAGAAAAACGGTTCAAGAAATTACATACTATTCTATTATTCATAACTATGAATAATTCATAATTTTTCATAACTAATAAATGATTACACAGTGCCACTTTAACACTTATATCACTAGTTTATTATTGGCAGATTTATTTTGAAATATGAGCCAAAATGGACGCTATTGGACCTCGTATAGGTTTTTACAAGGATCATATTAAGATAATTATAAATAACAAATATATATATAGATAAAAGATACAGTTCAAGCAATTGGACACTAGGCACATAAACCTCTTAATATTATATTCATTCAAACTAATAAATAATTGCACAATGCCACTTTAACACTGTATAACTCAAGTTTATTATTGATACATTTATTCTGAAACATGAAGGAGCCAAGATGGCCACTGCCTGACCTCCTCTGGAGTTTTAAGTGGAACATTTTAAGATAATGTTAGATAACAAATATAAAAGAAATACAGTTCAAGCAATTACACACTATGTATATTTGTAAATGGATCATTCTAAGATCATAAAAAAATGCAGACCAAGCAAAAACATGTTTACTTTTTCTATCTGAGAAAACAAAAATATAAATATCATCACACGCTGCTACTTTCAGTGTCTAAGCTGCTCCCCCTGTCTGAGGAAACACCTCCTCCATGTCTCTTCCGTCTCCTTCTGGAATTTGTTTCTGCACCTGCAGCCTGATGAGCGCCTCGGCCTGTCGTTCAGCCAAATCTTGGCTCAGCAGTCGCAGCTGACTTTCACAAATGACTCACTTAAAGCTCCTTGGCTGTGAGAGCGGGACGCCGGGCATGCCAACATGAATCACGCCACGCAACGCGCCGCCGCAACTGTTTTGTTTGCTGCGCTGCTGTTGCTGGCACAAAGCGATGCCCGCTCCCCGTGACCCACGGCGGCGCGATGATGAGCCGAGGCGCCGGCTCTCGGGAGGGGGGGTTCTCTGCGGAGCTTCTCCACAGTGACAGTGGGTACTTTCTCTCAAGCTGTGGAGTCTGATGAACCAATTTCACAGGACTGGCGTGAGATTTTCCGTCAAATGATGCTATTTTACAGCTGCCTTTCTTCAGTGGAAGCGGCATTTGCAGCAATTCATCACGTCCACATTCATTAATAAACACATTTCTTCATTAAATGCTCTTGTTGGGATCAAAGTGGTGAATGATGGTGCGCCGAAGTGGAAAGACTTTCTGAGAGAAAATCATTAGCTGTGGTGATTGATCACAAGTTGACGTGGAAAAAAAAATGTATCATTGGCAATTTATTGATCAAGTTAATAGCAATCCAATTTAAATCTAAAGATAGTTAATTACAAACCCTTATATATCTTTACTGCTCATTACTGCTGATGATATGGGTCACTCCCAACCTTCAAAACAGCTAGAAACTACTAAAGACGTTTATCTGATCAACAGGACCGTTCATAGCATTTTATGATATGATATTCAAGGATGTTGTGCAGCACAAAATAATGGAAATGATATTCTGTTCCCACAATAAGATGGGTTGTTTTCCCAATAGATGAGATGGAATATAAGAGGCACTTCGAAGATTGCTTTTCACAGAAAGTAAAGAAAGAGATTAGAAGGAGATGTGTTTCTGTTGCCAGGGTGACAGATTGAAACAAATATGAAGTTAAGAACGTTACACTTCATATTCAAGGATATTTTGAGTTATAGATGTGATTGATGTTTATGCGAAACATACAAGTTTATTATGATTATCATTGTTTTTTTTCCCTCTTCTTTCCTATTTTTCTATAACCAATAAAAAGATAATAGGACAGGATCAGGTCTTGGTCTTCATACCGGTCTCAAGACCACTTTTTGAAGGTCTTGGTCTTGATGTGGGACTGGAAGGCCTTGTTAGCGTGTCTGGTCTGGGTTTGGGATGGTAGATCTGTTAGTGGGTCTGATCTGGGTCTGGGACTGCAACACTTTGTTAGTGGGTCTGATCTGGAAGGCCTTGTTAGTGGGTTTGGGATTTGGTATCCAGACAGAGCGGTCGAGACCACCGCTGGCAGGCTTTGGCAGAACAGCAACCAATCACTTCCAATCATTGGCAGATGGATTACTTCCCCCAAGTTGCAGCCTCTGCCTTTCTGTTACCTCAGTAATTGTTTTTTCATTTCACTTCCACTCATACTAACCGTCTCCCGTGCGAAGCCTGAATTAAAGGGCCACATATGACGATTCGCTCGTTTGTAATCCCGCCCAATCCTCTCCCGACATTCTCAGCATGTCTCCTCCATTAGCACTAAGGATGTGCGATCAGACAGCGAGTCAAAGTGGAGCTCACCTCTCGCACTACGCTTTCAGCGTGTACCGCGTAGAGACGGGAGGTGGCGTCAGTTGGTGGGGGGGGGGCAGCGTAATTAGGATTTTAGGCGAGAGCTGGGTGCTAATAATCTGTCTCACCGCCGCCGCGTCGTGTCATCCTGAGAACATTTGCGGTGACACACCAATGCGCCTGCAGTTAAAAGCTCTCTGTCTGCCTCCTCTGCTGCCACCGGGCGATGGGGGGTTGGTGGGGAGGGGGGGGGGTCACCCAAAAAAATCATTGATGTGACGACAAAAATGACAAAGCAGCTAATTGCTGTAGCTGCTCAGCTGAATAAAGGCGAATACGTCGCTTTAATCAGAAGTGAAATGTGTGTGTGTGTTTGCGCTTTGTGGTGGCGACGGCCTTGTGTCTGACTCTGATTTGATTAATCGCAGCCTTTTCTCCAGCATGCATTCAAACCTCCACTCGTTGCGGTAATTCACGCCCTCCCTGCATCACACCGCGCCAACTACGACTCCCTGCGCCAATTCAGAAAACACAAATCAAAAGTTTGCCGTTCACGTGTTATTCAACAAATCAAAGCTGAAAAAGGTTGACTTTTTCTACTAGGTTAATCCTAAGCGGGGGTTGACCAGGTTTTACTGGTTTTTAAGTCTAAGTGAGTCCACATACACCTTGAGAAGTGGGTCAACCAATTATCCAACAGTACTGATTGGTCAGCAGGCCGTCCTAACCGACTCTGGTACAAGCGATGTGTACTAAGTTACCATGGCAACATCCCCCTATAAAAAGACTTCATGACACAGAAAACCCAGAGTTACAACCGTATCCAGATTAGAAATGTAACTTAATTACAGATTATTAAAATAATGGAGTTTAATTTGTAAGATGATTGTGTCCTCCAATCAATTTGCATTAGGAGTAATGCTAGAGCGGGTTGTTTCCTGGAACGTGACCATTAGAGGATCTCAAAGTCAGAGCCCTTTTCCTCCCCTTGTTTCCATCTATTTGTCAACCCCCCCCCCCACTTTGGACAGCAGACAAAAACGATGTTTTTCATGCACTGTCAATTTTGATATTTTGGGCTATTTTGCTTCCATAACATGTCCCCGCTCCGCTCTGCACCGACCACGGGGAAGACAAATGCCAGAATTCGCATTTAAATGTGATTTTCACCCCGACTGCCCCCGACTCACACCCAGGGGCGGCGGCGGTGGCTGGGCGGCCCCCCGGCGGCCCCCCGGCAAGTCACCCAAATAAAGATGTATAAGTTTATGTTGTGCTGCGGATGTCTACATGTGGTGGTGTGTGTGTGTGTGTGTGTGTGTGTGTGTGGTGGGGGGTGATGTCCAATAATGCTGATTGGAACCATTTATTTAGTTTTTGACCTTGTTTGGTGAGCATGAGCAAGAAACTGTTTTGGAATCACACATGCACACACACACACACACACGCACACACACACACAGACAGCCAACATTGATAACATAACAATTTCTAACCTGCTTCTACCACCTCAGGAATCTCTCCAGAATAAGGTCCATGTTAAGCTCTAAAGACTGTGAGATCATTATTCATGTCTTGATTTCATCCCGCCTTGATTATTGTAATGGTGTTTTGACGTGTCTCTCACAGAAATCACTCAGTAGACTCCAGTTAGTCCAGAATGCAGCTGCTAGGCTGCTAACTAGATCAAGGGGAAAAGGGAGCACATCACTCCCATCTTAGCCTCCCTCCATTGCCTGCCAGTCACTTTCAGAATAGACTTTAAAATTCTATTGACAACCTTTAAGGCACTTCATGGTCTTGCTCCAATTTACATCGTAAAGTTATTAACCCCATATGTGCCTGCCCACAATGTGAGCTCCTCTAGCAGGAACCTGCTGGCCGTCCCCAAATCACGGTTGAGGACCCGGGGTGACGCTGCCCTCGCTGTCCTCGTCTGTGGAATCATCTGCCCGAGGAGCTCAGACCGGAGAACTCACCGTCCTCTTTTAAAACGCAGCTAAAGACTCGCCTCTATCGCCTGGCCTTTGAGTCCCCTTTATGACCTTGTTTATCTGTTTCCTGCCCTCCATCTGCAGTGTTTCTGTAATTGTTTGTCTTCTAACCTGACCGGTCTAAGCAGATGACCGCCCACCCCGAGTCGTGGATCTGCCCAAGGTTTCTTGCTAAAAGGGAGTTTTTCCTTGCCCCAGTCACTTTGGTGGGATATGTTCGGTTCCTGTTTTGTATGTGCCTCTGTTTTGTGTGTTACGGCACTACACTTATATATGTTTATGTAAAGCACTTTGTAACCCTGTTTTGAAAAGTGCTCTACAAATACATTTTGTTATTATTATTTATTAAACACACATGCACGCACACACACAGACAGACAACATTCATACATTGAAAAAACTGATGTTCTACCCTTCCACAATGTCACATGAACATAAATTGCCGGGCGGTTTGGGGGGGGGGTTCTTAAAAATGAGCAATAGAAAAAGTTTAAAGGCGTATTTGCAGCATGTTTCTACTCTCAGGACTGTTTGTGATCGGCATCTTGATCTTGTTTTTATTGAATTTATGTTGATGATGTTTGTCTCAGATGGGTTCGTGTCTTTGGTAACCTGATAGAAAATGTTGAGCATGTTACCGCTGAAACTTTGCTGAACTCTTGGAGAGTACAGAACAGTTGATGATGACTGAGACTGAAAGCATCTTCATTTCTTTGCACATTTTCGAGGATGTGATGAATAATAGTCAGTTTTAAAACTGGGAATATCCTGCATTTTTTAACAAGGGTCCAAATACTTCCTGAGAGTTTAAAAAGAAAGCAAGAAAAAATTCCACTTGATTCTTGACACCTCATCTGCTACAAATGAAGACAAACCAAAAACACCTTCAGTGAAAACTTTACCAAAACTTTTTTAACACTATTGAACAAAATAAATCTACCAGTAACAAACTGGTGTAATACAGTGTTAATGTGGCACATTGTAATCACTTATTTGTTTAAATAAATACGATATTAAGAGGTTTGTAATATCTTGTACTGCATTTAAAAAATAATATGATAATGATCCGTGTAAAAACTCATAGGAGGTTGGTCAGCAGCCATCTTGGATCCACCATGTTTCTACGGTAACTGGGAAGGAAATACCTGCACCCACAATGCACCTCTGCACCCTCTGTGGCAACAATGCACCTGAACGCTGGCTGCTACCATGTAAATATATCGATGAATATAAATGAAGAGTATTGTGGTTTGCAAAGTTATTAATTCATTAATTTATTGATTTCTTTATTTGAATTAGCCTGTTAAAGATGCATCTATAAGCATGGTAACAATGACCCCGAGGTCTGTCAGCGGTCATCTTGGCTCCATTATGTTTCTACGGTAGCTGAAAAGGACAAACTTGAACGCCGGTTGCAAAAACAAGAGGACGTGACAAGGAAACAGTATTACCCCCCTTTCACACTGAAATGTGTGCATCGATGCAGATTTTTCTAACCAGGATCGACCCACCTTTGCTCGGCATTAGGGCGCTTTCAAGCTTCCAGCAGTCGCAGGTCTGAGCTCCTGCTGTGAGAGCTGCTTGCATGTGTTTTTCTCTCTTGTACGTCATTACGCTGAAGCGTCGAACGCGGTGGTAAACAAAGACCGCGGCTATCACCATGCGTCTGCTAACGAAGGAGCATCCGGACACTCACAGCCCGGGGAAACACCAACACCTACCCGGGGGTACCCGACCGGTTCGGTGCCGGTACCGGACCTATGCTGGACCTTATCTCTGCCTCCGAGGACACTTATTTGTGGCTGATTTACCGAAAAAGGACTGAATGGAGGAAACGATCAAAGTATTCGCGTCTGATAACGGGAAGCTGCCGCGTTCTCGGCAGTCTGAAGAAGTTTGAACAGCAGTGAAAATGTGCTGCATCAGCTGGCGGCTGCCTGATCAGCTGGTGGGTTCTGGTCCGCTCTGTCTGTTCTGACATCGGATGTCACCAGTGAACTGAATGTGTGTCTGATATGTCAAAGACGGCGCGTGACGTCATCGGGTAATCTAGCAGGTGGACGCGGGACGCATTTCACACTGCAGCCGAGAGCCGAGCCAAGCCGCCAAACTCCCAGGTCGCTTGGAGGGTCGAAAATGCCATGACAACCCTTTCGCAGTGCCGACGACACCCGCGTTCTTCCGGGACTGCGCGGGTTTTCCTTGTGGTGTAAAAGAAGCTTTATTAGAGGTAGGAAAGATGGACCAGATTGGACCATTTGTTCTTTTGGGCCTCAAAGGACACCGTAGTTTCACAACATTCTCCCAACAAACCAGGGCTGACATGTATAAACTCACCACTAGTTGGCGCCACACACGCCTCCTTTTTCACAGTGTGTCTAAATGGCCATTATCAGTGGTGTCTGGGGGCGTGGCTTTGAGATTCCATCACTGAAGGCCGTGATCAAAGCTAGAAGAGGCTTTCGATCATCTTTTTTGTTGGCTTTAACGTCATTTGGCCCTGGCAGTCAATCAGATCAGTGAGGGAATGGCCTTTGCTTGCACGTCCACTCAGTGCTTGAAGCGTCTTTGAAGACTTCCCCTTAAAAAAAAGGCCAGACCATCAAAGCACAACTGATTTTATGAACCCAGCAGTGCGTTTCACAGACATTTTTTTCCACCCTCCTGTTTGGAAGTTGCAAGTTGTGCACTTTTGCTCCATTTGAAGTGTTCCTATCGCAGTGCCGACGATGACGGCAAAGTGCTGATAATGTGTTTATGGGGGAGGAAACTTCTAAAAGAAAAAAAAATGCATCTCTGCTTTGCTTTCTTCATCAACATGAGCATTTGTGTCTCATTTAATGATTCCTGCTAGTTGCAGACATGAAGGAGCCCCGCGTGCAACTGAAAACCGCTCGCGTCAACACACACATCCAGATGTTCTCTGAATCTTGAGTAGATGATCATTGAAAACGATCATTTGTGTGTCTGTAATATAAACTAAATAAACACCTTTGAGTGCAGGTGAAGCCCCTGACGTGACAAGCATCTGGTATAAATCAGGCCGGCCCACACTTGAAGATAAAAGGCCCAATGCTGTGCCCGATTTGATCCTCCTGATGGTCGGGGGGGCGTGGCCTGACTCCAACAACCCTCAGGTGTGTTCTGCCATAATTTCCCAGAAATCTGTGTTTTTCACTCCAGTCATGGCAGAGGCTTGAGTCGTCAGATCAGGGCCTGTCCAGAGCTTCAGCTGGATACTTCAGTATTCAGCCATTGTTTTCTTCTCTCTCATAACAAATTCACGCTAACATCCTGCTAGCCATGAGCTAATGTGGCCAGACGCAGTGAGGGGTAGCTCACACGCGACAAACTTCCCCAACAGTGTATCGGGAGTATGTACTCCCATCATGCCAGAGGATTCATCAAATACATGCTAACATCATGCTAGCCACCAAGCTAACATAGTCAGACGCAGTGAGTGGTGGACCACACATGACAAACATCCCCAACAGTGTGTATTGGGAGTGTTTTTCACTCCTGTCATGCCAGAGGCTTGAGTCGGCAGGTCAGGGCTTCTCCAGAGCTTCAGCTGGATTTTACAGCATTCAGCCATTGTTTCATCAATTTCATCACGCTAACATCCTGCTAGCCACGAGCTAATGCAGCCAGACGCAGTGAGGGGTGGATCAAACACGGCAAACTTCCCCAACAGTGTTTTTCACTCCTGTCACGCCAGAGGCTTGTGTCGTGAGGTCAGCTGCTTGTCCAGAACTTCAGCTGGATATGACTGAATTTGGCCATTTTTCTTCTTCTTTCTCATAACAAATACACGCTAAGATTCTGCTATCCACCAAGCTAACGAAGTCAGACGTAGTGAGGAACGGACCACACGTAACAGACTTCCCAAACAGTGCGGATTGGGAGTGCTTTTCACTCCCGTCATGCCAGAGGCTTCTGTCGTCAGGTCAGGTGCCTCTCCAGGACTTCAGCGTTTTTTCCTTCTTCTTTCTCATGACAAATACACACTAACACCATGCTAGCCACCGAGCTGCCAGACGTAGTGAGAGTGGGATCACACATAGCAAACTGCTAACACTGTGTATTGAGAAGTACAAAGATATCACTTTAATCCAAATCAAATCCGCTGGCTGCCCCAGAGAAACCATTAGAACCATTAAAACAACTTTTGAGGGAAAACTGATTTAATGAGAGGATGTTTGATTCTGATTTATTTTTTGCAAAGAGGGAAAATCAATTTAACTTTAAAGACTTTTTTCTGCTTTTACACGTTTTGAAAAAGCATGATTTTTTTTATTTTCTATGATGATGATGATGTGTACAGTCCTCACTCAGGGGAAATAAAGGGGACATTTGAAAAAGCATTTACTTATCTTGCCTGACTTCAGAGCGGCTCTGAGAGAGTCCCTGTAAACCAATTAGAGCAAAAAAGGTCATACAGTCGCCTCCGAGGAAAGAAAAAGAGATAAAAGCCTGATTGGTTCACGCTTAAATTTTGACCATTACACGTTTTTGCTTCGTTATTCAATTGAGCGTACGGCGGGGAAAGATGAGACCACATGACCTTTTTCCTTCTCTGTCTGTGAATGCTGCTGATAAAAAAAAAGAGCAAATATCTCAAAATAGGCTGCGAGCGCCTCGATCCCCTTAAAGTGCCCGCAAAAGGAAAACTGATCGCAATCTATAATGAAGTTCTGTGCGAATAACAACATGACACATGATTTGGTTATCAGAGGAATCCAGCAAAAAATAAGAGTTGGCGGCACACATCAAACCTGACAAAAGTTTGCGATTTCCCATTAAAAGACAGAATCTCCCGACTTCAAATATTTAAAGCTACAGATCCAGATTTCTTTTTTTGTTTGTTTTTTTGCTGAGCGCTTCATAGTTTGTTGCTTTTTTTTTGAGTGTTATGTAGCTGCAGTCACACACACACACACACATACACCTACACACACATACACACAGCCTCTGAGCAGCAACAATAACAGCTGATTTGACTGGGCTCTATTTTCATAGACAGGCGCAGGTGCTTAAATCTCAGCCAATCAAACGGCTCCTCTCATTCCCTTTAAATGCGACACACTGACAGTTTGGTTGGCGGCGTCCGGACGAGACTGCAGTGAATTGGCGAAGTCCCACCCTTCCGTTTCCGGTCCATGGGTCCGAATTTTTAGGAATATGACTGAATGAGGAGATCTCAATTATTTCCTGGTGCCGTTTGAATTGTGCCATGGATTTCACATATGTTGTTTGTGATTTTTAAAGATAATTTTTCATGCAAAGAAGACTACAATTTAGCGCGAATAAGTT
>CAESWR010000425.1:614729-632079 GCA_903171835.1 Mullus surmuletus | reverse complement strand
CCCCCCCCCCCCCCCCCACATTAACCTTTGAGCCGCCCCACCTGAGGGCTCCGTTCTGCAGCTCGGCCATTTGGCTGCTCGGCCAAAAGCCTCCTTTCACTCCTTTCACTGGCTCCTTTTTTCTTTCCCACCCGTCTTCCCTTTCTTTTCCCTCTGTCCTCGGATAAAAGAAAAAAGAGGCTTCTATCGCGCTGGTTGCAGAGTCCTCCTGTTCTTCTTGGCAAACCACCAGAGGGTATCCTCTAACTCTGTCCTTGCACATTAAATCAAATATGTTCTCTGCGAGCGGGCTGCGCTTTGTGCTCTCTCTGGCCGCTTTCCACGGCGGGATTCGAATCGTCGGAATGTCACGTGGAGACGAAAGGCTTTCCTCCCAAAACACGGCTAAGGCAGGGAGGAAACCACCTCAGCATTTTAATGACTGAATAAACTTCCACAACTATTTGCTTTTTTCTCTCTCTACTTTCGGGCTGCCACTTCAATCCACTTAGAGTCTGATGGAGAAAAAAAAAAAAGCGGTTGGATTGCGACAATTCGCCGAGTTCAAGCGTCCTTGAGCAGACGCGGACCCCCTGAGTGGGCGGCCAGAGGTGTGTGTGAACGTGCTAATGAGGGATATAGAGGCGGTGGTCGAGGGAAGACGCAGGTATACACTGTTAACCCACTAGGAAACATCCCCAATTACCGTATAACCTGTAAGAAATGTGCAGAGACACGTATCAGCATTTGTCACATCTTTCCGCTTCATAAATGTACCTTCTTTGTGTTACGAAGCCGGCACTTTTGGACCAGAGGGGCTTCTGTCAGGTGTGACCCTTCCTTCCTTCAGAACCCCCCTTTCTTGTATCCCTCCTCCCTTCTTCTTCTCCCTTCCCTCCCTCCCTTGCTTCCTTCCCTCCTTAATTCATCTTTCCCTCCTTCCTTCCTCTCCCCTCATTCCTTCCCTTCTTCCTTCTTCCCTTCTTCCCTCCTTCATCCCTCTCTCATCCCTCCTTCCTTCCTCCCTCCCTTATTTAACCTTTATGTTACCAGGTTAAGCCAAGTGAGATCGAAGACCTCTCGGGACGGGTGCAGGAGGACAGATGCTGAGGTCTGCAGACAGCTGTGGTGGAGGTCAGACGTGTTTCATTCATAAATATGTGAACGACGGTCTTCAAAATCATTGAATACATAAATTCATTTAATCATTCATTCATCAACTTGACTCTTGTTCACTAGCTGATGTCAATCAAAGGCGGGTGGCATGCGTCATGACACACGGAAAAAGATGGTGTCTGTAGTACAAACATCAATGAGACCAAAATAACAATAGAATACGACTCATTACTACATTCTTCCTATTTCTTTCCAAACCAAAGTGATGTGAAGTGGAGAAGTGAAACGGTGTGTTTTGGCGACGTTATTGCAGCAGTAACTCTGCCTCCACAGCTGTCCCTGCGCCACATTTAAAGGGAATGAGAGGAGCGGTTTGATTGGCCGGGATTGGAGTGGGCGGGTCTACAGAATAATTCAGCCCGGTTATTCAAAACCAGAGGGAAGTCTAGAAATGTGAGGAGGCACGTTTTTAAAGCAACACATTTTTTGTTGTTTCCTGCGAACGCGTGCACAGATTGAAGGAGTTAAAGTGTTTTTACGACTACACGATTTTACGATGACACTCAGAAACTTGAGGAGTGCCGACGAGTCGAAAGTACGGCCCGGTATTACTTTCAAAAATAAAATGATAAACACGAGCCTTCCTTTGGAGTCGACATGATGCCGCTCCGTTTGTCCTCTACAGACGTATAACAGCAGACTAAATAACTAACACAATTACCCATGATCCCCCGCGGCGCACAGCGTCGAAACCCTCATCAGAGCAATCAGCGCCCACCAGGCTGCAGGTAAATCCCCACTTCACCGTTATCGCTCCCCTCGGCGGGACGCTAAAGATCTTTGTCAACACAAGTTTTCCACTCCAACTTGGTCATAACGCCGCACATGATCGTTCAGTCACAGCGGCGTGTGTGTGTGCATGTGTGTGTGTGTGTGTCACAGCGCGCCGAGACCTCACATCCTGTTATTAAAGGACAGAAAAGAGCCATGAAAATAAAAGACAAAGCTGGTCATAGATTGTGTTAATCCCTTACTTATAAAATCACACAGCTCGATAACGTGCGCGACAAAAGCCTTCCTGTGTGTATTTAAAAATGTTCACATTAAGTAGTAAATTGAATCATTCCAGATGGTTGAGCATATTTTCAAACATGTAAAATAAGAATTAATGTGTGTGTCAGCTTTGGAAGGTAACGCTGTGGAATAGTCTGAAAAAATCTTTGTGACCACTGGACATTTTTGTCCATTTCCAAAATTAAAACTCCCTCACAGACGATCGCCCTCCTCACTGGAGTTGATTTTTGGTGAGGGGGGTCATCCATTATTTGACCCTGTAATTCATTTTTATCCGATTTTGGGTGGATATTTTTGTCCACTTGAAGGGGCATACATAAGTGGACAAAAAAATCCACCCAAAATCGGATAAAAATGAATTACAGGGTCAAATAATGGATTTTCATGGTGAAAGTTGGTTGAGAACCTTTAACCCAAAATTACCCCCCTTGGCAAAATCAGCCCGCTGTGACCTTTTGTTGGACACTTTTGAGATAATGGACACTTTTGTCCACTTGAAGGGTCATGGATGTAACTTTTTTGAAAGGTAACAGAAGGGAATGTAAAATAATTACGTAACAATAATATAATAACAGATTATATCACATAATACAATATTTAAATAACAAAAAAAAAAAACCATTTGACCCTCTTAATGGTTAAAAAACCTCCTTAAGGGTTAATGAACTGCTGCTTTTAGTTATCATGGAATTAAATTGAATAAGCAAAGTAATAAACGCCAATTAAGACCATGAAATGATCCTTATGATCCATGAGGAAAAAAACAAAGTCACACATTATGATCTTAAAGAGTACAGAGTGTCAGTACTTCCTGTCACATAATCAAAGTACCTCAGTTGTTGTCTGAATCGTTTCTAAGCGGCTCCTCTGTCTCCAGGTGTTCAAACAAAGCTCCGGTCCCACCAGCGCTGACGAAGGTGTGAAGCCCCCGCTGAGGAGCATGGCGTTGCTTGATGGATGAGTTATGGCGCAGCTCTGGCGGCCGCGCCATGCAGCGCTCCGGCCCAAAGAGGAGAAGCCCGGTGAAATAAATGTGTAATTACTCTCGCCCCTGTGCATGTTGACATCCTTTATTTGCTCCGGGAGCCGCTCTCGCTCCGCAATTAATTTTCTGGAGCGAGGAGCGGGATCTTTAGCGCCGGCTTTGCGAAGCTGCAGCCGACTTTTGGGTCTAATGAGGCAAAAACTACACACTTCCATTTGTGTTTCACTTTAATGAAACGACTAAACATTGCCCCGGGCCGGGATGGGAGTCGTGTGGTAAAGAATGCATTGCGGGCACAAAAAAGTTTTTGTGTCACCCCCCCCCCATCACACCCTATGTAGTCACAATGTGCCACCAAGTTCAAGTCCAATCTGATGAAATTGCTCTCTGGTTTGCACGGTGAAAAACATTTTGCCTTTGTTGTTATTGTCTCCAGTCGTCAGAGAAGGCGAAGGTGAGGAGCAGCCACGCATGCAACACATTTGCAAAAAAAGTGCCTCTATTGTGAAATTCAGTGAAAAGCTGCTGTAATGGTTCGTTTTTAACCCCGCGGGTGCCTTTCGCTTTTGTCCCTTCTGGACGAAAAATGCTCTTGTAAAAACTGCCTCACAATTTTGATCGATCAAAATATTTTTGTATTTTTTTTTGCATGAATAGCATTATTAACTCCAGTCCTCACCATACATAACAAATATTCAGTATTTTTCGAAAATGTTTAAACCCCTAAATGCAAGATTGGCAATTTAAGGGTTTAAAAAACAAAACAAAACTTGATTAAGTCTTTTTTTAATGATTTTTGCCAGTTGGAATTTTTGTGAGGGTGATCAACAGGGTGTCAACAATTGGCACTGCTCTTTTCTGTTGTTTTATTTTTTCGAAGATAATGACTTGCCAAAAAATTGTACCACCAAGCATCCTTTTTGGCATATACAAATACCCTTGTAAAGATTGCCTTTTTATTATATATCCATAGGCTATATTTATTTCTATTTTCATAACGAATGTTATTATCAACTCCAATCTTCGCCATAATAATAATAATATATTGTTTTAGCAAATATTCATTAATTGTTTAGGTTTTCACTCTTCAGATGTCGGAAACGTAGCAGTTACTGGACTTTGCTGTGCGGCGAGCGGTCCCTGTTTGTTGTGCAGTATTTTTTTTAAGGATTTCAGAAGTAGAGAATAAAAAGATAACAATCTAATAACAATGGCAGTATATTCAAATAATGCCTTTTGGTCTTTTTAGTTTCAAGGCTAAATAAAAGACTAAGAATTCACCCTGGAATACACCACCTAGCCAGATTTCACACCAGTTCGCATCAACACAGCCAGAATTATGCAAAAATAAACTTCAAAAGGCACAATAAAATGACCAGGGACCCAGACGGGCTTCGTTTTTGCAGAGAGTTTTTCTAGTATCAATATGAAAAAAAAAGTACCCTGAACTTTCTTCCATTTCTCTCCTTGGCTGCCTGTATCTCCCTCCTCCCTGCCATCCTTTTTTATCTCTCCAATTTCTGACTCAGCTGACACTACATCGCAAGAACCCACTTTTGTCATTTCCAGTGTTGCCCTCATCCTCAGCAGACACCTCCCTCCTCCTCCTCCTCCTCCTCTTCCTCTTGCAACCCTTAGTTCCCCTTCCCCCTTTTTTGTCACTTCCACTTCCTGGCCCCCTGACTGCTTCGTCTCCTGCTTCGCATTTTAATGAAAATCAAGGGAAAGCGAACAAAATAAAAAAACCCAAACCTCGTCCTTTGGGCGCCAGCTGCCTTAATTCTGATTCTCTGTTATCGTCTGCCTTTATTTTTTTTCCCACCACAAACTTTCCTTAACTGTTTGAAAATCTGTATGTATGCTGCAGGTCTGAGGTGAAAACCAATTTCTGCTCTCCTCCTTCGCTTGTCTCGCTTACTTTTTCACCACGCTCACCCCTCCGACAACAGTTCTGAGCTCGCAAATGTAACTCAAGTTCTATGAGCCCTGAATGTCACGAGGATAAGCTATCGCTAGCGAAGTGAACGTAACTGACACACATGATCATTAACATTTTAAAACTGTTACGCACTACATTCTCAATTTTTGGGAGTAGGCGTGAGTGGGAGGAGCATTCAGTTCAGACATAGTGGCGTGCACCAATTGTTGAAAAACCTGTGCTAAAGTGCCCTTTTATTGGGCAAAAACGTACGCTAAACTGCCCCAATGGTTGACTAAAGATACTAAAATACCCTCTTGGCTGGTTAAAACATGATAAAATGCCCTCTTGGAAGGCAAAAACGCGTGCTAAATTTCCCTTTTTTGGAGGTAAAAAGGCATGCTAAAGTGCCCCCCTTGGTTGGCAAAAGACACTAAACTGCCCTCTTGGCTGGTTAAAACATGATAAACTGCCCTCCTTGGGGGGGAAAATCTCGATTAAATGCCCTCTGGGTAGGCAAGCAAACGCGTGCTAAATTGCCCCCTTGGCAGGTTAAAACGGTTAACTGCCCTCTCGGGTGCCAAACATATGTGTTTAAATGCACCTCATTTGCAAAACACACTAAACTGCCATCTTGGCTGGCAAGACCCCGCATGCTTAAGGGCCTCCTCAGTGGCGAGAACACGCTGTAGTTGAAGGTTTCTTTCTGCCTTGCCCTTCACAAAGTCTACGCACGCCACTGTTCAGACCCCTCCCACACTTAAAAGGCTCCATAAATGGAGTCACCTTCCACCCTCAACCAGCGCCATGAGTAACCTCAGCTGTAACGCTCTGTTTGGTTGAAAACTGTTAAAAGTGCAAAACAGCAGTCCCAACGAGACGCCGCCCTGTCAAAATAAGAGCCTCCTTGACTCGGGAACACAGCCCAAGCCTTCCAAGGGTCATCCAGGGGTCGCAGGTGACCTTGTTGATATTCATGCTCGAACCCGGCAATCGCAAAGGGGAATACTGGGAGCCTGAAGCGCCGCCGCTGGTGGTCAGCCGGGCAGGAGTACAACAACCTCACATTTCATCATATTTCACCAGAGTGTGTTGCATTATTCATACTCATTGGCTTTTTTTCAAAATAATATCACCTTGAGTGCCATGCAATGGCTTATTTTCCTCAGCTATGGGATTTATCACTCGTTAATGAAAATGATTCAATACGAGCGTCGCTGCGAGGCTGCTCAGCGCCGCTTTGATCGGCTCGATGTCCCGCAGTTGGAACTTTTGTGCCGCGTTCAACACAACGGATTTCGATAATTAAAACTTTGATCCGATGGGGAGTTAGATGAAAGGTCAAGGCCTGATCATGATGACTATGATTCATCCTAATGAGGATGAAGAATTCATTACAGTTTTTCAATTGTCACCTTTTCATTTCCATTTTCCTTCATGTATTTTTATATAACCCTTAAGAGTTCCGGGGGACAGTTTCTGCCCAGGTGTTTTTCCTTAAAATCCCTAAAAAAGATTTGATATGTATTTCAAGTTGAATAAAAAGATTGACTCATTTAAAATAGAAAAATATTACATATAAAACACATCTTGTGAAGATGATCACATTATTACGTATCGATATATATATATATATATATATTTTTCCACTGAATTCCCTTCCCCTTAACTCCAATCCTCACCATTTATCATGATTCAATAATTTGGTAAGACTTTATATTAGGCTACCATAATAAGCATTAATTAACAACTGATAAGCATAAGGAATTCTAAAATGCTCATAAACATTAATAAGACTTTTTTATGTTCATGATCCTATTGTTCATAAGCATCTAATATTGATTTATAAGTGCTTATTAATTGTTAATTGATGCTTATTAAGCATTAATTAGCACTTATCATGATACCTTAATATAGTGTTATCAAGTCTTTTTTTAGGATTTTTTTCCATTCCACAGATGTGAACTGGATGTTATGTGAGGGTTATCCAAGCCTTGGAGTGTCAACTGGTTTTTCCTTTTCTTTTTTTTCATCATTTTAGGCAATCGCCAAAAAATTGTACCACCTGGTGTCATTTTGGAAAATAAAAATTCTCTTGTAAAGATTGCCTCTTTATTATGTATTATTAATATGTTATTTTTACAGCAGTTTTTAGAGAAGGGTCGTTTTTCGTCCTAAAGGGGGGGCTGAGAAAGTTACGGGATAAAATCACGTGCTGATTTCATCCTGATCCTTCAGCTCTCGGCAAATCTCACAGTGCCCGTATTCCATCTGAATTATTGTTAAAGACATAACGTTTGATGGGTTATTCAAACTGCTTGTTGACAATCCCTGCGATGTTGGCAGCGGCCCAACCGTAACGACGTGAGGGATGAGTGTTTGGTTGCTCCCCGCGGACGTCTGGGGTCGCGTTATGTTCCGCTCTGCACTCGCAAAACATGGCGGGACATTTCTCCCCCTGTCACATTACTGCGCTTTCTGGGATTTCATCTCTTCTAGGAGAAAAACGCAGATGGCACATTGGAATTGATGTGTTGAGGATGAAATGGGCCGTGAACGTTTTGTCTGACCTCTTGCAAGAGTGCACATCCCTAAAAGAGAAAAACGCGTGTCACCTTTGTCGGTGTTGCAGAGCTTTCCTCTCTGTCCTCACGTCCCTCTGCAAAGAACTCACCGCTCTCCACATCAGTGGAACATTGTCTAAGCAACTTTTACACTTTAATGCCCGGCGTGACATCGAGTGCTAATGGTGGAAGCAATTTGACAGGACGTATCGAGCCTCCGCGGGAAGACTTCAAAATGGACACATGGACAGCGGCTGCAGGTCGGTGAAAGACGCTGCAATTAGTTCATCTCGGCGCCAAAGCCATCAGAGGCCTGTCAGCGCGGCCTTTCATCGCCTCGCTCTCAGCAGGAGAAAACCAACAACATTTGCGCCGGAGCAGCTTCTAATGGCGTCCGTCATTTCATAGGCTGTGACGGGGGCCGAATGCCAAACACCGCGGACTAAACGTGGAGCGAATGGCTTAATTTACAGAGTCAATTAGCCTTTTTTAACCACAATATTAGCAATTACCCGGTTGTGCGCGGCCATGTAAACCCCAATAACCCGATTGAATGACTGCTCATATTCCATTTTTTAAAACCCGAATATTCCCCCTGGCTTCCTCCTTTTGATTACAATCACCATGGATACAGGAATAACCCTGTTTGCTGACGCATGGAAGCGCCTTATTCCCAATGTTTCACTCACCGGAATATGAAGCTAAACCCCAATATTGACTGCATGTAAACGTAGCGATTAAACGGGAGCAACGAGGCCGGGAAACCTGGAGGGAAGGAACATTCACTCAAAATCTGTCACTAATTTCTTGTGCAATTCTCCATAAAAGGTAATTCTTAGTATGTTGCGAAGCGGAGCTCAACTGTGAGGACACATTGTGGTAATGATGAGTTTCACGGATGGCAGCTTTGCGGCGAAGACTGATAGAGATATTACCAACTATTGCCAAATATCTTCAGGAGGAAGCTGCGCTGCCATATTGGGGCAATTCATCAATTAGGTGGTTTGATGGTTTCATAGTGTGAGGAAAAATAAGCCGGCATGGAGGGGGGAACTCGGCTGGTAATCCATCAGTTGTATACTGTGTCTAACCTACCATATAACATAATATCTACCAAATATCTAATGTATATTAATATGGAGAGGAATTACTACACATAGAGAGGTTGTTGGTACAATTACTGTTACTATTATTCTCTGCCAGAGCAACTAGACGCGAGTCAAATCGACCTTGACTGTGATTGTGTTGTTGATGGAGGTAGAGCGGACAGTGCACCGCGGCGGTCCAATCTTCTGTTGGTTTGCACTGAGAAAAGTTACTTGTGTGGGAGGTCTCCTGGGAGCGGTGGCGACTGTAAAGTATACCTGCATCAGGAAGGAAGCTCCCGCGGTAACCTGCCTTCATGCAGCACGGATGGAGCAGACTGTCACCACCACAACAAACGCCACAGCTGATCAACATGCAGCTCCTGTCTATCTCCGCATCTGCAGGCGGGGAGTTTCAACCTATGGAAATCCATCACAAGCTCTTGTTGATGTGAGGTGTTGATGTGTTTCACTGGCACAAACCCACTGATCCCTATATCAATTCCCCCAATGCTCCATCTATGACGACGCCAACTACTGGCGCGGCGCAGTGGGGCTCCGGCGCCTGGCAGCCGGCCGAACTCAGCGTGAGGTCTGTACCAGCAAAGGGAGAAGGGTTCCAGGAACGTTCCCTGTGGAGCCCCACCAGGTTGGCCATCACAGGTCTGGGCTGCTTAAGTCTCGGAGGACGAGCTGGAGATAATAATCAAATCAAACTAACTAATCAAACGTGATTCTGATCTGGTCCAGGTGCAAACAAGATGATAATAATGCTCACATTTATTTGTAGAGGACTCATCAAAACATGGTTACATAGTGCTTTACATCGATGTACATACATACAGACAGACAGACAGACACACACACACAAACACATACATACATACAGACAGACAGACAGACACACACACACTCACACACATACATACAGACAGACAGACACAAACACACACACACACACACACACGCACGGCTTTGACCGGTCTAAGCAGATCTGTCTTCCACCGTCCTACACACCGTTTGGTCGGCAGACTGAATATAAAATCACAATCTCTTTATAATGACAACAACTCTGGCTGGCCTGTAATTGGAGGGTTACTGGTTTGATCCCCTGGCCTGGTCATATGGCCAGTGTCCTTGAGTAAGACACTAAACCCCTAATTGCTACAGATGAAGTGGTTGGACGCTTCCATGGGAATGTGTGTGTCAACGAGGTCAGGTCGGTTAGAAATAATGCCATATAAATCACAGCAGTGCTTTTACCATGATGCGGCGAGCCAGATATTTTACAAATGAAATCAGTGAAGACCTCTGAAGACTGATTCCCCACCTCCTCAGACCCTGGCCAGGTCTACCACCCAGAAGGTAGCTGTGGAGGACGCCCTCATCTATCTGAACCGCCTCAGGAATCGCCACCCGCCCCCCTGTTACTGTGAGATAAACTGACAGGGATGCGAGTGGAGCCACATGTGGTGAGACGGATTAACGGACTTCACAGAAAGGTCAGTGCGCGTCAGGCCGGGGGGCTGCACACTGGAGACCCTGCTCGGCAGCACCCACGGACCCCTGGGGGAGGGACCACGGTCTCCGCTATTTCCTTCACCCTCTACACATCTGACTTCCTGTATAACCCCGAGCTCTGCTGCGTGCAGAGATGTTTGCACGAAACTGGCAGAGGGTGTGTGTGTGCATGAGTACATGACCACGACAGAGGAGATAGTCGTGGAATCAGCTGGAGTAAACCACTGTTACACCATCAAGGGAGTGGAAGTGGAAGTGTCTGCAGCTGGACGGCAGGTGGGAGTGGCCCCTAATCATGTTCTCACAACATCATGTTCTCCGACATTCCCCCCAAAAAACTGCGATTGATGATACCAGTCAATGGTGGCCAATGTCCTTAAAGGAATAGTTCGGATTTTTTGACATGAAGTTGTTTGACATCCTCACAGTCTAGTTTGAGTTCTTCTCGCTGCCACTGACACCAGTGAGTCCAGCTCAGCGCCCACCATTAAGCCAACCATTAAAGGGATAGTTTGGATTTTTTGACATTTAGTTGTATGAGATCCTCACCTTCAGTGTGGTTCATCAGCAGTTTGTCTAGCAGTAGTTTGTGCAGTTGCTGTAGTCACATAGATAAAACGTTTTGCTCCAAAAACCATTCCATTCCAATAAATAAACCATTTGCATCACAAATTCTTGGCGGTGAAAAAGTTAGACCTTTGCAATCACCGGGCACTATGTTCCGTCCCTTCGTATCACTGCGCACTGCAGCCTGTTAACAGCGGTGCACCTTTCCATCAGCTGTTTCACCGTGTTTACATGCTCGGATGGCGACCGCCGCAACACGAGAGTTAACATGACTAGAGAGGGATAACTATATTATTAGACAAGAAAATATCTAAAAATGGTACGGGTTTGCGATTAACAAAAATCAGTCTGATTCGCCGTATATATTTCACCACTTTCCTGGCATGGACATTGCTATGAGGACACTGGGTTATTAACTGTACTATTCTTTGCATTCTTAGTTTTGTATCGTTATGAGTCATAGCATTGCTCTGATCAGCTGCTCCCATCAGCTTCCTGTGTTGTGGTATCGCACATCTTTGTATTCTCCAGCGGCACAGCAGTCACCATCCGTGCATGTAAACACAGTGAAACAGCTGATGAAAAGGTGTGTGGCTGTTAACAGACGGCAGCACCAAGTGATACAAGCAGAAGGGAAATAATGCCGGGTGATTGCGAGGTCTGACTTTTTCAT
Organism: Mullus surmuletus; assembly: GCA_903171835.1. Lineage (NCBI taxonomy): Eukaryota > Metazoa > Chordata > Actinopteri > Syngnathiformes > Mullidae > Mullus > Mullus surmuletus. Next base: position 620,597 of record CAESWR010000425.1, on the reverse strand, counting down.
GGCCAAGAATTCGTGATGCAAATGGATTACTCTTTTGAACGCATATTGTTTTCTGACGCCAAACACATTATCTCCGTTTTAGCCCAAACTACTTTCTGCAACAAGGAAACCAGGCAGGAACTCCGCTCACGGGATGCAGTGGGGGAAAAGTCACTGCTGGTGAATGACACTAATGATGAGGATCTCATACAACTTCATGTAATAAAATCTGAATTATCCCTTTAATGGTTGGCTTAACAGTGGAAAGGACTCAAACTGGACGACGCTCACCACCATCTACACACTCACCAGGCGGAGGAGTGTGTTTGGTTCCCTCGTTTGTACACAAAACTGTACACAATGTACAAATGAATACTTCAATTTCCAAGTTTTGCTCTGGGTGTTAAGATATTTCGTACCACGTATTTATTCATGTCTCTAATGAATATTTATCCATGTTGTAAGAGAATCCCTAGTTTCAGTAATGATGTTAGCGTTCTGATTTGGCTAGTTGACAGAAACACAGGAGCACACACAGGAAATGCACACGTAATTAACAAGGCGGAAAGCAAGCGTGTGGAATTTCAGGACACTTGGACCAGTTTGGACGAGAAGCTCAGAGGCATTCATTATGTACTGTTTTGATGTTTGAATCATAGTAACCGTTGACTAATTATATGGAAAACTTTGATCCAGCTGTGTTCTGTGCCATAAAAACCCTCGTCTGATGCACCACTTACTGCAGTGTTGAATTAAAACACCCCAAATCTCTACTGTAAGTGCATACTATGACATGCTTAAAGAGCTCATTTCTAGCTGTTCAAGACACTGAATGCGTCTACAACATGAATAATACTGGAAGAATTATGTAATATTCAATCTTATTTGAACTATTTATCAGGAAAATGTGGGTGGTGCCGAGGGGCCGTGGTTTCAACACCATGTGACCTCACCAATCCAGTGGCAATCGGGCCGCAATATCTGAAATAGGAGCATAAATGTTGAAAGTCTGAGCCTGAAAGCGAAACTGAAGAGGAGGAAAAAGAGATTTGTGGTTTAGGTGGCAAAAGTCCTCGATCAAAACGCAGTGTTTTTGTGTCTACGCTTAACGCCGCCGAATAGTCTCTCTGTGAACATCGACCATGGCAAAGGAATGGCGGTTCCAGTGTGATAAAAAAACTGTATTTTTCAACTTTCAGTAGAGTTAGGTGCCATTTTTGTAACAACAATGTAAACATTTGCACCGAAATAGACGATTTTTGCAGCATATGTCGGGGTCGTGGGGGCACCAGCCCCAGCAAGGGGGGCTTTACTAATGGAGTTACTCTTTTCAGTAATGAGTAATCTAATTGATTACCTCCCCATCATTATAATGCCATAATAAAGCCTTTTTTTTTCATCGGCGATTACTTTCCATCCAAAGTCAATGGCGCCGTATTGCTCGGAGATCATCGCTGTCACCTGGAGATTTATGACACAGTGGCGCGATCGGATTGAGCATGCACATGTACTTTGAGGTCCCTTACAGAGGCATGGAGTTGGGGTCTGTTACGGCCCCCTTTTCTAAACTGGCTGGAGAGACTCGTAACATGGGAGGGACGCCACACCACGGCTGCGGGTTCAAAAAGGTTGAGGTTTATTTAAACTCAGGAGAGCAGGGGTGAAGATCAAAGGAACCCAAACTCAAAGAACTATGAAGAGCTGCAGGTGCCGGACAAACACAACAAAAGAGGAACTTGGAACAGAGCCAAACCACACAGGGCTGCAGGACCCCGACCTCATTACAGTAACTACCTGAGGGATGAAACTAGACCGTCAAAAGTAACAAGGATTAATCCATCACCATGATTAATCTGATTAAAAAATGTAACACAATATATGATCATTTTTCCGCGGACCGGCAATGATAAATGTTTGTTTAAAAAAAGAGACAAGACGTTGTTATCCCTTCTATCTTTAGTCTGTTTACTCATGCAAAATGAAACGCAATTAATGTAAATTAAAATTCGATGATATTTAAACGTGATTAATCGAAATGAATCCACAGCAACCCTGGAATTAATCTGATTAAAATTCGTAATCGTTTGACAGCACTAAAAGAAACTAAACTTAAAACAGGACTACCGGCCACCTACAAGCCACACTAAGATAACAGATCCTACCAAGCTCTAGTAACTCAGAGGAACTGAAATCAACCGTCTGTTTAAAGGGAAAGAAAAAGATTGATTGATTGATTGACTGACTGATTGATTGATTGATTGATTGATTGATTTTCACAATTGAGCATTTCAAAATGTACTCTAACACAATACTTACTTTCAGCAGGAACTAGTTACTCATTTAGTTACTTTTTGGGAGAAGTAACTAGTAACTGTAACTGGGCGATCCATCGATATAAAAAATAATTAGTTATATTTTTAACGAGATATGGAATGAAACCATAGCGTTTATATTGATTATAGCCCTATACAGTGTATTTGTTATGTAAGGAGGAGAAAATAGCTGTCATTTGATTTTACAGACGTGCAGTTGTCAAACTCAAGATGCTAGATGCTTTTTTAATGTGCACCTTACATGGAGCTTTATCATTTCAAAAAAGTTACACCTGTTGTTATACAGTATTTTTTTTATCTTTAGATTGTTATTTGAACAGCTGAGTTTGAACCAGGTGAAGAAACCTGCTGCTGTTCATTGAAATACCTGGTTTCATTACAACTACTCGTGACGTGTCTTATTTGACTGTGACTGAACATTTGAGGAAAATATATTGAAATATATGTCGTATTTCGATATTCAGCCTAAATATATCGAGACATGAGTTTTGGTCCATGTCGTCCAGCTCTAACTGTAACTATCTAAGTTTTATCAAGTAATTTGCCCAACACTGCTGAACTCTCACATTGTAGGTGCGTCCATCTACCGGCGGAGCTGATGAGTAAAAATGGAAAGGAATGAAGCTCTGACAGCTCAAATACATTCTGAGGGCTGACTAAAGTACATACGCAATAATGTGATTTCCAGGAAAATAGGAGTCAGAACTGTAAGGTCTGACTCATCACGCGTCCTAATGAATGCACACAATGCAGTCTGATTGTGTTTAAAGGATCCAGCTGCGCTCGTGGGCAAGAAGGATCTGCCTGACTGAGGCCAATCAATCCAACAAGATAATGGTGGCAGACGCAAAGGCGTGAATCAGTGTTCGGCTCCTCTTCCTCACGCTTCAATGTCGAGAAGCTGAAAGTTCCCCATGAAGTACAAGGACGTGTTCGGCTAATTCGTGGCTCGGGTTTAATTAACAAGACGACGATGCAGTGAAATCACATCGCAGGGCAACGCATTGTGATGAATCTCCGCTGTCAATTAGCACCGCGACCCTCGCAGGAGTTTATTTATCAAAGGTCGGGGTGGAAATAGCTCATTAAAGGTGTTGTGTGGCCTCTTCTATTGTCTTCATCATTTCTTGGCCAACACATTCCCTTACAAGCGGTGAGGCTACAGATTTTAACCCTTAATATATTTGTATCTAGTGATTGCACTTCCACTTGATTGTTTGTGTGTGTGTGTGTGTGTGTGTGTGTGTGTGTGTGCGCATGAGAGTATTTAGATTTTTTCTCTCATCTTTTTGTTTATTTTACTGCTGTGGAAAGTGAATTTACCGATGTGGGATTAATAAAGTTGATCTTATCTTATGATCTTATGTCATTGAGAGTTCCTTGAAAAAAACTTTTCCAATCGTTCCTCAGAATGAAACACGTCCCCTCTTTAAAAACTTCTGTAAAATTAAGATATTAGTATTTTCTTAAATGAATCAGCCTTTTTAATCAACTTCAGCCTAAATATATATCAAATGCTAATTATGCTGAGGGATTTTAACCCTCTTAATGCCAGTTCATATACGTAACTCCACACTATTTTAATCGAAAAAACAAAAATGTTGATAATTTCCATAAAATTCATTTGGAAGAGGATTTAATTATTATTATCATTTTGAAGCCTCGATGGGTCATTTAATTTGAGGCTTTCTTATTTTTTCTGCAGTGACAGATCTTTATAGCAAACTCCCTTTTTAGTTCGTGGGGACAAAACATAAAAAGTGGCCTGGACGAATCGTCCCCAAGAACTCTTAAAGGGATAGTTTGAATTTTTTGACATGAAGTTGTATGAGATCCTGTGTTGCAGGAAGTAGTTCCGACTAGTTGCGGGGGTCACACGGATAAAGCATTTTACTCCAAAAAACAACATGCGTTCAAAAGAGTAATCACGAATTATTGACTTTGAAAAAGTTAGACCTTGCAATCACCTGGTACTATTTTCCCTCCTTTCGTATCACTGCATGCACCCTGTTTCACGGCTTCTCTCGGCGTCTCCTTCCTTCTTCAGCTGATGGAAAGGTGCGCGCAGTGATACGAAGCAATGATGGTGAGGATCTCATACAACTTCATGTAAAAAAAATCTGAACTATCCCTTTAAGGGTTAATATTTCGACAATGCTACGACCCAAGGTGAAACCAAACAGACGTGTTCATTACTGCAATGGCGAGATCTGAAGGTCTCGCCATGTTGGATGCCATGTGTCTCCATGTCTCGGCGTCCAGTCAGTCAGTATTGACTGAGTAGATTCCGCGTGTTCCTGCCTGAGTGGTGATGCCATTCACTCTAAATTGGGGAGGGGGGAAACTAATTGGAAGACACAACATATTCATGGGTTTAGTGTAATTAGGATGTTTTCTAAAGGTTAGCAGCACTTCAGAAAGCTTGGCGCTAATTGGAGAATGAAAGCGTTTCATCTCGCCAGTAATGATTGCGGAGGCGAGGCTGCAAAAAGACGCCTGGCAACAGCTCAGCCACTCCAGGGCCAAGGAAGTACTCGGATACTTTTAAAGGGACGTTGTGTTTTCTGCTCATCAGGACACTCAGCAGCCTGTAATGTAAATGCTCTCACCTCAAACAGTTGTGTACGTAAGCATGATTTTTTTGGGCGACTCATCGGAATCTCCTGGGTATGAATAATTCCAGGATGAGCGATAACCTGTGGCCCGGAGTTTCTGATCCACCTCATTCACTAAAAGCTCCCTAACAAGATCAGGGATTGAGTCATCGCCGGAGCCAAAAGAGGGATCCCTTATCTTAGTAACCTATTAATAGCCGAGGTTTAAATGGTGTTGAGCGGAGGAATTTGCACACTCGACACTTTTAACTCAGCATGATAGTTTAAGCACTTCACTTAAAGACTTAATCAAAGCTCAGATGCTGCATCTTCTTTTGCACGGTGGTTTTATTTTTCAAGTATTTTGTGGGCACGAGAACCAACCAGAAGGGGTTTTTGATCATTATTTTTGGCAAATTGACTCATTAGCGCCTCTTTTTGGAATTAAATTTGGTATCTTGGTCGATGATCAGGGGACCTGCGAAAAAGTTAATGGCTGTTTTTTGACCACTTAGAGGGTAAAAAAACCCCCTCAACAATACTTGATATAAGATATGTATCTTTCAGGCTGAAGCTGGTTCACAAGACTGCCAAATGTGAAATTGGAAAAAAATATTAATATATGATATTTTTGCAGCAGTCTTTTGGAAGGAGACCCTTTTTTGTCACCAGGAACTAATTAGAGAGTTTGCTATAAAAATCTGTCACTGCAGAAAGTTGCTGCCAATCATTGACCCATCTGAGGCTCTACTAATGCTAATAATAATAATAATAATAATGATTAAGAAAATCGTCCTTCAATTGCATCTTATGGAAATTGAGTTTTTGTATTGTTTTCAATTCAATACTATGCAGTAACTTTAAAATCCCCCCAATAATTAATATTTGATTTATATGTATATTTCTGTCTGAAGTTGATTAAAAGATTGACATTTACTTTTGAAAAAAATATTGAATATAAA
>CAESWR010000425.1:599836-613799 GCA_903171835.1 Mullus surmuletus | reverse complement strand
CGGAGTTGTTTGTCTCCTGTGGGAATGAAACAGTTTGAAAACACTTGTAATGAAGCATAAATGTGACCTTTATCAAATGTCCAATTGTACCATACGAGTGCAGAGTTAAACAGACAGTGCGATTGCAGTTGTCACTCGTCATCGAGTTCCAATGTTGTTTTCCATCCGGGGACGATGAAATATCTGAGTTTGCATTCCTCAAATGACTTTCAAAGTGGCGACTGTTAAGTTTTAGAACATGCTTTTATTTAGCTTCTCAAAACTCACATTTCATTTTTCTCTTGCTCTGTTTTTATTCTAAACTCTTCTTCTTACTCTGCACGCTGCAACTCAAGAGCGCCACCTTATGAAAAAGTTACGACATAGCATGAACATTACAAAAATACATCCTCACAACTGAGACTTAGACTTTCGTTATTGTCATTGCACAGAAAAAACACAACAGTGATTCTTTTCTACAACGAAATGTCGTTGCTCGGCTTCCGGAGTACAGCGATCTAGTGCTATAATGTTTAATTTAAAATATGAAAAAATATAAAACTAAGGGTAATACTCCAAACACAGTATGGACAGAATGGATGGTAGCAGCATGGTGAGTATTATTGCAGTTTTCTGGAGGTAGAATGTGGTAGAATAAGAATAAATAGAAGTATACAAAAAATATGTGTCTTATTGTACAGAATAAATAGTATAGAACAGACTCACAGTGGCAGCAGGGTGGGGGGGTCATTTGGCATTTAGTAAGTGTTGGGCAAGTTACTTTGAAAAAGTAATTAGTTCCATTGCAGTTACTAGTTACTCTCCTGAACCAAATTAATCACTCAGTTACACACTATAAAAGTAACTGCTTACTGCGGAAAGTAACTATTGCGCTACTTTTAAGTTACATTTTGAATGCTGAAATAAATCTCTGGTTGCCGTCACACAGCAATCATCTCTGAGCAATACGGCGTCCAGTGAAGCCGCTACAGTCAGCGCTGATTGGCTGACGCGGCACAGACACGTTGCCGGAAAGTTAGCATTTTTCAACTTTGGCGACCGAGCGTTGCTACTTTGTTGCGCGTCCAAAGCGAGCCGGCAGCACGACCAAACGCCTCAACGCGGCTGTATGCTGAGCTGCTGTAGAGATCTACTTGGTCTGATGAAAAAAAATTATTATTATTATCATTTTAATAATAAGTTCTAAATAAAATAATAGGTTTTTTATTATTATTTTTGGGTAGTAAGGGTGTTAAAAGGATGAAAAGAGTAATCAATTAGATTACTCGTTACTGAAAAAAAAGTAACGGCGTTATTTATAATGCCGTTATTCCAACCACTGGTGCTCACTAACTTCCGCTAAGTCCAGCAGTTCGTGCCGAGCGCTGAGGGACTTTTAAAAAAAAATTCAATTTTCATCTCTTTAAAAGGCTGTAATGAATCGAGCATGAGGAGAGCTCCGTAAAGTAAAGCTTGTTAAAGACCTACTGTGGGACGCATGTGGTTTTCTATCTGATGGCAAAAGAAAATATATTACGGACAAATTAATAGGCGTTCTCGAGGACAAATGAGACAAGTCTGGCAAATGGGTAATGGCTCATTATATTGCAGGGTGATTAGTCAGTAGAATCAATTTAAGGGAATTCAGGCCAGAGAGTCATTACCCTCTTAGTTAGTCCTCTGTGTGCAAATGCACCACCATGCACGGTGAGGAAAATACCTGCATTCACTGAAGTAACCAGAGGGTCAACCGGGGTCAACGCGGGGAGAAGAATGTTCTCTGCATAACATGAGCTGTAGCTGCATATTCATTGGTGAGAGGGAAAATGTATGAATGCGCGGAAAATTCAATAAACCACTGCTTGATGTTATTCATATATTATATTTGCCTTGCAAACTAGCCGGGCAGCTAATAAAAGAGACATCAAGTCGACCTTGAGCCGGCGATGAAGTGTTTTGCATGTACTAATGACCAGCTGGAGTCAGACACGATCTCAAAGTGGAATGGAGACGTTGAAGTCGACTCGAAAATGATCTCATCGTTATCTCTACGTGGAGTTGGTTTAATCGTGGTAGAATATATTTTCCTTACATTTTAATCCTTAAGAGCTCATGGGGACGTTTTTTTGTCCAGACGTTTTCTCAAAATCCCCAAACAGTATTTCATATTTGAAATGTGTCTTTCAGGGTGAAGCCCAACAAGACTGACTTATTTGAAGTTGGAAAAAAAAAATCAATATATGATATTTTTACAGCAGTCTTTTGGAAGGAGATGCTTTTTGTCCCCAGGAACTAATAAGAGAGTTAGTTTGCGGCAGAATAAAATAAGAATGTCTCAAGTTCAATGTTGCTGCTAATCATTGACCCATCTGATAATAGTAGTTAAATCCTCCTTGAATTGCATTTTATAGAAATTATTTGAGTGTTAATATATGTTATTTTTACAGCAGGTTTTAGGGAGGGAACGTTTTTCATTCTGAGGGACGATTGAGAACGTTTTCTTTAAGGAACTTTTAGGGTTAAGGTAAGGTGTATGGGTTAAGGTTTGAGGCAAAAGGCAACAAAGGGCTTTACATTGGACTGGCGTTTGTCAAGACGAAGACAAAAAAAGAGCAAATTGTAAGATAAAACACCCCTTTTATGCGCTGACTTTGACTTCTCCTGGTGTGCAGTGATGATTCCTGACACTTTTTACTGCGGCTGTATTTTAAACGAACCAGTCAAACAAAGAATATCAAACTATAAAACTGTCAGAGGGCCAAAAAGAAATGGAGCTGAACTAGTGACGGCTCGGTGATGTATGAACGCCGGTGTGAGTGTTGCATTTAAAAGCGAAGAACCTTGTTTCTCCGCCGTGCAGATGAATTAAAGGACGTGAGAGGTGGCTCCTATTGTCTCCGGAGCTTTTTCATCTTCACTTCTAATTCCGAGGCGTCTATTTTGGTGAAGCAGCCTTTATTTGCTCGAAGATTCTCTGTGACAGACTCTTCCAAATATCTGTGTAAACTCACCCAAAGGCAGGCAAGGAAATAAGCTCGGTGGAGATTTTCAGGGATATGTAGTCAATCTTCAGTCTGCCAAATACAAACCTGCTTTTTTGTTTGAATCAGCGCATCACAACATCCCTCCACCGACCTGCGAAGTGCTGTAATCAATTTTCAGCCCCTTCTACAACTCTCAGATCTATGCAAAATCCGGTTAACAGTCGGACGGACAGACAGATGAATGAGCAAACTACAGACAGAATCCTGCCCACTTTGTAATTTTAGCAGGCAGAGAGTCATCATGCGCCTCTGCACTGCTTCTGAGATCTATTTCTGATCAGTGATCTGCTTTTGAACATGACATGAACTGATACTGTTGCTGCAGTGGATAGAAAACAAAATGACTCAATTTCCCAGAAGCACTTGCACAACCGAAGAAACAGGAACCTGTGAATATTTTCACGTCAGTTATTTGGTCACTCATCATGTGTCACAATAACTATTAGCTGCATAGGGTCACTTTGGCAGAGAAGCCAAAATGACTACATTACCCAGAAGCACTCGCACAAAGATACAGAAACCTGTGCATATTTTCATGTCCCAAAAAGGTTAAATGCTGATTCTTGATGAGTATGAAAGCTGCACAGGGTCACGTTGTCAGAGAGGTCACCAAAAATTACTTCATTTCCCAGAAACACTTGCGCAGCTCCAACACATGCACACTATGCTACATTCCTCAGATATTTCCAACCTTCTACTTGAAAAACTGCATCGGAATGCTGCTTCAAGTCATAGCTGCAACTCAATAAGTGAATAAGTTAAATAATAATAATAAGAAGCTGAATACTTTATATAAGTTCACAAAATATCAGTGCGCATCACTTTGAGGGTGAATATCATATCTGCAAACCTACCGCCACAACAAACATTTTACTGTTAAACACTTTCAATTGTGTGGGGGAATATACAAATTCTCCTCTAAAGAGTGTTAAATACCTGAAGATCAAGTTGAGCGAGATGACAATTGGCAAAGCTCCTGGAGAGTAATACCCTCGGATCAGAGTGAATTAAAAGGGGATTTTCTCAAAAGTCTCCGTGAAGAAATTCTCCACATCGCCACTTTTATCTGAGTCTGGGAGTGCAGTCTGCTCCGTCGCGGAGGCAGAAGCCGGAGCTGCATGGCCCGGAATGGAGGAACCATTTTCCAGACTGAAGGGCAGACGTTGCCAGCTTTGTCTTGCCTCCGAGCCAAGAATGCTAATTGGTCTATTTAAAGGCCGTCCGCTCCTGCTATGAGACGTAGCAGCCTGCGTGTGCGCCCAACAATTCTATTCAGTGTCAGCGTGGGATAACACTGTCACATCCTTTAAATGCCAACAATCACAGAATCCCTCATCCAGTATCCAGCGTGAACCTCATCTAATTAAAGGAGCAGTGTGTGAAAACTGGCAACAACTAGTGGTGAGTTTGAATATACGTCAGAGCTGAAGCTACGGTGTCCTTTGAGGGCCAAAAGGAGAAAGGGTCAGGACTTCAGAGCATTCCGTCTCTCCTCCTTCTACTACTTTGTGGTTGTTTTTCAACGGGTTGCAACATGGTGGCAACCAACGTTCAGGTGCATTAATGCCACGGTGCTGCAGAGGTGCATTGTGGGTGCAAGTTTGTCCTTCTCAGCTACCATAGAAGCATGATGGAGCTAAGATGGCTGCTGACAGACCTCCTATGGGTTTTTAAATAGCTAACAATACTCTCTTTACATATACTTTAATGATAAATGTTAAATATTATTACACTGTGCTACTTTAATAGCTATTACTGTTCTCTGTATGTGATAACTGTTTGATATCAGCCAACTAGCTAATCTCTAACAGGCTAATTATGAGCAAAATAAAGTGTTGTAATGTAATAACTGTTATTACACAGTGCGGCAACATGGTGGCAACCAGCGTTTAAGTGCATTCGTGCCACAGGTGCTGCAGAGGTACATTATGAGTTCAAGTTTGTCCTTCTCAGCTACCGTAGAAAAACGATGGAGCCAAGAAGACCGCTGACGGACCCTTCGAGGGACTTTTACATGGTTACCTCTCCAATAATAAACAAACAAAAAAAGCCTTACAAGCTATTACACACTATTTACATATAATGGGGGGGGCGGCAGGGGGTGATGTAAGAGGAAACACGCCACAGATCCATGCTGCGATTCATGAAGTTAAAACATTATATATTTATTTAGAAGTAATTAGGTTTCAGAGCCCGAGGACACACATCCTGTCTCTGCCAAGGCTCTCAGTGGAGCGTTCGTTTTGTTTGGTCTATATAACAAAGAGAAAAATTAAAAGCTGATGAAGAAGCCCTCAAGCTTCGACCACACAAAGCCTCAAGTTGGGCTGTTGACAGAGATGCTGCGAGCATTGAGGGGGAACTTTGTCACCAAATGTTTATAGATTTAATTAAATTAGCCCAGACAAAAATAAAAGCCTAAAGGCAAAGCACACGAGTGTTTAACAGAGGGTAGCTGCTATTGTTTAGTAAGAATTACCAGCTTTTTGAGGTTAAATTCTGCTTTCCATTCTGTTTACTTTGCTTACTTGTAATGTATCACTGGGTTTATTTAGTAATGAAGAACAATACTCAATAGTGTGATCCAAAAGTGCAAGCTGATCTACTAACTGGCCTACAAACAACCCACTGTCTATTTAGCACATTTGCCTCAATGAGCATATTTTCTCCGGGTGGGCAAAATACTGTGGATGTAGATGAGTTCATTTGGTCAAGTGGGATGCAAAACAGGTTAATTTTGCCAACAAAGTGTACATTTGCATTGAATCACATTTGACAGGCAAGTGAAAACCGACAGGGCTTGGGTTAGAATTGAAAAGTTGGAAACTTTCCATGGGAATATACAGCAATTAAACGGAATATATGGCAATTTACTAGAATAAATGGAAGAAAAAATGAAAATTGACAAAATTGAAAGGAAATATAGTTGGAGAAAATATATCGTAGCATGAGTAAAACAACCAGATTTAATGCAAGCCCACTTGAATATCTATTCTATTCCTCCATCACATGCCCCCTACATGCACTGTTGTGTTAATTCAACAAGAGGTCTAAAGGACTTTGACTTTAACATCTGGTGCTGTAATCAAAGATAATCAATGCCAAGCAAGTTATGAAGGCTAGATCACAAATCATCAACATCAACATTTCACATGTTTAAGAGTTAAGAGAGAATGTGATCGTAATTACTTTATCCGTTATTTTCCAGGATTATAACCTGACCTGAACTGACCTGAATTAATTTGAATTTACCTTATCTGACATGACCTGATCTGATCTATTCTGACCTTTCACCCTAACAAATCATCACGTTGTAAGTTGAGATGGTTCAATCAGTAAATTCTACAAAGACAAGTCCACATGTCGAGTTATATTCCAAAGTGCGGTAATCCTTTCGATCCGAACATTTACTGTGCATTCCTCCCATCACGTGCACAGATGATTTAGGCCTCACTTTTGAGACTAAAACACAAAACTATTGAAGCCGCACATTGAAGCTCATAGACCACATAAAGTCAAGTAAGTTTTGATAATATTATGGGGCAAATGTATTTGATCCATGGTAGTAATGTTTAACTTGCAAATATTTAATGAAAAAGTATTCATACGCTACTAGCTAGCTGGTAAATTAGGTGCTAAACGTGAGCTAGATAGCAACATTGACCATTTAAAGCTTCAGTATGTTGCAATGTTTTTGTTCTATTTGCTAAAACTGTCATTATGATCCGATAGTATAATAAGATACAGGTCAACTGTGAAAAAGTCCTGTGTCTCAAGGTCGTAATGCCTTGTTGCAAGATCGAGATAACCAATCAGAGCAAAGAGAGTCATTCACACTCGTGCACTGGCTGCTGTCAGCACTATTTGCAAGTAGACTCGCGTGCGTGCACTCACTTAGCAAGGTATTTTGCTAGCATGGTGCAAGGCTAGCACCATATTAAGCTAGTTAGCTAAACTAACTAGATTTTCCATGTAGGCAGCACGGCTGTACTTTCTGCCTCCTGTATGACGGTTTTCTGTAACCGAGAGATTATACGTCAATTGCTGAATACTTTGAAGAGCATTCCATTTGTTACTAACTATACCTCTGTTCCTGCCATTGCATTTGTGTCTTTGTAAGGATAAAAACCAGTTTAAAGGTTCCTGTACAAGTTGTTGGATATGCTGCAGTCATTTGTAATGTTCTACATTTGATTGTGTTGTGATGACATTTTTATCATAGCAAATGAGAATCTTTATTCCTTGTAAGCGTTTTTGTTATATTATTTTACAGAAAAGCACCACGTTTGTGTATTTCCAAAATGCCCCAGTTTAACCTTCCATGGAAAGCTTCCGGAAATGTATCATTCCTATTATATTTTCAGCTCTTTTGCAAACTTGGCTCTCAAAAGGCTGTGTTTACTTGCGCTTTTTCAGTGCATATTTATTTGGTTAATATCTAAACAAAAGAAACGATTCTTTACGTTGGTTGGAATTTCCGGCTCTTTGTCGACCTGTTTTATTTGTTCCTTGTTTCTCTGCTCTGCGATATGTATTTTGCCACCTCCTCTTAATTTAATCAGTCGTTCTTCTCGTTTTACCCACGCAAACCCCCCATATTGCGTTTCTTTGTGTATATTTGCTTTTCTTTGCTCTAACCTCCACAAACACCTCCAATTTTTTGGTACAAAATTTCATAATGTGCTCTCAGTCACTCTGTCTCAAAGCCTTCACGGTGAAAATCAGTCACGCTCCAGTTAAATACCACCACATCTCTATCATGTACGCAATCATCCCGAAAAGTATTGCATATTTTATTTGAGATCTTGTTAAATCTAAAACCTCCTCATCCACGGTCTCGTCATTCCCCTGAGGTGACGGACTGGCATGGAGGACCGCCATTGTTACATGATGTCACCAATTAGTCTCATCAATGACTCCGGTGACATAACGTGCCCCCTGACGCCACCTGCAGCCCACCCTCAAAGTGCCCTTGCCCGTGCGGATCCAGCGCCGGGAGCTGATACTGCCGCATGGGAGGTCGTTGTGGAGGAAGACGCATCTTACTGCATAATAGCGATGCCACAGCCAAACAGGTCTGAGCGGAAAATTAAACCCGGCAGAGCGTGAGGAGATCGTTTGCAAACCAGCAGTTCAAATGATCAAAGCAGGAAGCAGCATGACGAGATTCAGGGGAGATAAGGTCGCGATGCGGCAGGTCGGGAGGGACGCAATATTTTTGATCGGCTTGATTGTGGATGGAAACTTTAAAGTGGATTATGAGATGCTCAAGTGTGGCTGTCACGACACCTCTGCGATCCAAAACTCATTGGGTGCGCATTAAAATGCACTGTAACAAAAGAAGAAGTTGTTTGCCTGTGTGAGACAAGAACCTGCTCGCTGGAAGCACACGTCCAATAGATAATGCAGCGTGAAACCTGAAGGGAAGGATCGGGATTTGATGGAGGAAAAACAGCAAGGATGGAAAACGCAACCTGAACTAAAAATTCTAATCCATTTGCTCCGTGCCTAATTACCGTTAGAATTATGAGCTTAGACCTGAGAGTTGTCGTTTTCACTTTACCGACTGCAGATTTGGGAGACAAAATCCACATGGAGCTGAAACCCTCCATTCTTCTCAGAGACACATTTAACTCTTAAAGAGTTCCTGGAGATGTTTTTTGACCATTTGGAGCAGGGGTCGGGAACCTTTTTGGCTGAGAGAGCCATGAAAGCCACATATTTTAAAATACATTTCTGTGAGAGCCATATCATAATTTTTAACGCTGAATACAACTAAATGCAAGTATTTTTTTGAAGTAAGACCAACAATTTTAGAGTATAATAAGTCTCTAAATGTATTCTTTATATTATAAAGAATACATTTAGAGACCATGCTGAAATGTCAGATATTCTTCACCTTTTTTTCTTTTCTCCATCTTCTTCATCAAAAGGCTTTGCTCTGCATAAAATAGCCAGCTGACTTTTTTGCTGAAATGGAGGGAAGTTTAGTTCTCGACCTCACGACTCCTGTAGGCGACTGCATTATCCAATAAAAAGGTTTTGGTGTCGGACCCTCTGGACCCCAAAGGTCAACTGGGCTCCAGCCACCTGCAACCCTGAACAGCAGCGGTAGAAAATGGATGGATGGATTAAAACGCGTGACAATAATTTATATTTTGAACGTTATTTTTAACACTGTGATATAATGCTTTACTTTAAATTTCAGCGTAATTATTCATTACTTATCATGTTAAGAAATGTCAGCTAAGACTTATCTGTGAACCGGATGCAGCCACCAAAAGAGCCACATCTGGCTCGCGAGCCATAAGTTCCTGACCCCTGATTTAGACTCTAAATATTAATAACCCTTTCCGGGATCTTCACAGGGAAAAACTCAGAAAATATATAATTACACTATTTATGAAATAACTAATAACCAAATAACCCTCTCTGGGCTCTTCACAGAAAAAAAGTCCATGGAACATTAACTTTCCGTTGTGCCATGCACAATCTTAACAGGTAAAAGTTCAGCTGTCAAACTGTCAATCAGTCAAGCTGGTGACCTGCAGTTGTGTCCTGCCTTACAGGACAATCCACTCACCAGATTCCTCCTCCTACTTCCTCGCTCGCCATTCTCCAATCCTGCTCCTTTTTTATCTCGGTCCCGGCAGGAAACTTCATTTGGCTGTATGTGTGTGCTTGCTCTGCGCCTGTGTGTGACGTAGCAAGTACATTCCCGACACCGATTGGCTGACGCCGACGCAACGGCAGTCTATATATGGAAACGCGCCGCCGGAACCTCAAGGCACGTGTTCGGTCTGAATTCAGCATTGGTCTTGATCGCTTGACCAGACTGAAGTCTCTGGTATTGTTCAGGGGGCCGGGCCAAATGAGGAGGCCGTAGTTTGGGGACCACTGTTTTAGAGGGTCAAAATCCCTAAAAGATATTTGATATGTATTTTTCAAGCTGAAGCTTCTTCAAAAGACTGACTGACAAAGTTGGAAAAATATTTATAAATGCAATTTTTGCAGCAGTCTTTTGGAAGGAGACGCTTTTTGTCCCCAGGAACTAATGTGAGAGTTGACTATAAAAAATTGTCACTGCTGAAAAAATAATTCAGTGTTGCTGCTCATCATTGACCCATCTGAGGCTCTAATAATACTACTAATAATAATAATTAAATCCTCCTTGAATTGCATTCTGTGGAAATTGTTTGAGTTTTCTATTTATGTACGTTTTCGATTAAAATACTGTTATGTAAACAAACTGGCATTTTGGGGTTGAGGGTTAAAATCCCCCAAAATGATGAATATGTGGTGTACATATTTGTGCTGAACTTGGTTAAAAAAACAGACTCATTTAAAGTGACAAAAATATTAACATATGTTATTTTTACAGTAGTTTTTAGGAGGGGGGCGTTTTTTGTTCTTAGGGACGATTGAGAAAGTTTTTTTTCAGGAACTCTTAAAGGCTAATATTAGGTTGACCCCCTCACCCCTCATCCAGCTCCCAGAGGGCCCCTGGTCAGGTGTTTCGGGGGGTTACTGGGTCGCCTCGACGCTGGAGGCCCCGGCAGCGAGAGCCAAACAAGGCAGAAATAGGTCAATGGTGAGAGGACGGCGAATGGGATGTGACACCCGGACCACCGGTTGAGCAGTAGAACATGGAGACACATGTACGCGCTGTATAATTGATGGAGGTTCTGCAGTCGCCATTCCAAAAGTGACACATCCACTCATGCTGAGTATAAACAAAACCTCTGCTGCGCTCTGAGGGGAGACATGAGAACGAGGGCTCCGGGCTCTGTTTTCGTTTTTTGTATCCGCACAGGTCTGCGGGTCTTTCTTCCCAATCCCATAAATATCTGAAAAAAACAGGTATTAAACGAAGCCTTCTAGATGTTTGACTCAATCCATTCATCATCTGGACATCTAATGTCAAAGACGGTTGGCATGCAAAAAAAAAAATCTTCTTGATTCTAGTTGATACATACTGAATTACATTAGATAAACGGTTTATGGATCCTGTCGAAAATAGAGCATTGTAGTAATAATATGAAAAAAAAAAGAATTCAATAATAATAGCAAAAAGGTACATTAAATTAAAAGTAGAAAATATATAAAATAAATTAGAAAATATACAATAAATCATAATAGTAAAAATCTATAAATTAAAGTAGAACGAAAAATAATATAGGCAGGGATAACCCAGTAGGAATATTCGTGTTTTCCAAAACGGGAGTATGTGAATATTCTGGAATATGAGCATATTCTGATTTGGGTTATTGGTGTTGACATTGCAACCAGGTTATTGCTAATATTCCAATTCAAAAAGGCTTACTGATTGCATGTAAACGTAGCCACTAACACGTTCAAACATTCGCGCAAACTCAAGAGAAACAAAGCCCGCTCAGAAAAAATAATTGGAATTGTGGAGGAGGCCGTGGATCAAGCACTTTAACTGATTCTCGGCAAGGGAACAACATATTAGGCACAATGTTGAATTAATGATGAGTGCCACAACAAAGGCTTTGTTTACTAAAACATCGAGCTCACCGCCGCCTTTTTGAAAGCGAGCTGTCACAAATGACATATAATGGGAGGACACTGTGTCACAATAATCTTTTTCTCGGATGATGTCACTTTCATGCTGCCGCACGTTATAGTTTAGGAGTCACGGCACAAAAAAAAAGCTAAATGGAATTCATTTGCCGTAAGCGGTGGCTTTGGAGAGCCCACATTCATTAGGTGCTGATGAGTGTTTCGGCATCATAGAGTGTGTATCTGCTCATGCCTAATCTCCGTCTAATCCCATTCTCACCCAGAGTAATCTCTAAATGTGAATATTCATGTTGGCGTGAAGTCAAACACAATGATTATTTTTTCATGCGTGCACTGTGACACCAAGAGATGCTGCTGGAAGACACGTGCTGAGATCTGAAAGGCGTACATTTGCAGAAAAAAACAAAGACGTGGGGGTTGTATCTATTGAAATATATCAGAATTGAACCCTTTAGGGTTATTCTAAAGAACTTTCTCAATCATCCCTCAGAACGAAAAATGTCCTCTCTAAAAACTGTGTAAAAATAACATATATTAGTATATTTTCCTCTTTAAATGACTCAACTTCAGCCTGAAGTATTAATTATTTGGGGTATTTTAACCCTCGAAATGCCAGTTTGTTTGTGTAACTCCATTGTATTTTAATCAGAAAAAAAATACAAAATACTAAAATAATTTCCGTGAAAAGCAATTAAAGGAGGATTTAATTGTTATTATTACTATTAGAGCCTCAGATGGGTTAATGATTAGCAGCAACATTGAATTTGAGGCATTCTTATTTTTCTCTTGTTAATCAGCTTCAGCCTGAGAGATACATATCGAATATCTTTTTTTCAGGGACCCTCTAAATGGTTGAAAAACGTATTTAATTAATTACACAGGACCTTCACATTAAGTGTCAATTAAAGACTAAACAAATGGTGAGAGCTCATTTCCAATATGGTGAGTTGACTTCTTAAGTGTGTATTTAGCTCTTTTTGAGATTTTCTTTTTGCTACCATTTTGGCAAATGGGGGAAAGCATTATAATGGGCCCCCAGCATGCTTCCAACTAAAGGAAAAACCTGGACAACATGAAAATAGCTGCTCTGAAAAGCAGTATACTGGTCGTATACGTCATGGAGGCAAAACACTATAGGCAGAATAAAACTACACCACACAGGCAAAGATCGAAAATCAAAAGAAACCACACACACACACACACAGGGGTAAATCTAGCAATCAAAAACAAGGGAAAATGGGAAAGGCAAAAATGGAGCACCGGGCGCTCGAAGCTTTTCTGTCCGCCGGGAATGCAGACAGCTTCTTATCATAGGCCGTCTTCAGGGACTGGCTGCGGCCCCATCCTCCTCTGGCCAATGATCTGCCGTCCACAACACACTCCCACTCACACACACATCCCCAGAACAACAAACAGACGGCTAGGCCCGTAACACCCCGTTTACACCTGGGATCAATATGTGTCTTCAGTGTCCACATTGAGATCCGATCACATCTTTGGGCGGGAAAATTCAAATCCTAAACAGGAAGAAAAAAAATTAAAGAAGAGAAAGCCGTAGCCATCTGTGAACCTGAATGCCCATTGTTTGGTCTTGCCTGACGCTATCGGCCCCACCACCCACCCCCCAAAACCCCCAAAATGTCCAGAGCCCCCCCCCCCACTCGCTCCACAGGCCACAACGTCCCCTCCCTAAAAACTGCCATAAAAATAACGTGTCAATATTTTTTTCCACAGTAATGGAGTCAGTCTTTTTAATCAACTTCAGCCTGAAATATTTATATCAAATATATTTTCTATGTGGGGATTTTAACCCTCTAAATGCCAGTTTGTTAAGGTAGCTCCACAGTATTTTATTCGGGAAAAATATACCAGCACACACTCTGGAGGAGGCTCTTGGAGAGGCTCCCAGTGTACGACACGTCAACAAAGGCGTCGTGACACCCTGTGCGAACTCCTCGAGCTCCGCAAAAGTCACAGGCTAAAGTTCTAAAATGGTGTGTTAATGTTCCGATTGTCAAGACATTTCCCTCTAAAGTTTAACGCCCGGTGGCTGTGCGGAACAAAAATTGTCACCAAAGTAAACAGCATTCATCACACGGAAAATATGAATGCCTCAAAGTAGATCCATGGTAATCCATCCACGAGTCGAAGACATTTTATTATTGAACCAAAGTGGCCGAGCGACAGAGTGATGGACCGCCAACCTCGCGGCCAGAGTGCTAAAACAAGCGCTTGACAGGAGAGTCCAAGCAACCCCAGTTTTTCTTTCGCTCTTTTTCACATCTGGCCGCTCAGTGCCGCTCACTAATTAAAGCGGCCCCCGTTTTATTTTCCCTATTTGGCCTGTTAGAATGAATGTTAGAATGTGAAGGAGGAAAGATGAAAGCAGACCTTGG
>CAESWR010000425.1:567474-579901 GCA_903171835.1 Mullus surmuletus | reverse complement strand
ATAGTAATGTGAAGCTTCTGTTCCCATTATTCTTTGACTGAACTACCATTACAAACACAAACACTTTTATTAGGGCTGGGTATCGGTAATCGACACAAGCCAGTACCAACCCAGTACCAAGTAGTATCAAACCTGCGCATCAAACAATACCTGCAATCGGTTGTTTTTGCTCCAAGATATATAAAAAAAAGACTATTTCTATGGTTTTACTCGCAAGCGGCATTTGAGCACTTTCAAAATATATTTGTGTATAAATCTTTTGAATGGGGAGGAGTGGTGATATTTGCACAACTGATTGCTTTCGCAAGATTAGTATTGTAAAAAAAAGCATCAAATGAAGTACTCAATTGGTATTGGTATTGTTTTAAGCATACTGGTATCGGTACTGTTATCTAAAAAATTGCAAACCATACCCAGCCCTAGTCTTTATATCCCACCTTACTTCACCAACATCCCTGATTTGCACCAATTTCAGAGTTGCAGCATGTTTCCGCTCGAGACCTGCCGTGGTGAATCACAAGCGTGGAGTGAAACAGCTGCGAACATCTTCAGCTGCCGCCGAAATAAATAGAAAGCTCGACCCCTGTCCTCGCCCGTGGCAGGAAGTGGCTGGAAAGACACAAGTTAAAACACGCGTTCACACCAAAAGCGTCACAATTGCCGGCGGGCGTTCAGGTTGCCAGCGCTGCGGCGCTTGCTGACACCGCCGCTTCTTGGAAAGACCCAGAGAGACAGAGGGAATGGAAAGTTAGAAATAGAGAGAGGGAGGGAGGTGGAGGGGCGAGCGCTTCAAAGCGCGGAGGCAACAAAGCGCGCTAACTGACGAGAGAATGACGAGAATAGTCTGACAGCAGACTGGAAGAGACCACCAACACTGGTCCCACTGGTCTCCAGAATCGTTACCTTTTAGCTAACAGGCTTCACACACTCTCAGCTAAGCTACCAAGCTAGCGGAGGCTAATTAGCTTACCAACAACCAACCAAGCACCGCTGTGGTTCAGCTGCTTCGGGTCGGGTCAGCACCGTTAGCGGCCGCTCATGACCTTTCATTATTGGGTTGCAGTGTCCATGAGCACAAAGGTAGGATTCAAACCTGTGATTATTTGTATTGTTTCCTGCTCCCAGCCCATCTCTCTCACACTTGTTTCCTGTTAATGGTTACTAAGGTTCCAAAAACTGATTCATGTCATTTATAAATGCTGTATCAGGAATATTTGCATGTGCATTTGCTTGTGACAAATAATCATGACAGCTCGACACAGTGAGGAAAAAGTGCACAAATTCCCCCAAATTCATTTCTAATGTTATTTTGAAATATTGCATATTTCCATATTTATACATGGATATGACCAGGTAAATGCTGTTGATAAAAATTCCACCAAATTCCCCCAAATCATTAAAATCCCCCCAAATTCCCATGGAAAGTTTCAAACATTGAAAATTCCCGGAATGTTGCAACCCTAAATGTTCCTCACCAGTCTTAAAATAAAAGCAAAAAGATTCAAAAGACAGAACATAACTTAAACATTGGTAAACTTGAATTTAGCCTCTAAACTCACATTTATACGACATTGAATTCTACCCTTAATAAGTTATTAATGTTTATGTGCAATGTTATGTAAGCTGGTGTCATCGCGAGTGCATGTGTGCATTACTGCTGATCTCAAATATTAAAATTGCAAACTGACTGACTGGCTTCAACTGTGCTGTATTGATGCTATTTTTTTCACTACTCTGTTTTCAATGGCTACGTTTACATGAAGTTAACAACCATTGTTTTAACCGGAATATTAGCAATAACCTGTCTGTATGCGGCCATAAACACCAATAAACTGATTGAATAATCAGAATATGCTCACATTCCGTTTTTTAAAAACACAAACATTCTCCCTTGCTTACTCCTTTTCTCTGGTGAAGAGGAAAAAAAAGGAAGATGAATGAGTGTTCTGCACATGTTCTATCAGCAAGGAATCTTGGTCTTTGGAGTCCAGGAACTCCTTGTAAACATGGCCAAAGGCGAGAGCGACACCACGCCACACTTTTGGAGTGAGGAGGAAACCAATCACTTCATCAGTGTGATGAAAGACACAAACATCCTTGCATTTGGAGACGCTAGAAAGTAGCAGGATAGACAGATCCACAGAAAGGGGAGCAGAAAGTTACACCAAGCAGGGTTTGTAGGAGACCTTCTCCGTGCGTGGCTACTGATACTGAAGGAACAGAGCCCCCACTCCCCTCTGAACTCTGCAGGGAACCTTCCAAGGTTCACACCTCGGACCATCGGGATGTCTCTCAGTGAGCCTCACCTTTTGTCCTCATCTGAGTCCACATCTTACGAGTCTCCGAGCACCCGGACTCTCGGTGTCTTCACATTCCTCTACGCTGTCTGAATTTGTATCTCACTGTTAGTTACTCTGTTGGTTACTCTGTCCACTTCCTGCCTAAACATTTGGTGCTGCCCTGATTTCTTTGATGTAGCTGTACAAGAAAGATGCCACCACGAGCATTCTTGGTCAGCCCATCAACGTGGACGCGGTCTATGTTGGTGGGTTCACCCGCCTGCTGGCATGCCGGACCGCTGGCTAGCTGAATAAACTCACATCCTCACAGCAAACTTTGACCCTTGGGTTTATGCTGCGAATTTCCTCAACACTACTTTTATCGCCATATCACCATTGATTACAATCACCATGGATACAGGAATAACCCTGATTGCTGATGCATGGAAACAGCTTATTCCCAATGTTTCACTAACTGGAATATGGACCTTGACTTGAATACTGACTGTATGTAATTGTAGCCACTGACAGAATGATTTCGAACAGCATCAGTCTGCCTTCAATAGTGAAGAACCACTGGTGGAAACGCTCCTCAGGTGCTTCTGATCAGCGGATGATGTTCCACCCAAATCTGCGCCATCTCCACAAATGAGCAAGCTAAGCAGCAGCCTCCAAGAATTAGCTTTACTCTCCGTGCCATCCATTCCACAAACCAGACTGCTTTTCCGCTAACCAACAGTTTAATCTCAAATGTTGGCTTTTGTGATGGTTGAGTCATAATTATTGTAGCAGCGGGGTCGGCATGGCGCTGCCCCGGATGTTTCCTCTCTTTTCCTCGGGCTTCTACGAGCACAGACGCAGTAAATCACGACGTCATCGTCCGGCGGATCACAAGCTCAACAACTGCCTTCATCTGCCTTTAAGAAGCTTTTGTAAAATACTATGGGTAAAGATTTCAGCCATTTCGGGTGCACCCATGTAACGTTAGCTAAGCTCAGATAGCTCAGCCAGGAGACGGTGCTAGATGGTTATTGTCGTCTGCTCCTATAGGTAGAAACTGCAGAAACAGGTTGGTTCCTGATGACCTATATATTGGTAATGGTTTCCCTTCACTCGGTGATAAAGCCACTAACCATTGTATTGGACGTATTATTCAGAGTGATATTGTGTCCAAACCTTCAGCAGTCTTCTATTGGAATTACTTATAAAAACCCTTACTAGTTCCTGAGGGTGTTTTTGTCTAGTTGTTTTTTCCCTAGAAATTATTCGATATTTGATATGTATCTTTCAGGCTGAAGCTGATTAACAAGACTGACTAAGTTGGAAAAAATATTAATATATGATATTTTTACAGCACAACCAATAAGAGCGTTTGCTATCAAAATCTGTCACTGCAGAAAAAAAAAAAATGCCTCAAAGTTAATGTTGCTGCTAATCATGGACCCATCTGAGGCTCTAATAATAATAGCAATAATTAAATCCTCCTTGAATAGATTTTATGGAAATTATTTGAGTTTTTGTATGTTCTTCAATTAAAATATTGTGGAATTATGCAAACAAACTGGCATTTAGAGGGTTATAATCCCCTCAAATAATTCATATTTGATATTTCAGGCTGACATTGACTATAAGACTGACTCTTTAAAGAGGAAAAAATGCTAATATATGTTATCTTTACAGCAGTTTTGAGGGAGGGGATGTTTTTCGTTCTGAGGGATGATTGAGAACGTTTTTTTCACAAACTCTTAAGGGTTAAATAACTCAGAGGACAGGGCAAGAACAAGGAGGAAGTACCACTAATCACATAAAGTTAGCAGGTTTATCAAACATACCCTGCAGCGGTGACTAATCAACTCAAGAAACTGACCAAACCCTACTATTATGCTAGGTAATTTTACCGCCCGTCGCTTCTGTCAATCGAAAGATTTAATCATTTTTTCTGCAGTGACAGATGTTTATAGCAAACTCTCTTATTAATTCCTGGGGACAGAAAATAAAAAGTGGCCTGGACAAAAAACCTCCCCAGGAACTCTTAAGGGTAATATTCCCGATGATTGGGACTCCATGTTGAGTCTCTACAATGGGTACAAAAGGTAGGAGGCGATGGCTCCCATCAGCCCAACCTGACGGCTTTCCGTGATTGGCCAGCAGAGATTCGCACTTGTTGACTCTCATACGCTGCGCCATTGTTCAAAGTCCATTCAAATTGGAATTCATTTCCTTTTGAATGGAAAATGCAAAGAGAGTTTCTTAGAATCCATTTCCAAACTACATAAAACACCTTGCATTGAAGGAACCCAACAGTATATTAGAGAAAAGGAATGCTTTGCAGTCTCATACACACATATATGCATGATTTTACACCTCTGCAGGAGTCTCACAAATATTTTTTGTTTTGATTCTAATTTCGTACTAACAGACTCATTAACTGTTGCATTTACAGCTCAATGCCAGTAAGTCACAACAGATGAGTCATAGAGAACCTGATCGCGCTGGCAATACAATTATTTATTAATTTTGTGTGTTTGTGGGTGTGTGCGTCTTTCAGCCTTTTCTGAAATGCTAACAGTTTACACTGATGCCTGCCATGCCGGTCTGGGCCGACCCGGGGTTACGTCTCACAGAGGGACGCCAATGTTCACGTCTCCGGTTATCTGCGGCTGTGACAGTCCCCTCATGCTGCGCAAGGAGATGCTGCTCCAACGTACAGGAGAAGGACAGCAAGAGGAGGAGGCATGCAGAGCGAGCGCTGGGATGTGCAAGCCCGGTCGTCTGCTGATGCAATTTCAGCTAATTAATACACATAAACACACCGGCTGGTGTCAAAACCAGCCACAACAAACATCAAAGGTGCGTTCACAGGCTCCACAAACAAGCCAGCAGAGAGCCGTGAAGTCACCAATGCTTCAAATGTCAATTTTTAATCATTAACAATTATGATATTGATTTAAAATTGCCGCTGGTCACACAAGCAAGCATTTTTTGGGTGAGTCTGCGGCGACTCTGTCCGCCCACAGTTGGGAGTCAGAGTGTTGCAGAGTGTTACAGCACCTACAGGAAGCCCAGCTGAGCCCCCGTCCACCTGCAGGAGAAGCCCAGGGTGTTCAGCCGTGTTGCATGCTCACATAAATTTTTAATTATCGGTGGCACCATCTCAAAGATGCTGATCAGGCTCCTTAAAAAAAAAATTATAATAATTTGAATCACCCACCACAGGATCGTTGGGAGTGAACGTGCACCATCCCAAAACTGTCGAAGTAAATAAATCAAGTCACATTTTAGCAGGTGTCAAAACACAAACAGCCTCCGCCGGTATTCTCAAGGTGCTTTTTAGTACATTGTGTTGCATCACGCTGCGGCTCACAAAGGAAGCGGATAGAGGGGCCTCTGTGGAAGCGGGGTTCCCCGTGTTTGTGGCTGACAAAGTGGCACAGTTCTGGAGTTGAATGCACAACTCCAAACTCCAAAAAATGTATTGACAAAGTGAACCTAAACACAAGGCAACTGGAAAATTCTAAGTAACAAACTTCTTCAGCGATGCTGCTAGAGACGCAATGCATGATGGGATATCGACCAATCGGGAGTGACCATCGGATGGTCACTACTTTTTGCAATGCTTTATGGGAAATTTTGAGTCGCCTATATAGGTCATTGAATTTATCACTAAGGTTTCAGACACCACTATGAAATAGCCTAACCCCCGAAAGAGGGTTGATAGAGGGCTCTATGTAGGGGTTAGGGGGGGATTTCAGACACAGCCAGTGACTCCACAAAATGAGTCATATGCGATGTCTCTGTGACGCCTCTCTTTAGGATTTGAGGTATTTTCCCCGATGCGATTAAAGCGCTGTACTTCCTGCCCCACTGCTGTAACAGCGGATGAGTTTTAATAATTCATGTATATCCGTGACCACTCACACTTCTATTATGGGGAAAGGCTTATATTAGTGCCACGCATGTCAAAGCGGTCCAAACTCTCGATGGCAGCGGGTAAATAAGAGACAATTACGGTGTCGGAGTGGAAGCCTAATGTGGTCACTATTCAAAGGCGCACAGCGCAAACCTTGGGGGGCTGTGGATGACTTATAGCCGGTTGAGGGATGATTTATTTAAAGGGCACTTTTTCGAGCCGAGCACAGCGGCAGATATTACGGCCAGTCAGGAGTTCAGTCACGTATAGCGGCTGCCAGGGGTATTTTTTGTGTGTGCGGGGTGGGGGGGTATAAAAAAGGAAAATAGAAATCGGGAGCATCTATCTCCTGCCACCATCAATGAAAGATGCTTACACAATCTGTTTGGTAATGAGGGATGTTTAAGTAGGTTATTAGCATTAAAATCTGAGTGGAAATAAAGAAGCAGACCTGATTGTGAAGTTAATGCAGCGTGCACCCGTTTTACAGCCACTTCCAATCTCCCATAGATAAACCAGTAGATCATTTTAATTAGACAATGTGTTAATTGAGTGCGGGTCCCGGGGTGCCGCGTGTCAACATTAGTCTCCATCAATGACAGCCCTCCTCCGGGCGCGTCACCACCCACTCAGACGAAAGCCGTGGCGTGATACTGAGAATGATTGAGGTGGTGTGTGTGTGTGTGTGGGTCGCTATTTCTATTTATCGCATCAACATCGTGCGCTTAGCATGAGAAGCACTGGCTATGTTTACATAAAGTCAATAAGCCTTTTCTAACCGGAATATGAGCAATAACCCTTTTGCAGGCGGCCATGTAAACACCAATAACCCATTTCAATAACCGGAATATGCTCATATTCCAGTTCGGACAAAACCCGATTATTCCCACTGGGGAATAAAATAAATCCCCACTTTTCTAAGATGAATATTTGACTATTACGCCTGTCGGGATATACCCATCACACAACATGAATTTGTGTTCTGCGCATCTATTGGTAAGGAATCTTTGGAGTCCAGAAACTACTTGTACACATGCGGTCAAACACCTGCAGCGCTCTACAACAAAGGGACCTTCAGGCCCCGTTTCCAGCAGGCATTGACGTGCGTTTTGGGTGATGGGATTGTAATGGGAGAGTGTGGGACAGGACAGGTGTCAACACATCCAGGACACATTGGCTACGTTTACATGCAGCAGTAGGCCTTTTCTAAGCGGAATATCAGCAATAATCAGGTTGTGCCATGTAAACACCAATGACCCCTTTCAACCAGAATAGGGTCGTATTGTCCATATATATATTCCCCTTGCAGGTTACTAAATTATTAAGACGAATATTTGATGATGTCTCCTCCTGTCAGGATCTCCCCATCAAAAGTAAGATGAATTAGTGTTGTGCTCATGTTCTATCAGCAAGGAATCTTGGTCTTTGGAGTCCAGGAACTCCTTGTAAACATGGCCAAAGGCGAGAGCGACCCCACGCCACACTTTTGGAGTGAGGAGGAAACCAATCACTTCATCAGTGTGATGAAAGACACAAACATCCTGGCATTTGGAGACGCTAGAAAGTAGCGGGATAGACAGATCCACAAAAAGGGGGGCGCAAAGTTACGCCAAGCAGGGTTTGTAGCAGACCTTCTACGTGTGTGGCTGCTTTGATCGGGATATCACCATTGATTACAATCACAGTGGATTCACACAGCGAAACGCCTTATTCCCAATCTTTCAGGAACCGGAATATGGAGCTTAACCCCCACATTGACTGCATGTAAATGTAGCCTGTGTTGTGTTCCTCCATTCTTCATGTCGTTTGACCTTGTAAATCCGTATCAGGGCATGGGGGACGGGTCCTGCAGTGGGGAGACAGCGAGGGAGAAGAGGTCGGAGAGCAGAGGGCAACGCAGAGAGAGAGAAACACAGCATGCAGGAATCGCCTCGCTCTGCTCTGACATTATTACGCTCTCGTCACCTGGATGCCCTCCACCAACCAGCGTTTTTTTTGGGGGGAAAATGGCGACGCTGCGAGGTGTCGTGCTCGGCTGACAGAGAGACAGAAAATAGCAGCGTAAGGTCACGACCCGAGCCTCAAGGACTTGAAAGTGTCAAGGCTGGAGCTCAAGGTACTTTAAAGCTACGAAGGACAACATATTCATCAGTCCCTCCAGGATTTGTTTAGATTGTTGCGGCCTAAAATGGCTGAGGTTACGGGAGCTTTTCCAAAACTTAAAATTGAAGAATATGTGAAATGTCAAGTTATTACTGAAAAAACAAGAATTTAGAGAACAAAGGCATTGAGAAATGGTTCTATGAATAATCATACCAACAGGGCTAATAAAAGATTACCAGCACTACAAAAATGCTGTAAAATAGGCTTTACTGATACAAATGCACCTGTTGGTTCAAGAGTTAAAGTGTACTGAACCTCACAGCACTACATGAAGGTGCCTATAAAATGTTCTGCTATTGCATCATGTCATGGAGCCTAAAGCCCAGTTTATCCTCCTGCATGGCGTCTCCTCGTGGCTGCGCCTCATCATAAGGGTCTAAAAATGGATATTTGGCGACTGTGGAAGCTCCTAAACAGCTCAGGAAGCATCGATCGGCAACACGCCAACATCAGAGCAGCCACAGTGAACAATGAGGAAGAGTTGTTGCTGCCGCAGCCGAGTTTTAACCAGAGTGAGAGGAAGTGTAGGAAGACGGGAGACACTTAAGTTAAACATCTGATGTTTTTAATACAAAAGCCGTACCGTAGCTCACAGACAAACAGAGTGACGCGGCACAGACCAATCACAGCCCTCGGCTAGGCGATCTTTCACAGTTATTTCGGTCGGCAAGTGTGAAATGCTGGACTCGCACATGCTGCTTCTCTTGAATGTAAACATGAAAGTAAGACGGAAGGTAGGTTGTCGACGTCAGCTCAAGATGGCGCCAGTGATTGGTGAAGTTGCTAGAAAGTTGCGGTGATTGGTTAAAATTGCAACACCGCCCTGAATTTGCGGGGATTGGTTGAATTTGCGTCGATGTTGCAAATCGCAACATTGCGAAATCCTTGAGGGTGGGATTAAAGTGATTAGTATTTATTTTAAAAAATCAATATATAATATCTTTTTTGTGCTAACTGGAGTTGTCTGGTATTGTGACCAAGCCAAGGTGGAGGCAGACAGACGCTCAACTGAAGAAAAAAATGTTCACCCTCTACGGGGTATTTCACACAATTCATTTAGATGCCAGAGGCCCAAAAACATTATTACATTTTTTTTTTTACCACAAATTCAGCTTTAGTACTTAATTTCAGCCAGTCTAAAAGTGTCTCTTTTAGAATTGGACACAGAAGTAGAGGTTCCTGTTTCCGTGTTCAGATTCTGCGGCTGCAGCAGGACGTTTCCGAATGGTTGGTTATTATGTTTATGTGTGTTGTTTTAGTTACTAGCATTCAGCTAAGGCTAGCTGCAGCTAACAGTAAGGCTCATCTTCTGTGGGGGGCTGGTGGACAGCAGCCTCCACTACAGCCAGGGGGAGTGGACAGAGACTTCCACCTCACAAGTTTCCAACGCTCAGATCCACTCGTTTCAGCTCACAGTGGGTGAAAGGTGGAGGAAGCAAGTAAATGAGGGGACAGACTTTTTTCATTTTTGGGCCTCATGCTCATGCTACGGGGACACATATGACCTTAGAAAACCTTCAGAAAATGAATTTGGCTCGGAAGGTGACCTTTAAAAAAACTTTTATAATCATCCATCAGAATGAAAAACGTCCCCTCCCTAAAAACTGCTGTAAAAATAACACCTATTCATATTTTTTTTTCCGTTTTAAATGAGTCAGTTTCTAAATGCCAGTTTGTTTACGTAACTCCACAGTATTTGAGTCAGGGGGAAAAAAAAGCTCTAATAATTTCAATAAAATGCAATTCAAGGAGGATTTAATTATTATCATTATTAGAGCCTCAGATGGGTCAATGATTAGCAGCAACATTGAATTTGAGGCAGTGACAGATTTCTCACTTATTAGTTCCTGAGGACAAAAAGTGTCTTCTTCCAAAAGACTACTGTGAAAATATCATATATAAATATTTTTTCCAACGTTAAATTAGTCGGTTTTGTTAATCA
Source organism: Mullus surmuletus (assembly GCA_903171835.1). Classification (NCBI taxonomy): domain Eukaryota; kingdom Metazoa; phylum Chordata; class Actinopteri; order Syngnathiformes; family Mullidae; genus Mullus; species Mullus surmuletus. Next base: position 569,607 of record CAESWR010000425.1, on the reverse strand, counting down.
GCTTCAGCCTGAAAGATACATATCAAATACCAAATATTTTACCTGCAGAAATCATATTCAATATCCTGTGTTGTTCTGCTGCCTTCAGGGGAAATGGGAACTCTGGGTTTCCCATTTGAAAAGGCACCGTAAACATAAACATGGACATGGAGGCCTGGGAATAACTGTGGCAAGAAAATGACAAGTTGAGCCTTCTGGCAGATTGAGTTGACGAAGAGGAGGGTCGACAGATTACCGATGCAGTCCAGGGAGATTTTTAGTTTTGAGTTTTTTTTTCAAGTAGAAGCTCCAACTTTAAGTGCAGCTGCGATGCACTTTGCAAGAGAGGTCGGGGCAAAAAAACCCACAAGATGTCATGGTAATGCAAGTGCTTCTGGGAAATGTTGTCGTTTCTCTGCCAGCGCGATCTTTTGAAGCTTTGACATCGATCCTTTTCAAACCGTGCCGAGTAGGAGGAGGGAAGTGAGAAGACGCCGTGACGCTCTGACAGCCGGAGAGGAAAAGGCCACTTTAACGGGATGGACAATTAAAATAAAATGTGACACTGACAACTACACGTGTAATTAACATATATGACACACACATCTCTCCCCCCTCTCACACTCACACACATATAAGAATAACTCAAGCATCCTTGTACCGCCGAACGGGATCAGCAGCCAAGCATGTGATTATATTCGACCCTCTGAAGTTACGGCGAGCTGGCTCCCATCAGCGCCTCCGCCGCGGCGCCAATCACACGGGAAACGTAACGAGGCCATTAGGGCCGGCGAACGCAGCTCGGGAGCCTCTCGTCCGACCGGCTGGATTCCGACAACGTGGTTTCAAGGCTTTTAGTGGTTTGATGTGATACGAGATCGGCGGCGCGCTGCGGCGGCAGGTGATTGGACGGCTTCCCCAATGGCTCCCTTAATGCGGCGGCGGGCGCACGGTGGAATTCTTTAATGTTATGAGGGGCTTTAAAGTGAGTTAGATGACCTTCCAGGCGCCATGTGAGAGGGGAGTTGATATTGTGCTGAACGAGTTGCGTTCAGGTGGAGGAAATAGCTGGAAATGAGTGATTTTTTTAATCTTATAGGAGCCTTTGTGGTAATGCTCCTTGTTATTAAAAAACAAAAACAAAAAAACTAAAAACAGGGACTTACTATAACTGCACATGAGGTCGCTTATTTCCAACATGAAGCTAGAAATCTTCTGCATCCAGTTTGAGGATGACAAAGCGCATCGTCTGCCGTTTAAAAGCACGCCAGGCGTAATCAGGAGGCCATCCCATCCAGTGTTGGGGTAGTTACTGAAAAAAGAAATCTATTACACATCGGGCTGGCTATAGGTACTCGATACCTTTCAGGTATCAACAAAAACAACTCAGTACTGAGTAGTATAGAAACTGCGCTACCTGGAATTGGTTGTTTTTGGACCAAAATCTAGAAAAAAAGACTGTCTCTATGGTTTTACTGGCAGCCAATCACTGCGAGCGTAATTGGAGCTCTTTCAAAATGTATTTGTGTAAAAATCTTTTGTTTGGGGAGGAGTGGAGATGTTTTCACAACTGATGCTTTCTATTCGCATGATTGATACTGAATGACGTAACAAAAAGTATCAAATGAAGTACTCAATTGGTATCGTATTGTACTGGTATCGAAAAATTGTAAGCGATACCCAACCCTAATTACACATTACTAGTTACTTTTTTAAGAAGTAACGCCTTGCTTTAATTTGATACTCGCTGCTTAAAGTATTAGCTACACTACTAGTTACATTACTTTTGTACTTTTGGATTACTCCATGACATCACCTGAGATGTACCATAAACACTATACTACGCAAATGATGTTTCCATTCCTGTCTCTCCGAGTCAACGTGACGAATGTCCTCCCGCCAAGAAGCACAAGTGCCAAGGTCATTTTTGGATTCGTAACAGTAATGTGATTACAGATGTCATCAACAGTAATGCGTTGCATCACTGGGTCACAGACAAAAGTAATCTGATTACATCAACGCGTTACCCCCAACACTGATCCTAACCTCCCGGCCGTCAGCCAGCCAAGGGTTTAGCTTCGGAGGCCAGTCAAGACGGAATTCGTGCCACGTAGTTTCAGCATCGGGGGGAAAAAAACAAAAAAAAAAGGAGAA
>CAESWR010000425.1:534756-560747 GCA_903171835.1 Mullus surmuletus | reverse complement strand
CCCCCCCTCTTGCGCGCCTCACAGCGGCCGCGCAGCGCTGACATGTGGGGGAGCGGAGTGCGCCTTTGCGCATCTGCAGCCTCCGGTGCACCTGTTAACACTCCGGCACAACTCAGCGCCACAAAGTCTGTGCGTCACTGTTGTTGTTTGCTGTGTGTGTGTGTGTTCCGTCCGGCTGCACAGCGCGCCGGGAAGGAGCTCGTTACGCACAGAAATAAGGCAGTAAGTGAAGCCGGCACTCACGCTGCTGTTGTGCCCGGACCAGTAGACCACCGCGTGGTTGTGCGCAGAGTCCCCGCTCAGGGAGAAAGTGCTGCCGCTGAGCTTGGGCTCATCCTGCCGGTTATTCCCTCTTCCGTCCTCTCGGCTCCACCTGAAGTCGGAGCGACCCTGCCGCTGCGCGTCCAACAGCGAGCCGCGCTCCTCCGCCGCCGCGTCCCGCCCGCTCCAGCCGCCCTCCGCGTACTGGGACCCGCTTCTTTTGGCTCTCCGGGGCGCAGCGTCCTCGCCCGGTGCGGGGCCCCCGGCACCAACTCCGTCCGACCCCTGGAAGGACCGGGGGACCCTCTCCTCCTCCTCCTCCCCCTCCTCCTCCGCCGCGCGTCGGTCCCCTCCGCGGCTCCGCTGCGTCGCCCCGAGTTCCCGAAAGTCCACTCGGATGTTCCCCGCCAGTGTCGGCTCGCCGGTGGGCTTTGCGCGCAGCTCCAGCTGTAAATCCTCCCGGTGAAGTTGGAGCGGCGACGGGCAAGATGCGCAAGTTATCTCCGCCCTGGAGCCGCGCGGAGGCAGGGCGGCGATCAGCAGCCACGCACCCAGGCAGAGGCGCACGGCGGCCGGGCAGCAGCCAGCCCGACGCTCCATCGCGGACTGAGCTTTGGGGCTTCGGGGGTCCGTCGGAGGCACCTTCAACTTGCTCCTGTCGGGTCGGATCCGAATGGCTGACCCCCTGCTTGTCCGTCTGCCTAATGTTTTTTCTCCTTTTTTTGTGAAAGAGGTGGGGGAAGGAGAGATGGGGGGCTTTGCTCTTCTGCGAAACTGTTCACGTCCAAGGATCTTTGGTCAGGGAAGCCTCACACACACACACACACACACACACGCAGGAGGGAGGAGCTGTGGAGCATCCAGCTGCCGAGTGTGCGTCCGGAAGAGAGGGAGAGGGAGAGAGGGAGGGGGGGGTAGGTGTGTGTGTGTGTGTGTGTGTGTGTAGGGGAGGGGGGGGCGCTGGAGCTGTCCATGGTCCTCAGTGGTCTGCTAACTGCCATTCACTGCTGCTTCGCTTCTTTGGCTCTTGCTCAACTTTTCTACCTCACACATGTGTAAACAACATTTCATTATCATTCATCTTTTTTATACTGAAATTTTAAATATTATGTATTATATTTTTTTTCCCCCTTTTTCTTTAGGACCATGGTGGTATATTCGCAGCACAGTACTGCATTATATTTGCGCAATCACTGGTGCAGAAATTATTCAGTGAATGAACTAGTAGAGCTGAAAGGTTGTATCTTATTATTGGTTCTATTATCATCATTATTATTGTTGTTGTTGTTGTTGTTGTTGTTGTTGTGGAGCTAGCCTCACCCAAACACAACATCTGGTAGAAAACCCCCCAAAACGGCTGTATTGAGACACACTGTTAGTCATCAGAGTGAAGTGATTTGATTCTGCAGTTTCATGCTTTTCACTTTTCACACATGAATACGCACACAAAGGAACACAATCAACACACATCCTTCATCTGAGAACTGACAGCTTACTAATTTCACTAACACTACGCCACACACACACACACACACACACACACACACACACTGCAGAACAGTGATTTGACACAATTCCATTGTAAATTCCATTAAAAAAAACCACACACACTCTTGATCCGGAGCCAATCACAGCGAGTACATCATCCGTAGTGTTCGGGCAAAGAAAGCCTTCATTAGCCAGATCGGCGAGTCTGTACCGTCGGAGGCCTCTCTCGCTCTCATGCCAAAGCCGGCGAAAACGCTTAGACGGAGGCAGCGGGGCTCGCGGCTCGGGCTCGCAGCACTGGGAGGGGGTGGGGGTTGGGGGGGGGGCACCGGTTCACGTGGCGCCTCGGGGGAACAGACACTCACTGATGGATTGGGAAGAATTGGCAGCGAGTTGCACCACTCCTCCCGGGGAAATAAGGCAGCGCCTAGAGGCATATGAGGCGGAGAGAGGAGAGGAGTGCTGAGATACACTGCTGCGTTATGTGCATCAACAACTTAGGAGGAGATGGCGATATTAAAGCAGCCAAACTGTGTGTGTGAGAGTGTGTGTGTGAGAGAGAGTCTATTTAAGGGGCTGTTTGTTTGAGTTAAGTGCACCACTGATCTGCTGCGTAGTGTCCTTGTCTATCAACTTGACTGTCCACAAATTACCCATCAGGGACAACTCGGGGGACTCTGTTGTTGTGACAAATTTCCACTTGCACGGCGACTGTTAAAACGACGGTTTGCGTGTCAAAATATTATTCAAAGAGAAATCTGAGTTGATTGTGCTAAATGGAGCCAGATGGTCGTACTTCACCCGTAGAAATCAACTGCCTCTTCGCGTCTTTCGTTCAGCTGGTGGACGAGCTGCTTCGTCCCCATCCTCTTGTTGCCGGTGTTGAAGTCTGGGTTCCCCATCCATAGGGCTTAACTGAATTTAATAAAATCTATCACCTCAACAAAAGTAGGATGAGCAGTTTGTTAATATCAATGTTAGTGCAGTTTGTTAATATCAATGATGAATCAGTTAGTCATGCGGTACCCCAAGGCTCCGTACTTGAGCCAGTACTAATTGCCAGTGTTTGCTGGGTAGAAATATTCACAAAACTTTCACTGCTACACTAGTGACGCTCAGATGTACCCTCTGTAATGCCAGATGAAACAGATCAGCTCAATAAATGTTATTATGTTATTTTACTTAACAGGACTCTAATTCACATATCCAAAAAGTAGCATCAGCAGTTTGTTTAGGTCAATGACAAAAGAGTTAGTCAGGGGGTACCGCAAGGCTCCGTACTCGGGCCAGTGGTAATTGCCCAGTGTTTGCTCTCTGTGGGTAGAAATATTCACAAAACTTTCATCGCTACACCAATGACACTCAGAAATTACCCTCAGTGACACCAGATGAAACAGATCAGCTCAATAAATTATTTTTGTTTCTGAGAAAACAAAAAGATATAATCTCATCACTTCAAAAATCTGAAAAAAGTAGCATTCGCAGCTTGTTTAGGACAAAACGATCAGTTGGTCATGAGATATCCCAGAGCTCCGTACTTGGGCCAGTGCTAATTGCGCAGTGTTTGCTCTCTGTGGGTAGAAATATCGCAAAACTTTCACTGCTACACTGATTATGCTCAGATTTACCCACTGTTATGCCAGATGAAACAGATCAACTCAATAAATGTTATTATTTTATTTTACTTAACAGGAATCTAATTCACATATCCAAAAAGTAGCATTAGCAGTTTGTTTAGGTCAATGACAAAAGAGTTAGTCAGGGGGTACCGCAAGGCTCCGTACTTGGGCCAGTGCTAATTGCGCAGTGTTTGCTCTCTGTGGGTAGAAATATCTGCAAAACTTTCACTGCTACACTGATTACGCTCAGATGATACAGATCAGCTCAATAAATTCTTTTGTTTAACAGGAATCTAATTCACATATCCAAGGCTCCGTACTCGGGCCAGTGCTAATTGCCCAGTGTTTGCTCTATGTCGGTAGAGATATTCACAAAACTTTTGACGATGCTCAAATTTATCAGCTTAATGAATTATTTTTATTTTTGAGGTATCTAAGAGAAATTCTGCCCCCTCGAACCGTCCTGGTCAACGCCAAAGAAGTTGCGCATGTCGCCACACTGTCGAGAAGTGTGCGCCAATACGGAATTATTTTGGGGTGGGAGACTTGTAATGAGATTTTAATGAAATTGAATGAAATTTCTCATCTCCTGCGATGCCGCCATTCATCAGTTGCAATATCTTACTAATGGAGTGGAAATTATTAATCCCTCCTAATGATAAATCAAGTGCGAGTTTTCAAATCAATCAGCGTTGGAGTGTGATGTATTTGGACGTTGGGCGCAGCGGAACAGAGAATTTATTTAACTTGCATGTGAAGTAGAGGTTACATGTGAGGCTCAGTGCAAGGAGAGAAGGTGTGAGTGTGTGTGTGTGTGTGTGTGTGTTTGGGGGGGGCAGGGGGCCTCGGAGACTTTTAGTTTTCAGCAGTGTCCTTGAGCAATACACTCTATTCCTCCCCATAACAGAGGTGCTGATCTGTGACTGCCCCTGCTCGGCCTTTTTCATCTCCTGAGTAAGGCAGCTGAAAACAGTAAATACACGATTATAACCTTAGAAAAATACTTTTTTCCCTCATGAAACACAGCATGTTATGTTTTTACACGCAACCTTGCTTAATCTAAGAGTGAGCAAACGTTAATGAAACAAAGCCAAGGATAGCTTGTTGTTTTGAATTCATAAAGAATCTAAAATGCTGGGGGTCGATGGGCCGCTTGTACAAGGCGCGGCCTCCCAGATTCACACGCTGCCGCCGCCATTCATGTATAATGAGGCATTTGGTGTCTTGCTCAAGGACACTTAACCCTAAAGAGGTTCTGGGTCGTTTTTTGGCCAGACGTTTTTTGACCAGGGTCAAAATACCTAAAAAAATGTTGATATTCGATATATATTTCAGGCTGGTTGATTGAAAAGATTGACTCATTTAAGTGGAAAAAATATTGATAAACGTTATTTTTTCAACCGTTTTTAGGGAGGGGACATTTTTCACTGAGGGATTATTGAGAGAGTTTTTTTATAGGAACTCTTAAGCGTTAATGCAGCCCTCAAAGCAAAAGACTCCTCACTCCTGCTTCATTTACACCATCATTGATGTCAAATTGATTTCTCAACATGAAGGTCTGTGTGCCGCCGGGTCTCCCTCATGTTTGGGAGGACACGCTGAAACTTTCGCACACTAAATCCAGGGCCCTAAAGCAGCAAAGCCGCGATCCTAACGGCACGCTGAGGCCTGCTGAGCGCCGCTACAGTCGCTAACTAGCAAGTCTAAATTTGCTTAAAAATATGACAGGACTGATTACATTTGTGCAGTTGCGGAAGTCTGTCGCTTGCAAAGACAGACGCCCATCTACAAAGCGAGGATGTTGTTGTGACAGGTTTGTTAAGGCAGAGAAAAAGAACTGATTGGGGTTATGTTGCCTCTCTGTCAGCCGGCTGCTCATCGTTATTTGAAATATACATTCCATTCATTCATGGTAAAATAGTGTTTATTCACGAGCTGCCGCATGTCTGTGGAATGTTGAACAGTCTGAGACCCCGTCCACACGTACCCTGGTGCTTCTATAAACTCCATATATACATTGCCACACCAGCAGGGGGCAATATAGAATGAACCTGTAGAACTGCATTGGCCAATCAGAGCGAAGCAGATGTTTTTGTGTGGCGATGGCGCCTGCGGATGGGCAAGATCATATTTATGGATTGACAGGGAGGCACAATTGTTACTTTATTTCAGAAATAAACAGTGTAAACAAAAGCAAAACACAAAACGAACAAAAACTCAAATTCCCTTATTTACAAACCTGAAAAGCAAGGGGAACTGTGAAACAATATTTAGCATTTATTGTTAAATTAAATATGATATTATTTTCTTAGAATAATCCATTTAAAAACGCATAGGAGGTCCTTCAGCGGCCATCTTGGATCCATCATTTGTCTATGGCAGCTCAGAAGGACAAACATGCACCCACAATGCACCTCTGTGGCAGTAATGCACACGAACGCTGGATGCCACCATGTTGCCCCCTATGGCGTTAACGTAGCTCCGCCCCCTATGTGCGATGCTCCCCGATAAAGCTAGGCAAAAGTCAGCGCTTTTCTCTTTTTTGTCCTCAAAGGCCACCATAGTTTTGAAAATATCTCTAGAAAGGGAAGGGGAAACAAAAAAACATTGTTACATGAAAACACATTGTAGGTCGTCCCCAAATACACCTGTTTTTGTGCAGTGCTCCTTTAGAAGTCTACTGCACTGCGAAAGTTTTTGTAAATATCTGGTCTTAAGAACTGAAAACGCTGTAATTTTGGTTTACAGGCTCAAACTCATAGCAAGATCTCTGTCTATAGTGCTTTTGTTTACATGTGGACAAATCAAATATGTCAATAGTGGAAAAGCTGCCAGCAGGGTTAAGGGTTAGAAATAAACTTTGAGCAAGGTAGGTGTAATATTATTGTTTTTTTACAAGTTGCTCATTCTTTGTTGAAATATTCCATGCAACCATTGGAGCTAACACTTGTTTATGGTGATAGTTATGTTATTAAGTTATTATATGTTTTAAATGCAAACTTTGAGCGTTGCCAAGGGGACTTCACCACCCAGAGGTCATATGTACTAAATCAATATTGACAGGGGACACAATAAATACAGCAAAGCCGCTGGATTCTGGGGAATCAAGCGCTGTCAGGAAATAAGTGACATTTGGAAGAGGCTCTTGTGGGGGTTTTCCTGGCACATGAAGCTAAAAGGTCAGACTATGATAAAGAGTCCTTGGACACGCAACTGTAATTGACCTTTCCCTTTGATCGCAGGGCAGGGATTGGTGCATGCGGCCAAGGGGCTCGGCTTTATTCACTGCTGTACAAATATAATTAGTTAAGTTGCTGTGGGAGTCATTAGGTACAATACTAATAAGTATTAGGCTCAGGGGAGCGATGGAGCTCTCGGTTGGAGAGGTTGGAGAGGTTGGAGCAGCGCTGAATGAACCTCCATGGCTTTTCTCAGGAACTGCACAGCCCCGGAAATCATGAAAATAAAACATATGAAAGGCAGCTGTGTTCGTCTGACTCATGCATCGTTGGCTCAGCCTTTCTCCTTTTCTCCACTGGCCGACACAAACCAGGTTAGCAACTCCTAATTATTTAGCATGGAAGCAGCTACAACATTTCTATGTGTTGTGCATTAAATGTTTTCATTTTCCAATTGCTAGACAAAACTTGTTGTAAAAAGTCCCAAATGTTTCTCCATGGTTACGACCAGTTTCAATTGGAGAGAGGGCGCTTCGTCTCAAAGCATTCTGCCAAACTTACCCCCGGCCCCTAACCCCCCCCCCCAAGTCAGCGTCGTACACAGTCCCCCAAGAAAGGAAAGAGACGATGAGGAAATGGAGGACGGCTATGTAGAAGCGGCAGCTGAGGTAGTTGAGGTAGAACATGGTCGAGGAGGAAGAGCAGCTTCCCCCAAAAAGAAATGCCTCATCAATCGTTTGGGAAGATTTTGGGTTCAGCAAAGACAATGTCGAACTAAAAGATGTCAAATGTAAGCTGTGCCAGAAGTTGTGTTGTGACAGGACAAGGTAATTCTTCCGACCACTTCCACCACCTGCGGTACAACCATGTCATTCAATTAGAAGAAATTCAAAAAGTTCAAAGCGAGAAGCGATCAGGACCAAGAAAAATCACTTCCATCACCGGGCAGCAGCCAATTACCGTGATATCGTGATGTTAGAGGCCTTATCGCCCCCTACTGTGTGCACGGCGTTACAATCCGTACCATTATTCAACATTAGAAAGCAGAAAAAATCAGAAATCCAATTGTTTTACTCCTTTCTCTTTCTCCCAGTCTGTAGCCTGGTTTACATGCGGACTGTTTTTCATTCTGATTGAAATCATTCCGATCGAAGATCTCAAGTCAACTGTTTACACGTGACATGATCTTTTCCGATCTGGTGTTTACATGTGCCTCTACATTTAATCAGAACAGCCGTTTTACAGACGAGTGACTCGCTCAGATCAGACTGCTAAAGCCTACTTTATACTTCTGCGTCACGGTGCCGCCGAGGCTCTGCAGCCCGACGGCACCGCACACACCCACGGCATGCGAAGATGCGCACCTCTCCGAAATGTAACCACGCGTCACCGTGACGCCTCACGGCGAGGCGTATGCGAGGGCTGTGATCGGTCCATGTGAGCCTCTGTACGTTGATTGATTGAGGTGTTTATATGGAGCATTTTTATTTGGTTTGGGGATTCTAAACCAATTCTAATCGCAATATGTGGCTCCATGTAAACTTGTCAAAGCTTGTGTTATATTTCTTCCCGTATTTCGCCCAACTTTGTCCCGGGCATTGATACTCAAAAGCTCTGCTACGGTCCAGCAGCAGTCGCGCTTATTCTCATTTAAGGGGATTTTTTTGAGCCGCACCAAGCAGTCCTCCAGCAGTCTTCTGCCGTGAAGCTCCCCATCACCATCCTGCTCCTCCCAACAGTGCTTTTTCTGGCCACAGCAGTCTCCTCTGCTTTGGTCGCCATTGGACTTGTTGCTTCTTCCACTGCTTCCAAACACATTTAAAAGAGCAGATGATCGCACAGCTTCACGGATGGCTGCCATTTTCTCTTCTTTATTTGTTCTTCTTGTTTATTTATCTAATTTCCCTGCGCAAAGATGTGGTCAGTGTTGCCAAGTCCACTTATTATAAGCGACTTTGGGCTTGTTTTTCTGTAAAGCTGCTTATAAATATTGGATGTTGCGGGTAGCCTTTTTTCTTCGGGGGGGGGGCTTGTTTCTAAGTGTAGTTGCTTATTTGGGCTTGTTCCCAGCTCTATCAGAAGTTGCCATATTTTCGATATGATATTTAAACGTTTGTCCTGCCTGTTCTCTGTCCCTCCCCTTCCTCCATACATACACACACACACACACACACACACGAGACAACAGCGGATTTTCCCACCCTTGGATGTGACCCTGATGACAACGAGTACGAGCCAATCACTGGCAGAGCAGGACAACCTGTTTGTTCTGGTGAGGAAAACCTCAGTGATGTAAGATTACTGGCTTAACACGCTAACCGCTGCCGTCCACCATGCTGGTTTGTTTTGGAGACCTACGCACGGCGCCATGACGTATTTGTAGTTGTGCAGTTGCAGTTGTGGTATGTGGATACAGGAGGCATTAGCGTTTCCACCTGTGTTTAATGTGCTCACACTGCGTCCCTGACTACCTACGGAGGGCGTTTGGCCCATCGGATCACAATCCGTTTACACCTGGGGGGAGAGAGCCCTCTCTGTTGCAGCCCCTTCGCTCTGGAACCCCCTCCCCAACCATCTCCACACCTGCAAGGACCTGCCAGAATTCAAAGCTCTGCTCAAAACTCACCTTTTTAGAACTGTTTTTCATGTTTCATAATCGCGTCTATTATATTTTATTGTCTTGCTTTTAATTATCTGTTTTAATTCTCCTTTTTTATTGCTTTTAACTGTAAAGTGACTTTGGGAATTATTATTATTATTACACCTGTTCTTTTATGTGGTCACGCACGGTCCCATTGCAATCCCATCACCCAAAACACATGCTGATGCCAGCTGGAAACGCGGCTACGGTCACACTTTGTTCCAAAGGGGGACGGACGGATCCTCTGACTCGCCTCCCCCTCCTCTTTCCTGATACCAGTGGGTGGAGTCAGTGCCTCCATTGCTGGACAATTTCATTATTCTTACATTTTTGGAGCTCCCAGCGACTCACTGGGCAGGAAGATGCAACGCTAGCGCTGCTTCGCTGCTTGCTAACGTGACGACTCACTTGCTACAGTTTTTCAATCACTGTGTCCAAGACTTCTCGTTTTCTTAATTGTGCAATGAGACAATACAGGCTACATGGACCAACAAAGACAGCGTGAATAATGTTTGTGTGTGTGTGTGTGTGTACCTAAGAGTATAACTTGTTTCATTGATACAACAATTATTATGATACTTGCAATAGTTAAGACAATAATAAAGATAGTTACAAAGTTTGCATTATTATTATTGTTATTATTATTATTATTATTATTATTATTATTAGGAGTAGTAGTTGTAGTAGTAGTAGTAGTAGTATTATTAACAACAACAACAACAACAATAACAATAATAATAATAATAATAATAATAACAAAGTCTAAATATATGAATACGTAATTAACAATGCCAACTTACATTTTTTGTAATAATAATAATGACAGGAGCGGATTGAAGAGGCGAGTCTCGTATTACATTGGGGGATTATTTTTTATTTAATTTGATTTTTTTGTCCCAGACTTTCATGAAAGTATACAGATGTTTCAGCAAAAAACGTACATCTTTGGCGTCGGGAGAGGCAGTTGTGACATCGGGTTTCTCGTTGGCTAAGATAAAACAATCAGTCGTCTACGAATGTTACTTTTTGTGACATTTTTTTTTTTGTGACAATAAGAAACTACAAAATCTTGCTTCATTTCCTTCCCCGCTGCTCGAAATCGGGCAACCAATCATCAGCTGTCACGAAAATTCCGACCAACTCTGGCTCTCCTTTTACATTTCAGACTCTGGTTGGACGCAACGGCAGATGTCGCTGGGTGACAAACGCGCTGCGTTACGCACTGCCGATGAGAATCAGCCAGCTGTCAGTCACATTAAATAGAGGCAGAGCGCCACATCCTGTATGTCAGCCACAGCTCCGGGACAATATCCGGTTTGGTCGCAGGGAAAAAAAATCTGAAATCCCTCCCGTGTTCCTGCAGCAGAGGGGCGGAAGTGGAATAAAGCAATATTTTTCTGCTGCTTATGGAATTTGCCGGTTTTATGGAGCTTTTATGCATAATCCGAAACCACTTTGAAACAGTTATTTAAACAGCTATTCATGATTCTCTATAATAAAACAGTGTAATAATCATAAATTTGATGATTTCAGACACCGCGTGACACTCCCTGATAATGAATGAAACTATTAGGAGGCCCTGGGGCAAAAGTTGCTGTTGGAACCTTATTGCTTCCACAAATCTTTGCCTTACAAGGTCTGAAATGGCAGCAGTTCAGCCGCATTCTCCGCGTCATTCATCTGAGAGAGTGAACGCACTCGCGACTACCGCTGCGCTTCGGCTCCTTTTAGAACCGTGGAAAGTCGCACTCAACTTCAAAGCTCCATTAACGGTTATTGACAACGGGTTAAATAATTATGTGGAATGCTCCAGTGGTCACTTAAGAGTGATGGATGCTGCGCATTCATCACAGCACGCTTTCCGTCAGCTTGGCGTCGCCTTCGAGAAATTTTCACCTTGTTTTTTTTTTCTTCTTTTATGGTTTGCCGGCTAATTGGTTTGGGTTTTCTTTTTACTGCATGTCATCAACCTGGCGTCCCGAGGGAGGCGGTTGTAAATCACCGCGGCCTCGCTGTTGTGCATTGGATGACGTTAGAGACCTCCGACTGGATGGGCTAACACAGCGTTTCTCAAACTATGGGCCGCGGACCCGCACAGGCCCATGGCGGTCAGTCACGGTCGTCATCCACCGCCTCCGGCAGCACTCCGCCAGCCGGAGCGACCAAGAGTGGCGACGCCCACGGTAAACTATACCCAGAAAGAGTTAGTGGTTCCCATCAAGACCAGCACCGGAGGAGCTGGTCTGTGTGGTTAGTCGGGATTCCTGTGCCTCTATCATACGAAAACGCTGTCGCATCATCGTGTGTGTGGCAGCGCCCATGTCTCTGATCATATCAAGTGATTCTGAATGACATCATACATTAATTTAGTTTTTGGAAAGCGGTCGCCATGGAAACAAGTATAATGAGCCGAACGCAGCACCAAAAATGTGTTTTTCTTGGTCCAAAACGGATGAAACATTTGCAGAAAATTTGATGATGATGCTTATGAGTTCTGCTATCAAACTGGCTCCTCCCTTGCCTTGCCTGATGTAGTGAGTAGCCACTGACTAAGAATGACCACACCGTGTACAATGCCCTGAAAATATCCCACAATGCATTGTGAAAAGTAGTTATCACTCACCGAGTGGTATGTATATTGTTATGTTATGTACTGCACGTCTTGAGCACCACCGAAGAAGAAGCTGAACGTTGACGATTATATCACAGAAGGTATTCATAGCTTAGTAATGTTGCTCAAAAGTGAAAGTGGTATTTTTGAGTTTTTTTCACAAACAGGATGCAGAGCATGTGTGTTACAGTGCCGGAAACAGGAAACAGAAAAAAGAAGGTCAGGCAGCAAAACACCAGGCGCCGTCTCTCCAATGGAGAGCGTAATACCATCAGGTGAGTGTTCCCAGCACGATTTTTGTGCATTTTTAAAGCTTTTATTCATTTAACCCTTGGGGACGTTTTTGCCCCAATTTTTTGGGGGCCATTTAGAGGGTCAAAATCCCTAAAAAATATTTGATATCTATGTATCTTTCAGGCTGAAGCTCATTGACGAGACTGACTCATTTACAGTTCGAAAAAATATTGATATATGATATTTTTACAACAGTTGTTTTCAAAGGAGACGCTTTTTGTCCCCAGGAACTAATAAGAGAGTTTGCTATAAAAATCACTGCAGAAAAAGTAATATTGCTGCTAATCATTGACCCACCTGAGGCTCTAATAAAGATAATAGTCAAATCCTCCTTGTATTGCAGTTTACGGAAATGATTTGAGTTTTTGTATTTTTTTCAATTTTTATGAAAATAATGTGGTTATGTAAACAAACTGCGTGTAGAGGGTTAAAATACCCCCAAATCATTAATATTTGTTATATACACTTAAGTCTGAAGTTGATAAGAAAGACTGATTCATTTAAAGTGGAAGAAAATACCAATCTTAGTTTTAAGGCAGATTTAAGGGAAGGGATGTTTTTTTGTCCTGAGGGATCATTGAAAAAGTTTTTAAGGTACTCGTAGGCGTCATTTGAAGATTTATTTTCAAATTCATTCAATTTTTATTGTAATTTAATAAAGAGTGGTGTTGCATTTTATGGAAACACACACCGTTGACTTCCTGCTCCACGCTCCTGTTGCTCCCTTCCCTCACGTCCCTTCCTTCCTCCCCGGTTGTCCTTCTTGCTCCTCGCGTGTCTCGCAGCTTCCTGGTGTTTGCTTCCTGGTTTTAAGGTGTTTGCCGGTGTAATGGTTTCTCGGCTCCCCGCCCGCTCCCGGCTCAGCCTTGTTTGCTCGTTTTCACCCGCTCATTGGCGTGAGCCGCCCCGCCCCCGCCGGAGTGTCTCCTCCCACCTGGCGTTTGCTCGGAATCTGCCCGATCCGCCAGACAAAGCTGGAAACGGGATTCTTAGGTATTTGTCATATTTCCATCCCATATTCTGTCGCTCGATCGCCTTTGTTTGCCGCTGATGAGGACGATGTCGTCTGTAAACCTCAGAGTGCATCAAGCTCGCGTCCCCAAAGACGTTTTGCCTCCCTGATGTTCATTCCTGCAGGTTTAAAGATCCTTTTAACTTAAGAGTTCCCTAAAAAAACTCTCTCAATCGTCCCTCAGAACGAAAAATGTCCCCTCCAGAAAAATGGCTGTAAAAATAACATATATTAGTATTTTGTCCACTAATGATAAGTCAGTCTTTTTAATCAGATGTTAATTATTTGGGTGAATTTTAACCCTCTACATGCCAGTTTGTTTATGTAACTCCACAGTATTTTAAATCAAAGAAAACTACAAATGATCTGATAATTTCCATAAAATGCATTCCAAGGAGGATTTAATTGTTATTATTAGAGCCTCAGATGGGTCAATGATTAGCAGCAGCATTTTTTTCTGCAGTGACAGATTATTTTGTCATGGCAAATTAGTTCCTGGGGACAAGAAGCGTCTCCTTTCAAAAGACTACAGTAAAAATATCATATATTCATATTTTTTCCAACTTTAAATGAGTCATTCTTGTTCATCAGCTTCTGCCTAAAATATACATATCAATTATCAAATATTTTGGAGGGGATTTTGACCCTCTAAATGATCAAAAACGTCCCCAGGAACTCAAGGGTTAAAGATCCCTTTAACACCTCACGCTGTGTTTTTCTTCACTTGATAAGTCTTCCGTTAATTGCTGGTGCGGAGCTTCATCACGCCCAGCAGCCTAACTGATCGTTATTTTGCTCCTGGGACGGCACAGCTGAGATCTAATATCATGAATTTCATACTCTCTTGCATATCGCCGCTCTCCAAAACAGGATTTAGGCGGAGCAGAAGCCCTGTGTTGAGCAGCAGCCAGCGTGAGGGCTGGCCGGACGGCTCCCGTATCGATTCCTGCTTTACTCCTAAATGGAGAGTGACGGCGGAGGCGGCGGCCGGATCCTCCGGCGGCTGAGTCAGGGCCTCGTCGCTGTCACAGCTGTTCTCGCCAGTGGCAGGTTTGTTCCCCTATCAGGCGATGAGGATATCCATCTGCACACCTCCAGCTCCACGCCGGGCGGCCGCGCTCACAAACGGCCGACTCCGCACAGTCCGAGCTCAGCTAATCAGCCCCCATCTGGGTGCATCATTTAACCGTTACCTGGAGGTTCCGCTTTTTTCCCCCTCGGCGGCAGCAACTTGAACTTGATCATATTTGGTTTTTGTGGATGATAAAATAAGTGAATCGCTTACTTGCTCACTTTACTCCAGGAAAGTAAAAAGTAGGGGAGGCAGGGGCTGGTTGTCTGGCATGAATTTCTCCCCATCAACACGTCTCAAATTCACTACATTAGATGAGCCTGAAGCCTGAAGTGTTGGCTTGAACTGAATAAATTTCATCCTGTTAACGGATTCTATAATAAATTCAATTACCATCACAGACACCTCGACATATTGTCACGAATGGGGTTTTGACCCCCCCAAAAAAGAATTTTTAAAAGTACGTGCAACTTTTTATTTTTTCAAGCTGGAGTAACCAATTACCTTTTTAAAACAAACTCTATAACCATCTCATCATGTCCAATTTTGTTTGTTTGTAAGTTTGTAAATCTGTAATGAGCATTAAATGAAGGTATTAACAATGTTGAACACACAAAGATTATTGATTGGATATGCTTGGAAATTACAGGAACGTTGGTTACAGACCTATCAAACAACCCATGATTTAGATAAAAAAGTTAAAATAATGGATAAATAAGGGGAATAGAAATAAAGAAGACTGTCGCACAAATTATGGACAGAAGGATTTTGTTTAGGTTATAGAAAGTAGAGGAGAGGAGAGAAGCACACCACCTGGTTTTAGATAGCTAGCTAAAACTAAGATCTTCCACTTTTTAAAAAGTTTGTGATTTAGAAATAACTATTTTCAACAAATGTTGAAAAAACAGCGCCAACATGAAAAGTTGGTAAAACACATGAAAATCACAAAATGTCTCCTCACCTGACTGAGTTTTCTCCACGAACTGACCAGGGAGAAATGACCGTGACATTAAGCTAATTGTTTGGTATCGACATGATGAAACAGTGCCCTTTAGTGTGGCTGTAATAAGCTCTGTGACAACCAACCCGAGAGACAACCAGCCTCGCTCTCCCTACATAATCACAGGTGGCGCCTCTGAAAGTATGTGTGTGTTGAGACTGATAAAAGGCTCCCACCCATCTTTGTTTCCTCCTTCTCTCTCTAGAGGCGTCACATGACTCATAGAGCAAATGCGAACATCTCCTACCAGGAACTAGCTCGGGCACTGCTGCAGTAAACGGTTATAAATGGCACAAAAAAGACGAAAAATCGAAGTTTTATCAGCTGAATTGACGTTCTGAAGCCGCGCTCAGAGCCAACAAGGCATCAGCTGCTCCGGGAAGCGTGGAGCTGTTGGCGGGAAGCGTCTTTCCAGACCGACCCCAGTCCCACGCCAACTCTACCGCTAAACTGTTTGTTGAAATCACGAATGACTGAGCAACAGTGAGTGGAATCAATAGGCAAATCAACAGAGGGCGGATCAGGAGGAGTGTCGCTGCAGTACACCCGGCGACCACAGTGTGCGCCGCTGAGCCGTCAGTCCTCCCTGAGGCCCTCAGTCCCCCGATAGGGGGACGTTGGAGCTGAGGCTTCTATTTTTCATAGAGGCCGCTACTGAGGCCAACGCATCCTGATTTTTGTACCAGGACAAGGCCAGCTGCGCGTTTGTTTGGAGCGAGAATTTGGTACCAGAAAGTTCCACTCAGCTGATCTAAGGAGGCTTTGGTGGACGTGATTGGATGCAGGCAGACAGTCTGAACTCTGCAGGCAGGTGTGTTTCATTCATAAATATGTGAACAACGCTCATCAAACCCTCTGAATCATTGAATACATGCATTTGTTCAATTATTTATTCATCAAACTCGGCTCTTGTCCTTGTCATTGCATCTGAGGGTGGGTGGCGCGTCATGACACACAGAAAATTATCTCGCCTAGTAGATTAGATCATCTTACATGATCGATTAATGAATTAATGAATCAATCTAAACACATGGTGTTTAATCACACGACGTCACTTTAACATCTCGGGACACCTCTGACAGGGGCGGAGCTAAAGGGGGGGAGTATGCAGGCGACCGGGGCCCCTCCTGCAAAGATTGATCAGCAACCTCCCCCCTTTCTCGGCCCGGCGATCAAAAGAACTGATACTCTATGACATCGATCAACCCCCCCCCCCCCCAACTGACCAAAGTATAGCTGTTTATATGAATTATAATTATATGAGTTATTGGTACATTCTATTGGAATTCCATCATTTAGACACACATCAAAATCAAGGACCAAATATCAATGAAAACCAAAATAAAAATAGAATCATATGTGATGTTAAGTGAATAAATTAAATGACATGTTTTGGTGACGTTATTGTAGCAGTAACTCCGTAACTCTTCCTCCACCTGCTGTTCTGAGCTACTCTGGTCCCGACCGGACGACAACAACCAAACAGTCAGTGCACCGCATTTGAAGGGAATGAGAGGAGCCGTTTGATTGGCCGTGATTGAAGTCGGCTGTGATCACACACACAGCGGCGCAGCCCCCCATCTCTGAGACCCTAACCCTGCACCGCCTGCATCGCCTGCATCGCCTGCACCTGGCCGACGAACACACAGCCCTGAGAGGCAGGTTTAGCCTTTTTCCTCCACAATTAGCACCAGCAAAGGTGCTTTTAAGTAAAGCAAACAGAGAACAAACACGGACACACACACACACTGGTTAACTTATCGACAAGCCACCCTTGGGTGGGTCGGTGATTGCTTGCATTGAAGCAGGTCTCAGGTCATTTTGGTGAAGCAGAAGTGTTCTATGAGGTCTGATGGGAAATATGTTAATGGCTGAGGAAGTCAATCCGGTGGACGGACGACTCCCTCACTCACCGTTTCCTCCGTGCCACGCGGCGCCCATTGTTTCCCGGCTTCCTCTGATATCCTGTCAGGAGTCTCCACGGTTTATCACAGAGGCCGAGCTCGGCCAACACCATTTCCTCTCGCCTAGACGGGAGCCTGAACCAACTTTATCTTTATCAACCCTTCAGAGTTCCGGGGACCTTTTTTGTTCAGATGTTTTTTGACCATTTATAGGGTCAAAATCAATACAACATTTTTGATATTGATATGTATCTTTTGGGCTGAATTTGATTAACAAGACGAGATAATCTTAAATTGGAAATAATATTCATATATGATATGATATTTTCCAGAAGTCTTTTGGAAGCAGACGCTTTTTGTCCCCAGGAACTAATAAGAGAGTTTCCTATAAAAATCTGTCACTGCAGAAAAAATCGGAATGCCTCAAATTCAATGTTGCTGCTAATCATTGACCATCTGAGGCTCTAAAAATAATAATAATAATTAAGTCCTCCTTGAATTGCATGAATGGAAATTATTGGAGTTTTTTTTCCTTCCATAGAAATACTGTAAACTGGTATTTAGAGGGTTGGAATCCCCCCAAATCAATTAATTAATATTTGATATATTTTTGATGCTGAAGTTAACTTAAAAGGTAGATTCATTTATAGGGTTAAAAATACTAATATAGTTTGTTTTTACAGCAGTTTTTAGGAAGGGGACAGTTTTTGTTCTGAAGAATTATTTGCAAAAGTTTTTTTTGAGGAACTCTTAAGGGATAATTAAACGTACCCAATTAAACAACAACTTCTCATTCTATTCACTTTATATCTGTTTAATCTATGTTATTTGTAAAAGATCTATGGTTTGGGCCTCGTACGACGACACTCAATATAAGATCTCCACAGCGGCGAACATTCCAGTGAAATGCTTTTATTTGTAATTATAGTCCCGTCTTTGCTGCCGCATGTATGAGCAATATGTACGACACGATGATGTGCAAATTTATGCTTGATTGGAATTCAGAAAACAGGGATCACACGTGTTTGGAAGAGAGAAAAATGGGCTGTGGGACAAATTGGCTGCTGATTTTTAAAAAACAGTTGATTTTTCTGTTGTCTCTTTCTTTCTGTCCAATTTTGTGCTTCCAGTTTGGGGTAATTTCCCAAAAAAAGATTGTGACTTAAAAATCTAAATGAACAGCAAGTGTTTATACTGTCGGAGCCTGATTTATTTATTTATAACTTGTTGTTAAATCTGAATATAACCAGAAGACACATGATATAAGAGTGTGTGTGTGTGTGTGAGGGAGTCAATGCTGTGGATGAAATAAGAGGAATTTGCAAATATGTAAAGAGGAACACATGATGGAATAATACTAATAAGGTAAGCGCTAATAACACAAACACACTTTATTTATTGCACACATTTCATTTATTCTGTTCCTGCTCAAAGCTGCACCGGTTTGCACTTGCCTGTCAAATGTGCTAAATATGGGCTCAAACATAAACACTGCAATTCCTTTTCCGGCTTTTGAGCAAAATTAACCGTTTTGCATCAACACCTCCAGGCAGAAACATCCAATATTGCATTTTTTTAATGAAGGTAAACATGTTAAATGGAAAGCGTGTGTTATTTACCATCCTCAGTGTACACCGTTATATTTATCTATTTTACAAATTAAACGTTTTTACACATGCAGAGCTTTGGTAAACCAGCCTCCGGGAGTTTAGTTATTAAAATGTCTATTTTTACATTTACAAGATTAGAAACCAAATCGTGATGAGATGACAAGTCATTAGAATAATGAAAAAAAAGCTGTAAGTGAGGAGAACACACACACACACATTGGGTTATAGGAGTTTGAAGAGGTGCGCATATCCTTAATTGTTTGTAATCAGGAAAGGCATCAATATTATTGATCGGCGGAGGGCGAGGCGCATCGCGGACGAATCCAGACCAAAGAGAATAGCCATTTTTCTCTCCGACTGTTTTGCACATTGATCCTTATTGTCACTTTTCATTAGAGGTTTCTTTCAAAGGCGCTGAATGATAATGTGATAGTCTAAAACTCTCATCCTCCTCATTGAAAGTGCTACTTTTTCCTGCATCTTTGATGTCCAGCGAAGCTCAAGCGGCGTACACACAAACGTTTTTTCCAAATCTGAAGAGATGTTTTATCTCTTCGAGAACCCACACAAAAAGATAAAAGAATCAGCCACTGAACAGTTTGGATGGTACTGTGTGTGGTGTGCTCCGATTAGAATCTCAACACAGCACATCACACTAGTCCTCCAAGGCAGAAATCTCACGTGATTAAAACGTGATCTATTGAAAACCAAGAAGAGGAAACATAGCAGCAACCCGGAAAACACAGCAGGCAACATGGAAGAAGACATACGAGCTGGTCCTCCGTTTCTGAGGTCCACCAAAACTTGATGCTTCAGGTCGGCCATGCTTGTTTTGATTCACGCCTGCTTCCTTGTTCCTCAGTCAGCTGGCCTCTTGATTGGCCACAATCAGTTCCACGTCGCAAATTCACGGAGGCATGACTCAGGAGTCATCGGCTTCCCACACACACACATGAAGACTTTTGGTTGGAGCTGATTATCTGGACGGATTCACTCTTAACACACCTCAGACCACAGGATCATCTTATAGGAGAACTGTATAAAACATACAGATAATCTGGCGTTTGCCGTCCTTGGTCGGGAAGAGGGAAAGTCGGGACAAAAACACCCTGATTACCTTCGTGTGTGTGTCCGGCTTCAACCCTTAAGAACAAAAAACCTTCTCAATCGTCCCTCAGAACCAAAAACCGCTTTAAAATTAACATATATTAGTATTTTTTCCACTTTAAGTGTGCCAATCTTTTATCTAATATCAAATATGAATGATTTGATTTTAACCCTCAAAATGCCAGTTTGTTTGCTTAACTCCACAGTGTTTTAATTGAAATAAAAAAATATATACAAAAACTCAAATAATTTCCAGAAAATGCAATTCAAGAAGGATTCAATTGATGCTATTATTAGAACATTGAATCTGAAGCATTCTTACAGATTTTCATAGCAAACTCTCTCAAAAAGCGTCTCCTTCCAAAAGACTGCTGTAAAAATATCATATATTAATATGTTTTCCAACTTTGAATAAGTCAGTCTTGTTAATCAGATTTTGCCCAAAAGATACATATCAAACATTAAATATTTTCTACGGAGTCTGCCCCTCTAAATGGTAGAAAAATAAATACATAAATGAATAAAAAACTGGACAAAAAACGTCCCCAGGAACTTTTAGGGTTAAAGATGAACCCCTCTGAAGTTGCTGGACAAGCTGGTGTCTTTTGAGGCGTCACCAACTAATTCATCAGCACTTCAGTCATTGTCGCTCAGCTCACGGTGCCGCATTCCACATCAGCTCAAGTGAATAAATGAAAAAGAGTCAGCTTTTTAATCCTTACATGTCCTCTTTGGAAGCCGGGAAGCTTTACTTATTGAGGTTGAACCTGCTATGTCCGATTGAATCTTTCAAAAAGTGTTTTTAATTGCCCCGGCAGTGAAGGCATCGCCACATCTGTGTCTTTTCATTTACAATTCTTTCTTTCCTCGCGAACAGACCGAGGAGGCAAACTGCTTTATTTCAGTGTCTCTGAATAATTGATGTGTGCTTCTGTTGCGCAGTGGAAAGCACCTCGCTGTGGCTTCCTCCTGTCTCCAGAAGAAAGCGTGTGGGCCGAGGAAGGGCCGGACAAAAAGTCAAGTTGAGTGAAATCTTGTTCACGTAGCGCCGAAAAAAGACCCCAGTCGTGCTGGGCTATTTAGCGTGGGGCAGGTCCGGGCCACACCTTCAAATATTTAGAGTTTTACAGAGAACCCCAAAACAATCTCTGCAAATACTTGGCAACGGAGGCGAGGAAACAAAAGAAACCTGAGAGGTGAATCACAGCCCGGGGTGGGCGGAGCCACGTACCTTGACTGGTTGGGAGAGGGAAGAGAAGAACACCTCCGTCGCCATCAAAGTCTGTAGTTCTCAACCTTTTTTGCACATCCCGGATATTTTTTATCTACCCTGAGGACCCCCATCCACCCTTTTAAAAAAAAAAAAAAAATAGCAATTTGATAGAAATAGTGTGTGTGTGTATGTGTGTTTGTTAGTGTGGGGGGGCAGACATGCAATTTGATAGAAACAGTGGAACCAGCATTTTAAATTGCATAATGGAATTTATTTAATGAGGCAAAAATAAGAGCTTTCAGTTGTAAATTATATATATGTAACAAATATGTAATAAAAAAGAATGTATTATGTGTGAAAGAAATATTAAGCAATAAACTGTGTATGCCCACTGAAACAGTAGGGGGCTCATCATTTGAAACGGATGCATATCGTGGTAAGTTTGTGTAAACAGCATCATGCAGTTACTTTGAATAGTGCAAACTGGCGCCAGATCTCTTAACAAAATCAAATAAATGACACTTGTGAAACAGGTGTAATTAGAGGAGGAAAAAGTCCAGCTTATGTCTGTAGTTTTGGTAGATAAAGGTCTCAGTCATATTTAAAATAAAATACCCTTAAAAAGATCCTATGACATTTATTTGAAATAGGATTATTTTACTCAGTGGACCCCTTGCAATAACATCAACGACCATTAGGGTCCACGGAACCCCGAGTTGAGAAACACTGATCAAAGTCATCTGTCAGGCTGCAGTTCGAGGAACTGGAAGCTTCTCTGGACGCAGCTAAAATAAAAATATTCAAAACAAACAAATGAATCCAGGGCCAAAGCATCGCCCAAAGACTGATGTGCTCTCCCGAGTTTGCGCCTGGGAACGCCATGCTAGTGTCACCAATAGTAGCAGTTAGCGAGCCTCATCCTGATGATGTGCGCGCAGGCGAAGTTCTTAAGATAACAAGTATGACCTCTAACCTACATCTGCTCGTAAGGTAATGAAAATAGTAATGCATTTTAGTTGCAAGCGCATTCCAAACACTCAAGGACACTTTACAGACAGACAAGAAGATCATAACTAATGGTTGGTCGGCTGCTTCAAACACACTTCACTGCCCTGTTGGCCATTTAAAACGCCTGTTTAAGTGCCCTCTTCAGTGGAGAGAACGTGCTGTAGATGCTCTTCTTTTTCTGTTCGCCCCTGCCCTTCGAAAAGTCAATGCGTGCCACTGTTCCTGCTGTAACTCATGTCAATGAATGTGCCGATACACACCGAAAGAAAAACATGAGCATCCATTCATGAACGTTAAACGACACTGAGGACGCCAAAAGACCATTTTTCAGTGACATGACTTCACTATCCTGTAACCTGTATGTTTAAAACACAGACCAGCAAACATAACTTGCATCTTTCCACCCGAGTTCCTCTAAATGTGTTTCTTGCGGCACAAGCACAACCCCCACCAGCACCTCCATCCCGACTTGATGTCCTGGGTGTGAGTAGATCTTTTTTAAATGCTAGGTGCTGACGTTTCTTGCGGGGGGGCCCGAGCCTAAGAGGGTGATTAAAGCTGCAACCACTGCCAGGCTGTGAAGGCGGCAGGAGCCAAGCAAGGGGAATTTCCATTTTTCAATTTCTCATCATCCAATATTTTTCACAGGCCAATTCATCTAAAAGCTTCCATCCCCTTTGAGAAAGAGAGGAAAGCATTAGCTTCATGGCGCCTCTAAAAGGAGCCCTGTGAGTGCACTGGTAAGAGTGGACCAGAGTACACGTGCGAGAGTACCACATGTGTACATGGATGTCGAAGTACACCACACACAACACACTGGCAGGCAAAAACAACACTCCAAAATTACAGCACAATCTGAGCCTGTGATTCATAGGCGAGTATAAATACTGCAGCCAGCAGCATGGAGGTCACTGGAAGATTTGACACTTTTACTTTCAATGCTTTTAAGGAATTTGGATGTATTCTGACACAACTTCTCGACTGGTTCCAAGTCAAGTTACCTCATTAGTTTTGTAGGAATCCATACTGGTCTTCGTCTTCAGAGTGGTCGCTTTTTAAAGGTCTTGGTCTTGGACTCAAAACCTTGTTAGTGGGTCTGGTCTAGGACCCGAAGGCATGGTTAGTTAGGCTGCTTTGGATTTGGGACTGGAAGGCCTTGTTAGTGGGTCTGGCCAAGGTCCGGGACTGGAAGGCCTTGTTTGTGGGTCTGGTCTGGGTCTGACACTGGGACTTAGTGTCCTATGGATTTAGTATCCAGACAGAGCAGGGGAGACCACCACTGGCAGGCTTTTAGAGCCCAACAACCGATCACTTCCAATCATCGGTAGATTGATTATTTCCCCCAAGTTGCAGCCTCTGCCTTCATATTAAATGTCTTCACTTGATTGATTGCTGGAGAAACAAAACAATGAGTGGAAATAGCTGCCGATGCACCAAGAGGCATGGACTCATGGTTCTATCTTTGATGTAGTTGGTCTGGGTCTTGGTGCCTGTGGTCTTTGTCTCAACTACAACACTCGTCCTCATGTAACAACAAGTTTGTTGACAGAAGATTAGACCACCACCACCATCACCCCTCTCCTCCATAGAAGCATTTATATTATAACCCCCATTGGGATTACGAGGCTCCACACACTGCTGGAATATGACATCAGCATTAGTGTGTTACAGTGAAGCAACGACCTGATTCTGCGGTGGTCAGTGTGAGGTCTGAAACACTTCTGATGAAATATGAAGCATGTAATTGGGGCAAAGGCCTTAATTATTCAAACGGAGAAACAGTAATCGCACAATCAGCCCTGCGATTCTCACACACCAACACGGCGGTCAGTGGCTTATGTAGGGCAACCATTTGTCAATATAATACAGCAAAATACCTGTGCCGTGAGTACTTGTGTGCATTATATTGTGTGCACATCCTAACACGTATACTATGTATGTCCTATACTATACAATGTAAAGTTTATTTACAACACACTTCCTATATACTGTAGATCGAAAAGGGGGTCTATGCGCACCCCCCAGCTTTTTTTATTCCACCTGTTTTTATCCTTGAAGTGTCCATTTTCAGGATGTGCCAGGTACCAAGCTGAATTAATGTCCGAAAGGCTTCATTTTTAACCCTTTAGTGCACAAACCTGAACCAACTAGTTGACCGAAGCTACTCGTCATCCTCATCATCACTGAAGAGATCTTCTAAATCACCCCCTTCTCCATTTACATACCTCCGACTTTACATCTGTATGTATGGGTGTATATATGTGTATTCATACATTATATATATTACTTCTTTTTAAATGACTATTTATATATTTTTTTATATTTCCTTTTAATATTTGTAATGACACTTGCAACTGTGAGTGTTATATGTTTGTGTATGTCTTATATGTCCTTCTCTATGTCTTTTTTGGCACCAACCAAGACAGTATTTCAATTTATATGCAAATTGCAAAGAATTTTATTGTATTCTATTCAACAAAGAAAAAAAAATTATGTTTTTGAAACTGGGTTCATTTTTAAATCACAAAACCTTGCATGTTTCATGTGTCTTTCATAGAAAATATTTGATTTACTCGCTTGTTAGCAAGCTGGTCTGGGAGGAAGTTCTGCAGGCTGGCAGAAGGAGGCTCAGGATGGGGGTCTCTGGCGTGGTCGTGCCTGACCCGAACCCCCCCAGAACCTGGAACGAGATGAAACACCAAAGACCCCACCCCCTAACCAGATCTTTTTCCTTTAATGTCATCTTATTTGTATTTGATCGTATTTGATTTTTAGAAATATTATATTTACTACTTCCATCTTGCTATGCTAATTAAGGTACATGTATATTCTCAGGAGGGTATTATATCATGTGATTTTGCTCCCATTTTATTATTTTTCATTCTCTTCTATTACATAGTATTTTTCCTTTACTTTCTTTTTCTACCATTTTCTTCTGCTAAGTTGATCTATGTCACATTTTTCTCATCACTTTCGTTTGGGAAATGTTTGTAACGCAGAAATAGAGTTCATAGATTACACCAAAAAATGATCTTATTCTCCCCCTCCAAAAAAAAGAAAAAACAACACACTGGGATCAGACTTTTAATTGTGTCATTCGTCTTAACTTGTAATGAGAGGTTGCTTATGTGCAGCACTGATTTTTTTTATCTTCTGACTGTGGGGGGTGTTTTCCTCTCCTCCCCTCTTCCAGCATCTCACCAGGTTTTAAACTGTATCATCTCCACTCCTCCCACTGTGTCACCAAGGAGCGCCTGCTAATTACCACAGTAAAATGGTGGGTGTCAGGCGGGTGTCCCCCCCCCCCACACACACACACACCACCACCAGCCGCCTCACCTTCCGACTGCTAATTAACCACTTTGGATTCTACCTCTGATCCGCCTTTAATTTGCTTTACTCGGTCATTTGCAGCGCAGCACATTAAAGCGCTGCTATTCTTTTTTTAAGCCAGGCGAAACCGAAACTCCGTGTGAGTCATTGTCAGATCTCCTCAGTCAGCCCCCCAAAAAAGAAAAAAATCGCTATGTGAGTATTTTTCTTCCTTGGAATCAGACAGGATGTAATTTTATTCTGATTTGGAACAACTTCTTAACAAGTTTGCACAACTTTACTTGCGATTTCCCCCCTGCCATTACTGGTTTTAATGCGGTCTTTGATAGGGGAGAGCGCGCAGCGGGGATTTCATTGTGGTGGAAATATGATGGATTTATTTCCACGGGCAGTTGAGGGATCAGTCTTAATTATCTCAGGTTCTGGCCTTTGATCTGATTTTCTGCCCACATCTGGCGCTGCTTCAGGTGTCTTGGCGTGTCCTTTTGAACGGCTTTGATGAGCGAATGTGTGTGCGCTCCTTTTTTTGGAGCAGGTCTGAGTAGGGGCGGAGCTAGAGGGGTGGCCAGGAAAGCACTGGCCAGCCCCGAAATCTGATTGGCCACACGTGCCCCCCCCCAGAGGAAAGAAAGGGCTGTC
>CAESWR010000425.1:463845-485468 GCA_903171835.1 Mullus surmuletus | reverse complement strand
GTAATAACCTTACACTTGAGCGTGACAAGCTTTACACCTGATTACGGTGTTATCTTGTCTTATAAACCTTTTTTTTTCAGTGTGCATGTTTGTTTACTCTTATGATCAGAAGAGTTTAGTCTTTTATTATTTAATATTAGAGGTTTTTTTCATTTATTTTCACGATTTATGCGTTTAAAAGAGTAAGTTTGTGCCACTGTATGCTGAGAACTTATACAGTGCAAAACTGCAGTAATGATGAGAAAGACAAACAAATACGTCCACCTTAAAGGGATAGTTCAGATTTTTTGACTTGAAGTTGTAAGAGATCCTCACCATCAGTGTGGTTCATCAGCAGTGACTTTTCCCCCACTGGATAGAAACCAAAAGATATACAGTAAAATCAGTCTGCAATTTTGACAGTGCAGCATCCTTTGGTCAGAATCCGCAGAGAACATCTCCAACGGTGGATTAGTCACACTGCTCATACCGTCCACACCTCATAAATATATATGGTGTGAGGGCGTTTGTGGAAACAGGAGAGAGACACTGCAAACGCAATATGAAAGTGATGTGATCAAATCAGACATGCAAGTG
The DNA here is from genome assembly GCA_903171835.1 of Mullus surmuletus. Taxonomy (NCBI): domain Eukaryota; kingdom Metazoa; phylum Chordata; class Actinopteri; order Syngnathiformes; family Mullidae; genus Mullus; species Mullus surmuletus. The sequence goes on along the minus strand of CAESWR010000425.1, from coordinate 484,892 downwards.
GATGCAAATAAATCCATAATTATACGGTATGGGAGGATGTCTGGGAAGAAGTCGCGGTGGAAAAGGAGCAACAGATGTAAAAAAGGGGAGAAAATTGGAGGAAGAAAAAAAAGGGGCAGGAAGTTTATAATAGAACTCAAACTGCTGATTGCAGATGAATGTTGGTGCATAACAACACACGCAAACAGTTCTGACTTTAGATTCGTTTAATGCAGCAGTGTGTAAAAACAGGTGTGTGTGGCGCCAAGTAGTGGTGAGTATGTATCACAAGATATAAGGTAGATATTACATTTACCACAGTTTTGGTTTACTAGAAAAGCTCACAGTCTGCACGGAATCCCTGTCCTGCTGCCTCTGTGATCCCCATTCACATCAGATGGGGCCATTTTCTCAAAGTTAGTTAACCAAATACCAAAACCAAAACCAAAACCAAAAATGTGATATTGGTCTGCCTTCACACTCCATTTAGAGAATTTGCAGTGCATTACTTTCCCGCAAAACAACAGATAAATATGGCTCTATTTCTCGTCCAACCATGGCACGGCTGCAACTTGCGCTGCAGAGCCTCAGTGTGTGAGTCGCTGCCATAGCTCGCTGCATATTATATTACTCCGCGGACGGCGCGCTGGTTGTAAACAGAGTAGCTGAAAGCGAACCAGGACAAGTTTGAGAGTAATAGACCGATTTTTTGTAGCATATTTTCGGAATACAGGTTATTGAGGGCTTCTCAGTACAATTGCAAACTCGTCCTTGTACGCTCTCAACTGCTCCAACCAGTGTGTCTTTAACAGGCTAATTCAAAACAAATAATAAATAAATACCTTTTCAAACAATAACACTATTTTTTACTTATACTTATGAATATAATATTTATTTTTTAATAAGAGATATGTAATAACTGTGTTATTACACAGTGCCACTTTATGTGGCACTCTGTGGCAACATGGTGGCAACCAGAGTTCAGGTGCATTGCAGCCACAGGTAGTGCAGAGGTGCATTGTGGATGCAAGTTTGTCCTTCTCAGTTACTATAGAAACATCATGGATCCAAGATGGCTGCTGCTGGACCTCCTATGTAATAGACCTCCTAGATAATAGTAGTGATTCATTTCTAGCGATTACACACTATGTAAATGTTAATATTATATTTAATCTGAGAAAAAAAAAATATTATCATATATTATTATCATATATTATATATTATCATTACACACTGGTCCTTTAAGTGTATACGTTAAATCACCAAAGTATAATTTCCTCCCCGCCATAATAAGAGCATCCAGACGCAAAAGTAATCGCCGCAATCATTTGCTGGCTTTGTAACTCACAGAACGTCAACCTATTTGCATCGACTCCTCCCACAATTTCACTCACACAAGAAGAAACGGGTGTCACAGAAGAATCGTTAAGGCGATTGCGCTATATGTTCAGCTAGTTATTTTTCACTGAACCACTGGACAACAAATGGACTCGCCGCCTCCATGCGGCGAGGGAGCCTCGGCGCTCCGGGATCGCTGTCAGGGTGCCAAGAATCCAATAACTTTTCACTTTCCAGCTGAAAATGACTCTCTCTGCTCAGTAATCCTGTCAGTGCAATGATCCTCGCTTTGTCTACCTCCTCACACTTCCTCCTCCTCCTCCTCCGAACAAAGGCGACGTGCAGCTAAAAAGAAGATCAGCAGGCTCATCTGTGAGCTATCCGGACAGCCAATGTCACATTTAAAACCAGCTAAGCTCTAATTACATCGCGTCTTAGAAAGCGGCAGATGAAATATGGGCGCGCTGGAATCTGCCGCCGAACTGGGACGCAACATCAGCGGCCAGAATAATAAACAAAGAGCGCAAATGTGTGTCTGAAATTAGTGTCCCACTCTCTTTATCTGTGTACGTTACAAGGTGAAGTTTTTTTTCTTTTTTTTTTTAGATAAATGAGGAAGCCTGGCAGAAATCATCATCAATATGATATATTATTTGGGGAATTTTCCAAGAGCGCCAATGGAGTCTTCATGTGTGTTGATCCATCATGGTGGAGGCGGAGACAGGCTCAACTCGTGTGAAGAAACCACACCAAGGCCTAGAAGATGTAGGATTGATCTCCATGCCTCTGTGTGGTTGTGTTGGCTTCAGGGGAACTGGGTGGCTAGCCCATGGTTACCCAGTTGAAGACACAACGCGTCAGACATCAACGTGGACATGAGGACCAGGAACACGTTTTTTCTTCAGCCTTCTGGCGGATTGAAATGGCAAAGAGGAGGGATGAAGACGTGAGGACCAATCAGCATGCAGGGTTCTGCTCAAGTTCTGCTGCTGCTGTGGTCATGTGACCAGGACAATCTATTCGTGTTCTCATCTATCATGTTGGAGGCGGAGACAAGCTCAACTGGTGTGAAGAAACAAGGTTCAGTGGTCCTAAGAAGGCCTGGAAGATGTAGAATAATGCAGGATTCATCTCCACGATCGTCTTCCATGGCTGCTGTCTCCTTATGACTGGACGCCACGTCAACAAAACCCTGAAAATATCCTACAAGCTGTAATTCCCATTAAAATGTTCAGTAAACTCTCCTGAAATGTACCGGAAATTGTCCACCACTTTGCAACCCGAGCTGTCGTCTCTTCCCGAAGAAAAGACAAACCCGACACAAAAAGAATCAGACAATAATAATTCTTTAGTATTTTTTTTGGGTGCATTCATTCAAACTGCAATACAAATAAAATGTATTATTATTATTTTTATCACTATTATTATTATTATCGTATGACAAGAAAGGAACAGGAGAGAAAAAGTCAAACATCAATGCATATGCATGTGATGTGGCATGAATTAGTGTCAGACGCGTGTGTGTGTGTGTGTGTGTGTGTGTCAGAGAGTTCTAAGGGAGGGTTAGACAATCAAACAAAGCCGCCACACAGAAGCTCCCCGCTTGATCAACCCTCATTACAGCTGTGCATGCACAGCGGGCCCACAAACATGACCGCCGAGGAATGAGTGTCACACACACACACACGAGCACACACACACCTGAGCACACGCACCGGCAGATGTAATAACCTGCGGTGTCATTTGCATATCGCAGCCTCGTCAGCCACTCTGCCCGACTCCTCTCATTCTTCGCGCGAGGAGCGACGTCAAGCTGCGGCCGCTCGCTGCACATCATCACACTCACAGGAAGCCGCCGCCGCCCCCCCCCCACTCACACACACACACCGCAGAAATTACATAGATACACTCAAGTCAGACCAAAAAATTGAACTATTGAGTCTGTAATTAACAGTCAGGTTGGAGTTTTTCCTTCACGTCTCACCGGATGTTCAGGAGCGCCGCCGCCGGCCAGACGCGCGATCGGAAAGCGCGATTTTCACGGCTGGCGTAGCTTAAAATGTCAATTTGCAGCGGTTATGAAGATAAACACGGGCGGCTTTGGTATTGTCAAATTATTTAATTTCATGGTCGAATCAGTGCGGATTTGGGCAGATGCGTATCTGAGCGCTTTTCATTAAAGGCGGCTCGCTGGGATCAGCCGCCCGCCGCCGCAATATTCTTAATAGATTGAATTGATTTCCTGATCGTCATTAGCAGAAATGGATGACCTTTGTTTTTCAGAGAGGGAGGGATTACAGCGGGAAAAACGGGTTGCCGAAGAATCCCCTCTCCAAAAATCAATCGATGCTGAAAGTGGAGCGAGCTTATTACCGCGCGTAGCCAAAGGTGCAGCCGATACAATCTCGACTCGCATCTGTGTTTGTGAGGAATCCGACAGATCCTCAAAAAAGATCGAATCTCCGGGATGGCTTCCGAATCTTCCTCTTAAGTTTCCCGTTTGACTTTTCGATCCGAGCATTGGCATTCCGGCGCAGGAGCCGGAGCGGGGCGAGGGCAGAGGTCTCCATCTCACCGCCATAACTAATCTAACAAAGACTTCGATTTACATTTGATCGGCGCTGACGGCGTCCACCGGGAACACAGTTCCTCAATCTCCCCTACTTGTGTGATAATTGACCCCGGACTCTATTAAAAAAGGCATCCAAACACCGTCCAGAACGTGCTGGGCCCGAGGGGGAGGCCGGGGGGAAATCAAAGCTCAGTCAGGGGAATCAAAAGATCTCAAATGGAATTGAGATTTTCACGTTTGGAGATGGGCCAAATGAATTTTCCTTGGCTTGAAGAACATATGGAAACACACAAACCCTGCCAGAACTTACAAACCCTCCTCCTAAAGCCACATACGATCTCTTGGTGAGAGGAACAACAGAATGACTACATTTCCCAGAAGACCTTGCACACACTGGCACACCTCCAGACAACTTAGAGTACAGGGATTTCCAACCTGCTACTTGAAAAAGTGCATCAGCACCCCGGAACTTGAAGTCTTTAAAAAATCTCACCTCGATCATCTGGCTTCGTAACTCACAGAGGTCCAATCATCTGATTGGACCTCACGCGCCGTAGTCCCGCCTCCTTTGTCATTTCAATCTTGCTGAATTTCTCTTGTCATTTTCTTGGGACTTTAAAGGAAAAAAAAAGTTTGTGCCGCTCCTCCATGTCCATGTTTATATCTGACACACTTTCAACTGGTTTCCCAGTTGAAAGTGTTCAGTGTCCAGTTCCCCTGAATGCAGCAAGACAAAACAGTGTCACTCTGCCTCTGCTGAGAGCTTCATCCACCATCTTCTTGGACCACCAAATCTTTTTCTTCACACTATTTAAGCTCCTGCTAGCCTCCAACACGATTGAGCAACACATCCAATCGGCGTTCTTTGGGTTCCTCCATACATGATGGCCACTCCTTTGATCATTTGTGAAATTTCCAGAGTGTCCTCACAGCACACGCACATTAAAATCAGAATAACTTAAAACACACAAAATGTTGTTGAAGGATATGAATTATTGATCATGGCATTAGGGCGGCTGTGAACATGTAGCTGCGTTGTTTCTAAAGGCATCCGGAACTTTAACCCTTAAGAGTTCCTGGGGATGTTTCTTTGTCCAGACGTTTTTACAAAAATGAGATTTGTTACGTATCTTTCAGACTGACGCTGAATAACGAGACTGACTAATTTAAAGTTGGAAAAAATATTAATATATGATTTTTACAGCAGTCTTTGGGAAGGAGACGCTTTTTGTCCCCAGGAACTAATATGACAGTTTGCAATAAAAAGAAAAAGAGATGCCTCAAATTCAATGTTCCTGCTAATCATCGACCCATCTGAGGCCCTAATGATAATTGCATTTTACGGAAATTTAGGTTTTTTCCGATTAAAATACAGTGGAGTTATGTAAGCAAGCTGGCATATAGTGTCTTAGAAATAATCAATATTTGACATATATTTCAGGCTGAAGTTGATTCAAAAGATTGACTCATTCAAAGTGGAAAAAGTTGTTAGGAACTCTTAAGGGTGAAACAGAGAGAAATGTTCTGTAGTAAGGCACACACATTTCCAATTTTTTTTTTTAAAGCTACTTATCTATGTAGTCAGGTTAACATTCATATCAGCCACAAAGTATCTCACCAAACCGCGGTCCAACCTCATTATGCAAAGAAAGAACATCAGTGTCCCCTCAGTCCACAGCCCCATACACTGTTTGGGAGGAAGACCTTTGACCTTTGACCTCACACGTCGCTGCCACTCAGCAATATTCAGTTTTATTTCATTAATGAGCTGATTACGTAGATATGGATCTACTCTGAGGGAGATCTTCTGCCGGCGGTGCGTTCAGGGCCGCTGCGTTCAGTGTGAGTCAGATAAAAATCTCCTTCTTTTTTTTTTTCTGCGATGAAGGCGCCAGACGGAGAAGAAACATCTCATCTCTAAACTTCGTGTGAAACTAATAAATAATGATTACGTGTCAGCACATTACCTCTCGCTCTGCTTTCTATTTCACACCTCTCATCTCTAATTGCAGCAGCTGCTCAGATGAAACCATCTAGACTCTTGAGCGGGAAGAGCGTCAAACACGTTGCATGCTGAGCGGCTGAGAGTCCCTCAGTGGACTGTATGCGAGCACGATCTCCAGCAGTGTGCTCAGGCGGTGGGGGGGGGGGTTCAGGGAACTCTTAAGGGTTAAACAGAGACCCTGCCGGAGTCAGGTGGGGTAAGCCAGCTAGATCTGCAGCATTAAAGCTAGACAGCACTTTTTGAAGGTCTTGTTCTTGTCTTGGACTGGAACTCTTGGACTGGGAGGCCTTGTTAGTGGGTCTGCTAATGGTTTGGGACTAGAAGGCCGTGTTGGGGGGCCTGGTACGGGTCTGGGACTGGGAGGCCTTGTTATTGGATCTGGTAATGGTTTGGGACTGGAAGGCCTTGTTAGTGGGTCTGGTCTGAGAGTGGAAGGCCTTGTTACTCGGTCTGGCCTGGGCTCGGACTGGAAGACCTTGTTAGTGGGTCTGGTCTGGGTCTGGGACTGGGAGGCCTTATTACTGGGTGTATTCTGGGTCTGGGACTGGGATGCCGTATTACTGGGTCTGGTCTTGGACTGGAAGGCCTTGTTAGTGGGTCTGGTCTGGGTCTGGGCCTTGTTTGAATTTGTGTTGGTGTTCTCAAGACCACTTTTTGAAGGTCTTGGTCTCAGCTTGGACTGGAAGGCCTTGTTAGTGGGTCAGGTATGGGACAGGGACTGGGGTTGGGGGGGGTCAGGGCGCGGCTGAGGTCAGGTGAGGTGAGGTAAGCACGGCTGGATCTGCTGCATCAAAGCTCTAAGGCGCAGTCATGGAGACAGCTCCCCGGCCTGTGTGCGGCATCCTGAGAGGAAGCTCTCCGAAAAAGGGAAGGTTCGCGGACGCCTTTAATCTGCAGTGACAGTTTGGCGTTCCTCGGCCACCGCGGCGCATAACAGAGGTCGACCTTAATCCGGCTCTCCACTTCTTTTTTTATGCACGGGAAGAAAAAAAAAGGTTGAAGCAGGAGGTGACTCTGCCTTTACATACATTTGGTTAAACAGCAGCTGGCAGTCGGCCGCAATTACACACCTAAGCTCGTGCATTATTTATGGCGCCTTTTAAAATCCATTAAAAGTCATTTGGTCTCCTCTAAAACCTGTCGTTATCGATCGGCTTTACTGTAATTGCTGCTTTAAGCCCTCAAAGATTTTCTGCCAGGTGATTAAGGCTGTAGACGGGGAATGTGTGTGTGTGCGGCTAACATGTGCTGTAAAACTCACAAGCGCAAGTAATATTTCACCTGGTGGTCAGCGGTGGCGGTGGGCCTGGACCCGGCCTCTGATTGAAGTGGTTTTACAGGTCTGATCCCAGTGTGGAGGAAATCTGCAGTTGATGACCGGTACTCTAATGAGGCTGAGGATTTACACTTATGTAGCAGCCATTGCATTTCAATTCTGGCCATAACGGGGACAGCCAATCAATACTTAAATAATGAAATGAATAACAAAATACATAGTTGATATTAGATTAAATTAAATCAAATCAAAGATTAGATTAGATTAAATTATTGATCAATCAATGGCATTAACTTCACATTTTGACATTAACATCACAATGACTGTCCATAAATAGCCACTCGACCTCAAAATCATGTTTTTTCCGATTTGAAAAACCAGCTCAGTCTTCTCCCTGATCCTCTTTATGTCCATTAAACGCTGCTCCAGTGAGAGAGGCTAATCAATACCAGCTCATTATCACAGTCTTTATCAGAGCGCATGTCCCAGTGTTCCGTGTCTAACATTTAAAGTCACGAGCAAAAGTGCGAGTACACTCTGCGATCTCAAGGTAAATGGGCTTGTTTGTTTTGGATTTTTTCTTTCTAATTGCAAAATGATTGAGCATGAAATAAACATGGTGACATTTGCGTCCAGCTGCAGGTGGAAGGCGGCTGCTCACAGGCTGCAGGAACCAAACGTGGCTGACTAAGTGAACCAGCTGTAGAAATACAAAACGGGCCTCAAGCTTGAATGTTTTATTTTATTTCATTTAAAAAAAATGCTGACTTTGAAATGTTAATAATAAGTCAACAATAATTTTTTTTCCAGTCCCAGTCCAACGGAGAATTAGTCATTATGAAACGAGACGTACTTGAAGCTCTTCCTCTGCCGTGCTGAGCCGGATACACACACTTTATATGTCGGCGTTCACGCAGTCCGACACACATTAACCCACTAATGGTGAAGCTAATGTGCCATTCTGCTCATCAGGAGCCGCCAGCAGCATCTCAGTCACCTCACTCGCTCCTCGCCCATTAGGCCGCTAGGACAGCAGCAAAGTCCACCCAGTGGTCTCCCACCAATAGTACTGGAGATTGGTCTTGGTCTGAAGACAAGGTTTCAAGACCACTTTTTGAAGGTCTTGGTCTTGTCTGTGACTCGAACACCTTGTTAGTGGGTCTGGATCTGTGACTGGAAGGCCTTGTTAGTTGGTCTGGTCTGGATCTGGAACTGGAGGGCCTTAGTAGTGGGTCTTTATTGAGTTTGAATTTGCGTCTTTATCCTCGTGTACTTAAGACCAGTCTCAGGCCCACTTTTTAATGATCTTTGTCTCATCTTGGTCTCGAGGGCCTCTGCTAGTGGGTCTGCTCTGGGTCCGAGACTGGGAGGCCTTGTTACTGGGTCTGGTCTGGGTCTGCAAGGCCTTGTTAGTGGGTGTCGTCTGGGTCTGGGACTGCAAGGCCTTGTTAGTGGGTCTGGTCTGGGTCTGGAACCGAGTGTCCTCTGGATTTAGTATCCAGACAGGTTTTACAGCCGCTCATTAGCCTGCCGTTAGACTCATTCTAATTTTAAGCCTCAAAGACCCATTTTCTAGATCAACCAAAAGAACCTTTGTGGGTTTGTTGCTTTGAGCTCCTTCAATAAAATAATGCAGAGGCAATTTTTGTTGATGTCAGATTGTCTAAATTTAAAAGAAAACCCTCTGTTTGGTTTTATGATCTCTTTTCTTTGATGTTGACGTTCTTGGTCTCTGACCTTTACATGGTCCTGTCTTGATCTTGGTGCCCTGTGGTCTTGGTAAGTCCTGGTCCTCTCCATGGTCCTGCAGGCCTGTCTTTGGTGTTGTTTTAAGTCTTTCTCGGCGGTCTCTCCAGGGTCCGGAGTTGTGCGATTATTCTCTGGATGGCTTTGATGTTTTTGTCTTTCCTTGCCAGCCAACCTTCTCCAACCTGTCTGCTGGTATTTCAGTTCTGAGCTTATAGTTCCTCTTCGATCCTCGATGATTTTGTCCCTTTTGTTTTTCCCAAGTACGTTAGTCATTTGATACTGATACATGTTCAATCACATCCTTATGCTGTTTGTTTTCGTGTCTGATAATTTTTCTAAAGGTTTTATTGTGGATTTCAGTGGATTTCACCAGTTTTTCATCTTGACGGGAGCGTTTTGTATATTCTGTGGACTGGTCATTTCTTCTTTGTGCACGCCCATGCCTTTTTTTTCAGTTGGATTTCAGTCTGTTGTTAGAAGATAGCGGTCACTGGAGACATCTGCTTCTCTCAAGCACCTAGAGTTGGTATTTCACCAGCCAATGGTTGATCTGTCAGATTGTGGATGTTCATGTGGGGAAACTGTTGTCGGATGGACAGAACACAGCTGCTGCTTTACTTAATTTCCTATAATCTCATTTTACCACATCCATGTGTACTTGCTTTACCCAGATGCTTGACATCTTAATGTCAGACATCATGAGTTTTATATTTTTTCTCCTGTGTTTGGTTAGATTGATCCTGAATTTGACTAACAAGTTTCCCAAGGATGTTGAGGTTATAGCAACGTATTTCTTTCATGATCTGGTTTTTGGTTTCTAACCGAATCATGAGGCCCTTTGCATACAGGTGGCAAGGTTTCTCTTGTTGCTGTAGAGGTTGATGATGATGAAATCTCAAGTGTGAAATGGAAAAGAAAAACGTACTATAATAATAATCATAATAGTAATAACAATAATAAGCTAATCATCATCATGTAATGTACTACCTTGTGTAATATGTAATCACACTACCTAATTGACTTGTGGCTAGAAGGTCACTAAGTCCTCTTTTTACAGCCCGGGCCAACTGTATGTAGTGCAGCGAGGCCTTTTTGACACCCTAAGGGAATCTATTATTAATATTTAGGATTATTTCCAATTTTCAACTGGAAATAAAGAAATGCAAAATGGCTGCCTCCCCGAAACCTTGAGGGTATTAAATGAAATTAAATAAAAAAGGTATTCGTATCAAAGGCATATCATAGCCGTTTGGTGGTGGTGGGGGGGGGGGGTACTGGGAGGGCATTTGAGGGCACTTTGAAAGGGACCCTCAAGGCTGGATGGTCTGGTAGCTCTCTTAACTTTTATTGTTTGTGTTAACTGCAGAACATTGGAAACATTCAAAATTGTAAAAAAGAAGATAGACTACGTTTTTTTTTCCTTATACAATAAAATTGGAAGGAAAGATGACCAGCAGATGAATAACCCAATGTCCTCCTCAATCTCATGCCGCTAACATTAGCCAATTTTTAACGTTATCCATCACCCTCAATTTCCCCTCACACTCCTGGTTTATTCCCCCACTGAAACTGTGCATTGTTTCAAACTATCGCCATCAGGCTGAGCGTAATTGGGCATCGGCTCGGTGATGACAGCATATGTAACGGCCACCTGAACAGTGCCCGGACTGGGCCGCACCGTGCCGGGCCAGGGCAGCGCCGGGGCCAGCCTACTGGGAGGTCCACACGCCAGACTCCCATGGTACCAGCAGATGGCTGGAGGCTGAACCAGTAAGGCGATTCAATCTGCTGCTATTATCCAAGGTGGGCCAACTTCCTCCTGCCAGCAGGTTGCCTCTTTCATCATCTGCTCATCCTCCAAACAAACGTCTCCTGTGTGTATCAGCTGTGATGTTGCACAGCTTTGGTTGTGGAGGAAGAAATATGGAAATAAACACTGCCTGTAATTCAGAGTGTTTGATTGGAAATAAACAGAAGTAAAAACAGCTTCCTATTTTGTGCTGAGACAGCAAATATGGAATGTATATATAATTAAATAATGTGTAAAATGTGTATTTGTGTGGCGATAATGTATTTTTCATCAGTGTTGTGGATAACTTCATTTGTCCACAGATAAGAAATTTGTAACTCAGTACAAGTTGGCCAATAAAAGAATCCCCTCAATGGAAGTTTGCCCTCAATTTCAATACTTCAATACTTCAGTGCCAATTTCAGAGGCCATTACCAAGGAAACCACGACTGATAATTCTCACACAATCACGGCTCCATCTCACCATCTTCTGCGGCACGTTTGCCCGCGAAAGAGCCCATAATGAGGGCCGTCCACACATCATTGTTTAATCTTCCATGGCACACTTGCTATTAGAAACCAGACAAATGGAAGGTGAGGGGAGAGAGAGAAAAAAAAAAGAAAGGTCAGCCGATTCTCTGCCTCATTTGTTGTCTGATTTTCTACCTAAGCTGCTCTCAATGTTCCCTCACGTGATTTTATGATCTGAGGTGTCGTTTGCCACATGTCTGGGGCGCGGGCTAACAGCTGCTGATCACCCGGAGTGAAGGTCACCCGCAATTACAAACGCACCAATGAGGACACACCGGGAAGGACCACAGTTACACTAATAATGTCGATTTTTCATCAGAACTGTTTGCTATTAAAGCTATTTTTAAAGCGTATTTAAAGTATTTTATATGAGCGGGAAGCCCTGTAGAAATCTTAACATTGAATATTCTTTTTCAGCAACAATGTGTTTTCAGTCGGGTTGCAAAGAGGTAGGAAATTCCTGGAAGATTTCAGGGAAGTTTCCGGAAATGTTCCAATATTCCCAGGCTAAAGTTTCCATGCCGGGATGACCAGTTATAACGAAAGAGCAGCCATTGAAGACGATGAGTCCTTGATGAGTAGAAAGCATGGCCTGAAGAGCAGCTAAACTAAATATTTTGAATTTTTTTAATAGGACTTTTTTGGGGGGTCTGAGCTATTGTAAATACCTTTTCTTTTAATTATTATTATTTATTTTTCACCATTCATGGTTTCTGTTTTTCTCTGAAAGAAACCATTAAAGTTCTACAGTTCTAAAAACTGTCACTGTCATTTATAAATGTTGTATCAGGCATATTTGCATGTATGTTTGCGTATGAAAAATATTGATGCCTATGACAGTTAGATTCAGTTAGGGAAAATTCCCTGAAAATTAATGTAGAATGTCATTTTAAAAATATTGCATTAGACATGTTTGCATGCATTTCTGCTTATAACAAATCAACATGTTTCATATTTACCAGGTCCATGCACTTCATATTAATATCCGATCCCTGTTATTTTCTAAAAAAAAATTTCCGTGGAGAGTTTCCAACTTCGGAAATTCCCGGAATTTTAGTTTGGGGAAAAAGAGTTTTGAGTTATCTGAGGGACAGCGTGGCGCATTGGTGTTTATGTTGCGCAAGTGCTTCTGGGAAATGAAGTTGTTTGTTGCTTCTCTGCCAAGGTGATTTGCACACTTTTCAGGTACCTGCTTATGTTGACACACTACTTGACCGTGTTAAGTGCATAGTGTGCTGGGGTTGCAAGTGCTCCTGGGAAATGAAATCAATTGTCGGGCAGCGTGTTTGACACATTTCCAAAGCATCATGCATTTACATACAGGAGAGGACAGAACATCAGAGACCACCACCCACTGTGTCTCCAATGATCTACTTCATAATGACCTTTGTGAGTGTCGAGAAAATCCGGACAACTGGCCATGAACATATCGTCCTTCAAGAAGTGGGCGTCTAGATGGTTTTGCTTTATGGGAGGAAGCCATCCTGCCCTCCTGGAGGCAACATGGCAAGGTAAAAACCCGCCCTGTGGGAATTTTAAGCCTTGTGAAAGGAGAATTTATGGATCTGCAGTAACAACTGAATGCTCAGGTATCCCTAATAAAGTGGCCATCCAGCTCCATCTTCTCCTCTCTTTCCTCCACACAGTCCTTCCTGCTCAGTCCGCTGCACAGTTCAGTCCTCTCCCAGGGGCCGAAGCACTAGTCCAACAATCTCACTTGCTCTGGAGATTTTTCTTCATGTTCTGCAGCTCATTGGGCCACCCTTCACTGTTTTTCTCACACTGCTTCATCTTGGACTCGGCTACACTCAGCTCTTCAATTTGTCTGCCTGCAGGGAGAAACACAAATTGGCCATAGAAAAGGTGCACGGAGGCAAAGAGGTACAATCCTCCACTCTCTGCCAGACAACTCTGCCGTGAGAACCATTATTGCTAGTTTTTTCTGCTCTTTGAATTGCATTGAATTGAAAATAGTCTGGTTTTATGTTATTAAGATGTAGAATCTGCGGAACACATTCTTCTTCTGGGTTACACAACTGTGTGCTCTAACCTCAGTGGAGGCTGAAGGCTAAAGCTAAAGCTAATGAGAACCCTACCTTGTGCTGAGGCTAAAGCTAAAGTACTGAGAGCCCTACCAGCTGCTAAGGCTAAAGCTAAAGAGAAACCTACCATCTGCTGAGGCTAAATTTTGAGCCAATGAGAGCCCTACCAGTTGCTAAAACCTAACGAGAGCCCTACCATCTGCTAAAGCTAAAGTTAAAGTACTGAGAGCCCTACCAGCTGCTAAGGCTAAAGCTAACAAGAAACCTACCATATGCTAAGGCTAAAGCTAGAGCTAATGAGAGCCCTACCAGTTGCTAAGGCTAAAACCTAACGAGAGCCCTACCATCTGCTAAGGCTAAAGCTTAAAGGGGTAGTCCAATTTTTTTGAAGTGGGGTTGTGTGAGCTACATATGGCCACTAAGCACATTAAATGCAGTACACAGTTCTCTCCTCTCCCTCAGTAAGCCACAATTGGCAAAGTTTGGGAAGCAGAACCAGCTGCAAACAGGGAAGCATTGTACCAAATAAGCAGGCTATTTTCTCTGCCTACTAACCGCCTTATTCCTCTGCGCATCCTAGCAGCGCGGTGCAGAGGAATCCCTCCGGCTCCCCCGAGAGTTGGTTAGTTCCAGATAAATGTTGTTTTTACTGAAAAGTTATTGCACTAGAGAAAATGTCTATGTAGCGTACTCTTAAACTGAGGTATTATTTTTAAATGGGAGTGCTTGTAACCAGAGAAAAAAGCCTGTTTATTTGGTACAATACTTCCCTGTTTGCGGCTGAGCAATGGCTTACTGAGCGAGAGGAGAGAGCTGTGTACTGCATCTGATGTACTCAGTGGCCATTTGTAGCTCATACAACCACACATCACAAAAACTCAACTATCCCTTTAAGCACGGAGAGCCCTACCAGCTGCTAAGGCTAAAGCTAAATTGAGTGGAGAGGTCCGCCCCTTTTGTTCTGGTTTAAAATGCTGCTGCTCACAGCGGCATCTAGTGAAGAAATATTGTTTAGCCCCTTTAAAGGAGAAGTGTGTAAAAATTGGTGTATTTGGCTATTTGGTGTATTTGGTGTATTTGGCTACACCTAATGATGTGTTTATATAATGCTACGTTGGTTTGCTCACACATCTGTGGTTGCCTACAAGCAGACCATTGACAGGTTCATGGGTCGGCATTACATCAAAGGGGCGGAACTATGTGAACGGCAGAGGTGGCAACATGGTGGCAACCAGCGTTCAGGTGCGTTACTGCCACTGGTGGTTCAGAGGTGCATTGTAGGTGCATGTTTGTCCTTCTGAGCTAGCGTAGCAACATGATGATCCAAGATGGCTGCTACCGGACATCCTATGGGTTTTTCCATGGCTAATGGCTAGAAAATAATTTTAAAAATACATTTTCAAGCAGCAATACACTCTCAACATACTACTAATATGTGTACATTTTTAATGATAAATGTAATAACTGTAAAGTGGCCAAAAAGCTTTCCTCACAGCAGCAGACAGTAATTGGACAGTATGACTCCAGATAGAGTGGCCGTCTCTTCAGAGGGCTTTTGCAGGTCGCTCCCTCCAGGGATCGTGTCACAGTGTCCTCGAGCAAGACATCAAACCCCTAATTGCCGCTGATGAGCGGATTGGCACTTTGCAAGGCGGCCTCCCACATCGGTGTGTTAGTGTGCGGGCGAACGGCGAATGAGGCAATCACGGTGCAATGCAGAGCGCTAAGAGTACCGTTTAAGGCGGAATCGCTCTCATCCAGTACAATGGCAATTTGTGGGATCATGAGGGGTATTACCTTTAACATGGAGAGGTCTGCTCAAAGCTCTGCTATGCCATGTTAGCACTCAGGGAGAAGCTGATTTAACCCACAAACAACATTGAAACAGCAGTGCATGACAGCAAATACTTGTGTAAGGTACACATATTTTTCACTTCAGATAAAATTAATGGCATAACTACAAATTATATATAATATATATGGGTGACGGTTTTTGTCCAGACCACTTTCAAGCCATTGTGGCCATATCGCATGAATATAGTTAAATCTTTTTAAAGGATATTACTTTGATTTTCTTTAAAATTTGAAATTCTTGTCTGGGTTCCTAGATTAAAACTAACTTGGAGAAGTTAGAATTTGTTATAAAAAATCTGCCACTACAGAAAAAGTGAAAATGCCTCAAATTCAACGTTGCTGCTAATAATTGTCCCATTTGAGGCTCTAATAGTAATAATATTTAAATCTTCCTCACAATTCCTTCCTTACAATCCTCCCCAACTAATGAATAATTGACACATATTTCAAGCCAAAGTTGATTAATAAGATTGACTCCTTTATGGGTTAAAACATTTTTTTATATATGATACTTTTGCAGCAGTTTTTAGGGAGGGGACACTTTAATTCTGAGGGACGATTGAGAACGTTTTTTCTAAGGAACTCTTGAGGGTTAATGGGAACGCATGATTCATGACAGCTTTGTATCAGACACGCTATCATGACCTGATACATCAAATTTCCCCTCAGGTCGCCCATTTACCTCATTCATAATTTCTTCTCATACATCAGCTTGACATCAACACATCCATCTGTGGACCCGACTTACTACACTCCCAAGTAGGGTTGCATCATTGTTAGATCAGCTTGCATACTTTTTTCACAAGTTAGGTAAAGTTTGTACATGTTTTTTTCACATGCAAACCTCCATTCATCGGGTGTTCTTATTAATAAGTTTGAATTTCAGGGCCATCTTAAGTGTGTTTTAAATCAAGTAGAGAAAGTAAGAAAGGAAAGAAGGAAGAGAGGAAGGAAGGAAGGACGGAGGGACGGAGGGAAGGAGGGAGGGAGGACGGATGGAATGAGGGGAGAGGAAGGAAGGATATTGTCCACACTAGAGGACCAGATGGGTAGGGTTGGCAGGGAGAAGGAAAGAAAAAGGGGGAAGGAGGGAAGGCAGGGAAGGGAGGGAGAAGAAGAGGGAGGCAGGGAGCAGGGATACAAGGAAGGGAGGGAGGTAGGAAGGAAGGAAGAATGGAAAGAAGGAAGGAAGAGAGGGAGGAAGGAAGAAAGGGAGAGGGGAAGAAAGGGAGAAGGGAAGGAAGGAGGTACACAGTAAATTTGAACAATTTACTTGAACAATGAACAACGTTCATTGACTCTTTCAGAGTTATTACAACAACAGATTGAACAGAATGCCACCTCGTGTTGGTGAAAATGTCCAGTGTTATACGACGTCATGTCGATTTGACTCTGGAAAGCCCCGCCCACCTGGTCCTCGCTGTTCAAACCGGGAAAGATTTTTAAATAATCTAACTGGAACCAACCTTGTGGATTATTATATCTAAGAATTCACCCATTGGCTGTTGAATACAAATAAATGTACTTTTATTTAGAATTTCCATTTTGCATACAAACAGCTGTGAACAATACCGTTACTATAAGGTCTGAGAATGCTGCTCTGCTGACTCTCCAGCGGAGTAGTATCAGCGTGACAACAAGCTGCAATAAAAAAGATTCAGCCAGTGTCAAATGTAAACAAAGTGCCGGTTACTGGCGAGTGGCTTCAAATGAGCTGTCACAGTCATGAAAGACAGCGTAGCCACCGATGTCCATGTGTCGCCGGTGTGGAGTTGGTGGGTAGTTGAAGACTTTCCTTGAGTTTCCTTTGTTGTGGCCCAGACGGCTCATTCGTCACATTTGGGTGATGTCTCGACATGTGGTTGTGGAGATTAGTCGTATCCCACAGTACTTTACGTTGTGTTGACGAAGCTTGCAAATTGCTTTGCTTTTGTCAAGCACATTTGTCCCAAGACTGTTTCTAAATTCGAAATGTTGCCATATATCTGATTGAGACTATGTGGCGTTTTTAAAAGGGCTTTGTTATCGATAGTCTCCGGAGTGTCGGTCTCTGTCGCCGTTTGCATGTTTTGCTCTGCACTCGTTCTTGCGTTGCATGCGTAATGACGCGACTCGTGGGGTTAAAGTTCACTGTAGTATCAAAAGTATATTGATAAAACTTAAAAAAAAAAAATTGATATTATGACTTACAAATCGATTTTCGGGAATTGAATGGAGAATCTTATATCCAGAATTGGTCGATTTTTTTTAACTCAGGCCTAGATATAATGCAAGATATTTAGAGGGGGTTGGTCAGTTTGAGGTGAAACTGATTCTGAAGTACATTCAAGGCAACTTCCTAAGTGCTGAACAAGTGGCTGGTAGAATACATGCATATGACTATGGTTTCAATCAGCAGCGAAACCGTCCACCTCTGCCAACAGATACGTTGATGGATGGAAGTAATGATTTGGGGTTGAATGCCATACAGTCTTGGTGCTTGTTATGCAATATACCTTTACTATTTGGTGATTTGATTGAGACAGATGATAAACACTGGCACCTCCTACTTTTGCTTGTACATATTGTTAACATTGTATTTTCACCTGTCCTGTCAGACGGCATGACCATATACCTCAAACATTTAATCATTGATCATCATCGCCTGTTCAAGCAATTATTTCCTGAACTAAATCTCTTGCCAAAGCATCACTTCATGATACATTACCCTCGTAGCATAAGGTACATTGGTCCGATTATGCATACATGGTGCATGCTTTACGAGACCAAACATAATTTCTTCAAACAACAATTAAAAAGCTTTAAAAACATTACAACAACATTAGCCAAAAAGCATCAAAGTTATATGGCAATGTATCATGAATCTTTTAGCAAGGAAAGATTAATTGTAGGTCCAGGAAAAATGATGACACTTTATGAGTTAAAACAGGGTGCAGCAATTGCTGAAAAACTTGGAACTGTTTTGTCAACCAGTGTGTTTTCTGCAAAATGGATAAAATATCACGGTACAGAGTACCGCTGTGACTTCATTATATGTACTGAGGTAGCATGGGAGATGCCTGTGTTTTGTAAGATCAACACAATTGCTGTAAAGGACGACTTTGTTTTGCTCTGTGGAAAATTGGTGGAAACGATGTGTTTTGATGACCATTAGCACGCCTTTAAGTTCATGCTACAGCCAGACAAGGTTCTAAAAGTGTTGCACATAAATGATCTGTTTTACTCCAAACCATTTGATGTTCAAATGAAGTATGGTACGACAGATACCGCCTTATATACTATATGTATATTCCATATTGCCATTTTATGCAGACTTATGGTCAATGTTGAAAAGGTGATTTTGTACAATAAAAAGTGAGAAGTTAAATGCATTTTTGTGGTAACTTGTTTTATTTAACGGTACATTTTCAAAGTAACTAATTATTATGGATGGAGGCAATTTGACACTACACAAGTGCAAAAATAACACTACATATTTAATTGTGCAGAGTTGTTTTTTCACTGCAACAGAGTAAATCATCAACACGTGTGTGTAAAATTAACACTTTTCTGAGTTGTATTAGCCTCCAGTGTTAACCTTCAATAACTCAATGCAGTGTTAAAAAGCACTAGAATCAGAGTTAAATTGTCACCATAATAGAGTAACCTTTATGCACTGCTGAGAGTCATATTTACTCTCTCCAGAGTTATTCAACATGTAGTGTTAAGTTTCATTAACACTGTCCAGTGTTAGCCAGTGTTAATCTTTTACTCAATTTTGAGTTAATTTTACTCTGAAATGTTAACAGTATGGAAAGAGTTAATTTAACACCAATTCTGATAAGGACCAAATAGACTCGGACACAGTGTTAACTTAAACTCTTTAAGTGTTGATTTTACACTGCAAAATTTACTGTGTAGGAAGAGAGGGAGGAAGGGAGAAGAAGAAGAAGGCAGGAAGGAAAGATTCAAGGAAGGGGTTTAGGAAATAAGGGAGGGAGGAAGGAAGGGAGAGAGGGAGGAAGAAATGAAAGAAGGAAGGAAGAGAAGAGGGAGGGAGAAGAGGAGGGAGGAAGGAGAGAAGAGACTGAAGAAGGGAGAAGACGTGGTAGGCCGGAAGGAGGGCTACAAGGAAGGAGGTTAGGAAAGGAGGGAGGAAGGAAGGAAGGAGGGAGGAGAGGGAGGAAGGGAGAAGAAGAGGGTGGCAGGAAGGAAGGATACAAGGAATGGGGTTAGGAAGGAAGGGAGGAAGGATGGAAGCAAGGAAGGAAGGGAAAGAAGGAAGGAAGAGATGAGGGAAGGAAGAGAGGGAGGAAGGGAGAAGAAGAGGGTGGCAGTAAGGAGGATACAAGGAAGGAGGATGGGGAGGAAGGAAGGAAGGAAGGGAGAGAGGAAGGAAGGAGGGGAAGAAGGAAGGAAGAGAGGAAGGAAGGAAGGAGGAGAGGTAAGAAGAGAGGGAGGGAAGGGAGAGGAGGAGGGATATAAGGAAGTAATGTGTGTAAAAATGTTTCTCCTTATATGGATTTGCTTGGATGAGCCCTATTTTTTTTTACTGCACCAAGAGCGCTGGCTCGGGGCTGCCATCCTCCTCCGAGCAAGCTGCTGAAGCAAAACGAGTCCTCCCTTCCCCCCGTGACAGCCAATCACAAACCAGCTTACACTGTCTTGTTCATTCTACCTGTTCGCAGATGGCGACAGCTAACATAGCGAAATTAACATGGAAAAGTTTCTTCTTAAGAGAAAAAATGAGACACCCAATCAGCAAGTGACACTGGAGGCCGCGGCTGACGAATCAAGACCAGCATAACTGTAAAATGGCTACCTCCAGTATGGGTTTAACCGGGGGGGGGGTGCTACATGCCCTGAACCGGTCGGCCTCCTTTGACATGTTTACATTTGATGAATATATTTGGGTTTGACTATTATTACTGGAAATTACTTTGAATGTACAACTCATATCTGATTTACTCAATAAAACACAGTCAGATTTTGTCATTTTATAATGAATAATACTTCGATTTAAAAAGGTGAATCATAATGTTATGCTCAAAGTAATAGTAAAATATACCAAAAATATAAGATGCTGGGAGTGCAAATTATGAATGTAATGTAGGGGTACCTCAGATGAAAAATACATTTCTAGTGGTGCCCTGAGCCAAAAAAGTTTGGGAACCCCTGACCTAGACTACACCATGGTTTTCACACTTGCATAATCAACATCTCTGCGGACGAAACGTGGTAAGGCCTCACTTAGCCAAACATCTCACCTCCATTGATCATTAGTTGCTGCTCTTCTGGCGCTCGCTCAGCATCACTGTGTGGGTGAAATCGTCTGTTCATCTTCGCTGTGGCTTTAAAAATAGCAGTTTGACTGAGAGGCAGTGTCGACGGCGCGGCTTTAGTCTTTAAACACGGCGAGCGGGTAGGCGTGTTTGAGGCAGGATGATGGGGAGCTAAGTGGCGCAATGACGGCCCGAGGCCATTAAAAACGTCTGGTGGTCACGGCGGAGTTCGTAAGATATGCTCAGCTTTGTTCGGATTGGGAGGCGAGCGGCTCATGACTCCACAAACGATCCCCCCGGTGATCAAAGCAGATGGTTACAGCGTGCCGCGATCATTTCTTGGACAAGTGCACTTTAGGAGCACATTGGAATGCACGCCTGTCTGCGCTCTCTTTTTGCCGGCATCTTAAAAACAGGGAAAAAATGGTCAAAGAGGGAAAAGGTTCAGGAGGCGTGATGGCAGCACTGCCTTTCGGCTCTCAGCAGCTCTTAGCTTATGACTCTGGCAGGGCTGATGTGTCGCTCGCTACCACATTCACACTTTTACAGCAACTCTATATGGCGCTTTTCCACCGCATAATACCGTACTCTACTTGGCACAGTACCTGGTGTGTTTCATCCGCAGGATAGTGCACCCCGGGGTGCCATGGC